>JAJJWW010006773.1:0-600000 GCA_023531295.1 Papaver armeniacum
ATGATGTTGTAGAATTTTTCACACAGATTAAGAAATACTCCCTCCGTCCTAAATTAAGAGTCCGCTTTGACTTTGTCAAGATATTAAGGAAGTCCTATAAAATATCATGACTAGCCCTTGACTAACCTATTTAATGTTATATTATTACCAAAACTAAATTATTAGCTTAAATTTGTTAGTATTATTGTTTTAGGAAATATTTTAAGAAAATAAAAACAAATTTATATTTCTTTTATTATGGAATCAAAAATTTAAGAAATTTTATTGTGTAAGTTTTATTAGGAATTTTATTAGGTTATGTAAGAATAAGTAGAAGTTTTATTAGGAATTTTATAACTATCCATAAATGTTTTTATTTAAAAAAGGAATTACAATTAATACAAAGATATTGAGTAAGTTTTTTTCCTTATATATGGTGATATTATTTAATATTTTGATATTAAAAATGATTTTATGATTATTAAAAATAAAGGGTATATTTGATAGTTTAAGGGAAAAGTATGTCTATAAACAGAACGGACAGATAAAAATGGACAGACCAAAGTAGAAATTAGGACAGATAAAAAAGGACAGAGGGAGTATCAAAAAGAGTAATTTTTTTTCCAAATTTGCCCATATTAATACATTCCTAGAATTTTAAACCTCCTAGTTTTTTGTTTCTGGATTCTAGTATAGATTACGAATCTCCATGTAATTCCACTTGGGATGGCAAAATATCCCAAAATAATAGAGAATAGATTTAAAGTCTTAAATTTGATTAATTATCTCTCACTGATAACAAAAACAATGAATGTTATGTTGTGATCCCAAAGCAGGGGTAAATCAGAGAGAATTTAGAGAAAATAGGTAAACCTTCATCTATTTTGGAACACAAAAAAAAAACCCTAAAACATCATCTAAAGTGGAACAGAGGGAGTAGTAATTTTTAGATTTTTTACTCTACAAACAATCCAAAAAATACAAAATTGATTTTTTTCCTCTCATAAACATGTTTATCGATAATTTTTACCATAGATACCATCAATTAATATAGTATTTTATTTTTATTTTTCACCATAAGTATTCGAAATTAATATAGTAATTCTTTGATTTTTTATCAAAAAATATAAGATTACAATCTTTTTAGATTTTTATCATAATTATCCGAAATAACATAATATTTTTTTATTTTTTGGGATTTTTATCATAACTACTCGAAATTAATATAATAATTTTCACCTGATTTTTTACCCATAAAAATGTTTGGATTTTTAGGGTTTTTGTCATAAATATCCGAAATCAATATATATTATTTTTTAGATTTTTATCGTAAATACTCTAAATTAATATAGTAATTTTTAGATTTTTCACTCGATTTTTCACTCGATCCAAAAGATATAGATCTGACTTTTTTCCTTATACAAGATTCAACAAATACAAATCTTATTTTTTTTTTATTTTTTTTATTTTAATCATAAATTCCAAAATTAATATAGTAGTTTTCTTTACCATTTTCATAAAAAAAATTCCTTACAAAAGATTCTACGAATATAAAACTTATTATTTTATTCCATAAATACGTTTAGTTGATTTTTATATTTCAGTCATAAATGTAGGAATTAATATAGTATTTTTTATTAATTTCTGAATTTTTTATAATAACTATATGAAATTATAAAAGATTAATAAAGATTAATATAGTAATCTTTTTGTCATTTCTATATTTTTTTCTTTTTTTTCCTTACAAAAGATTTTAAAAATGTAAATCTCATTAATTTATCCATAAATGCGTTGAATTGATTTTTTTATTTTATTCATAAATGTAAGAATTAATATAGTATTTTTTTTTCTGGATTTTCTATAATAAATACATGAAATTATAATAGATTCAAAAAATATAAATTATATTATTTTATTCCATAAATATGTTGAATTGATTTTTTTTTTATTTTAATCATAAATGTCCGAAATTAATATAGTAGTTTCCTTTATTTTCTGGATTTTCACAATAAATGCACGAAACTAATATAACAAATTTTCTAAATAATGAGGGTCGTCCGTCGCGTGTGTCTCAACAATCCACCCAATCTAAACCGCACATTGTCAGATCAACGCACCATATCTAACGAAATTTCATCTTTTCGACGAATACGAATGGTTTCTCAATTAGCCAATGAGAACGTGAGGTTACGCTTACCAACCAATAGAAGAGAGGGTAAGCTCCACCAGTGCTACTTTTATTTTGGAGTGAGGGATGGTATTGAGTTTTTAGGTTGTTGATGATGATGTCTTCTTGTGGGGGTGGGCGGACATTATAAGAGCAAGTCTTATGGTGGAATCCATCCATCTTCCATATTCCACGCCACCTCAGCACTTGGAAGTGTGGATGGAAGCACAAGTGTAATGGTGGAATAGTAGAAACGCAATTGTTAATGGCGCTAAAAAAACGCCATTAAGAATGGAGCTTTTTTCTCAGCCGTTAGATTTCAACAACTCATTTTAAATCTATGGATAAAAAAAAAAACGCAATTCTTAATAGCGTTTTTTTAGCGCTATTCTTATTGGCGTTTAGCGCTATTCTTAATGGCGTTCAGATGGATTCCACGAACCCTTCCACGAAATCATGGAAGGTTGCTTGGATTTTCTGTGGAAGACCCCAACTTGGAAGCCATTAGACTTGACATTCCATGGATTTTCCACACTTGGAATAGCTTGGATTCCACCATAAGACTTGCTCTAAGGTCCGGCACGGACCGGAGCCCCAATTTCATTTCGACTCCTTTTCTCTAATTTCAAAGTACTGTGATGCCCCTTTGATTTTTCTTTTTCCGGTTGCTTTTGCAGAAAAAGATAATGCGTGCGGGAAACATATATTCTGCATTAATTAAGCCTAAAATTAAGTAACTCGAGCTTTACCTAGCTAATGAAACCCTTGGTGGTGGGGCAAACAAAGCTTAATTAAGGGTTCAAGATCGGCAAAAAGTGAGGGAGGAGCATAATCAAGTGAAGGACGCGTTAAGTGCCGTAACCAACTCAATTCAATGAATAGTCAGCCAACACCCAAGGCGGCCGCGGCCCCTTCTCATCTCATTAATTAATAGTACTGATTAGAATAAACGGAAATAAAGGGGATAATTAAGAAGAGGTTTTGGTTATTAATGTGTCATGATTCGATGTCAGAAGTGACAAAAGTCAGTCAGTCAGTCACGGTTCGGTACTTTCCTTTGTAATCAAATAACTCGTGTCTGTCTCTGCAACGAAGATCCATCAAAAGACACACAGCACAGGTATTGTCAGGCTTACTTTTTGCCGTTCCTTCCACTTTTTCATACCTTCTTCTTCTGTTTCAACTTTTCAGTTTTCTGAATTCACAATAAGTTTTCAGGGTTCATCTCCATGCAGTAGATAGTCCCTTTAAAGGAAAGATAGAAAACTTACCTTTTTATTATATTATGTTCTTTCACTATTTCTTTGTTTCTTGTTACCAGAATCATCATTCATGTTCTATTCGTTAGATTAGACCTTCCATGATTCTTTCTTGTAAGAAAAATAATAACCGTAATTTCAGGAGTATATTTCTTCATCTTTTTTGTTCTTCTTCTCGAAATTGAATTCTGAAAAAAAAGAAAGAAGGGAATATAGGTCTCTTCTCTCTGACGTGATTTTCATTTGAAAAAAACTAAATCAGGTTAGGATCCCATAACAATTTTTTTGTGAATTCCAATGCAATATATTGAGATCAATTTGTTGAAAATTTGAGTAATTTTTGTTTGTGATTTATTTTTTTGTTTCCTAACAAAATATTGTAACTGAATTGAACAGAGTGCCAGAAATGATGGAGGTTGTTGCAATCTTCGTATCTGTATTCAGATTGAGATGATGATAAAAAGTCAATTCATCCACTTCTTCATCATCATCATCATAATTCGCAGTAATGAATTTATCAAAACCTCCCAAGCACATTAGATTTCTTGATTGTTATATGAATTCCAAGGTTTGCAGATGTCTTTTCTTGATATCCGTTGCTCTCATCTTCAGGGCTCTTTTTCTTATCACAACCCCCCTTGCCTTCAAACACAACACCACTTTTGATTATTGGTTCAGCACTTCCTCATCTTCTTCTTCAGATCATCTGCTTCATGACAATTCCTCTGGTGGAGGAATAAGAAGTGATAAATTCTTAGAGGTTCCTCAAATTGCATGGGGACTAAACAATCAAAAGATAGCAGTGGCAAGAGCTTTTCTAACCGCGAGAATGCTCAACAGGACTTTGTTACTTCCTAGCTTAAGTGCTTCTTTGTTTTACAAAGAAGTCAATCTCTTGCAATCAGTTACTTTTGACAAGATTTTTCAGTTTGACAGGTTCAATTCTATTTGCAATGGCTTTGTTCAATTGGGTCGCTTCTCAGACATTTCGAATAAGACCGATGTTTTCGATCTCAACAAGGGGAGTGGAAGAAAATGGACAATGGAGAGAGATTTAGATCAACTGAGAAAGGTTAAGCAAGACCCTGGTATTGATGGGCATGAGGTTATTCGGATACTTGGGAAGAATCCATTCCTTTGGCATGATCATTGGCCTGTCAGAGATTACGCCAACGTCTTCGAGTGTTTAGTATTAGTTGATGAGATAACCCAAGAAGCTGAGAGAGTTGTGTCTAAGATTAGAGAGATTGGAAGTCAAGTGATTGAAAGCCAAGCAGGTACGTTGCCGAGGATGCAGCAGCCTTATTATGTAGCTGTGCACATGAGAATAGAGAAAGACTGGATGATTCACTGCAAGAAGCTTCAACAGAGGAACAATGTCACTCAAATTTGCAGCAGTAAAGAGGAGATTATGGAACGGGTAGGCAATATTGTTGGCATAAGTCAACAACCTACCGTTGTTTATCTGGCGGTGGCGGACGATCTTCTCGAGGATGGTTCTGTTTTGAGTGGTTGGAAGGAAGGTCTCCTTCCTTATGAGAAGAAAAAGTTGGGTGTTTGGGATATCTACAAAAAGTACCCGTATCTCATTCAATCAGCAATCGACTATGAAGTTTGCTTGAGAGCAGATGTCTTTGTTGGTAACAGCTATTCTACATTTTCAAGTCTTATAGTTCTCGAACGAAGTCAGAAATTGCTTAGAATGGGGGTTGTTTCAGAGGGATCATCATGCACTACAGATAGCAATGAATCAGGCAGCAGCGGGATAAGATGGCCTTCATATGCATACAATATATTAGGGGAATCAGGGGGGCCGAAGAAATGGATGACAAATATGTCCGATACGAGTCTTCAAGCGATCAGTTATGGTTCTAATGATGTCTCCTGCTAAACAAATGAATTTTGTATAGATACATAAACACACAGTTACTTCTTCCAGTAAGTGTCCAACAATTGTGTTGGTCACTCAGGCACTTGGTGGTTGTACCTACCAAAAGGTTTGGGGTCAGACGCATCTTTCAAAAGTGGAATTATGATATACAGAAACTAGCTAGTCCACTGGTTGAGCTGGAAGAAGCATGAAATGAGTCTAGGAATACTGCAGCAAGGTTTTTCATGAGAATTATTCAGGTACACATGTACATAGACATAGTTATTCTTTTTCAGTTGTAGTTCTTTTTAATTTTGTGTAGAAATTTTCCAAATTCTTTTGCAGAGCTTCATTCATTGTGTATTGTCATGAATTCATGATCATATCGTTTATTAGATTATAAGTTACAATGATTTTGTGTTTATAGTAGTTTTTACTACAAAGTTATTAATGGAGTTTATCATTAATGCTTTACAATACGGTTGTAAGTTGATCAATTAGCTCCTTCGCCTCACTTTCAATACAACACATTGCTGCTTTCCTAGTGGCAATCGATATGACTTAAGTTTCTGCCTCCCCAGGAGAGTACACCAAAAAAAAAAAAAAGACTCCACATAAATAAACACTATTATTGGCTGTGTATTAAAATGTGAGTTTACCCCATTGTTCTCCACTCTTTTACATTTGTGGAAAATGCCAGTGACATTCCACTAACTATAAACTAAATGATTATTGTCATGGTTGAGAGCGGACTAAAAACGCATTACGTAGAATAAAATTAAAAAAATTATTTTTCATTTGTGTATTGTACCCTTCCTCTCCCCATGGTTGTTGAGGACCAGATGTGGATATAAAATTTGTAACTTTTATATTATAATAATAACAATTTATTTATTTTTATTCAAAAAAGGATTTATTAAGGTTATTGATACACCAGTTTATATGAGGAGGAAAATTATCATGAAACTCAAAACTAGCACAGCTTATTCTTGTTTTTCTGGCAACACAATTTGCACACCCATTCTTAATCCTAAGTACCGAGGGCAAGATCATAATGGTTTGCTTTGTAACATCTTGAAGCCAGATCCGACTATTTTCTTTGTGGTTATGTATTCTGATCTTACTTGTGAAAAAGCGGGGGTACAACAACCACACCTAATATTTCGCTTAGCAATATGTATGGACTAACTCTAATATACTTTCAAGAGAATCAACTAGACTCAATCTTAATAAAGTATATCAAGGAGTTATATCTCTCTTTCTTGATTCAATTCTTACTCAAGCAAATAGAAATCTGCGAGTCTAATTGAATACAAGAGAAATCACTTGAACGGTACCAAAGACCAATGTTCAAGGATCAATCAATTTCAATCAACAACCAAATGTCGGATTTCCCAATTGATTGATTCAAACGCACAACCTGTGATATTTCAATTATATAACAAAATATAATGCGGAAAAGAAATAACACAGACACCATAAGTTTTGTTAACGAGGAAACCGCAAATGCAGAAAAACCCCGGGACCTAGTCCAGATTGAACACACACTGTATTAAGCCGCTACAGACACTAGCCTACTACAAACTAACTTCGGTATGGACTGTAGTTGATCCCCAACCAATCTCACACTGATCCAAGGTACGGTTGCGCTCCTTACGCCTCGATCCTAGCAGGATACTACGTACTTGATTCCCTTAGATGATCTCACCCACAACTAAGAGTTGCTACGACCCAAAGTCGAAGACTTTAATAAACAAATCAGATCAGAAAAGTCTAAGGTAATAGATAAATCTGTCTCCCACAGAAATACCTACGAGTTTTTGTTCCGTCTTTTGATAAATCAAGGTGAACATGAACCAATTGATAACCCGGACTAATATTCCTGAAGAACAACCTAGTATTATCAATCACCTCACAATAATCTTAATCGACGCGGCGAAAGAAGATATTGTGGAATCACAAACGATGAGACGAAGGTGTTTGTGATTACTTTTATATTTTCCTATCGGAGATATCAATCTCAAGCCGATCGTTACGATTGTACTCAATACGATAGAAATAGCAAGATCAGATCACACAACTACAAGAAAGTAGTATCGGTCTGGCTTCACAATCCCAATGAAGTCTTCAAGTCGTTAACCTATAGGGTCTCGGTAGAAACCTAAGGTTAAAGGAGAATCGACTCTAGCTTATACAACTAGTATCACACAGGAGGTGTGGGGATTAAGTTTCCCAATTGCTAGAGTTCTCCATTATATAGTCTTTCAAATCAGGGTTTGCAATCAATGTTAGCTTAGTAACAAAGCATTCAATATTCAAACGTTAGACGAAAACTGATTAGATTCAAGCTAATATCTTTCAACCGTTAGATCGAAAACTTAGCTTGTTACACACAAATGAAATGCACATTTTTAGGTTTGTGTAACCGTACCCAAACATGTACATTCTTTGGTTCAACAGTAGTTAACCAAATGGTTAGCCATATGAGCACTTCCATATTAACCATATTCTTCTTCACCATAACTAGTTCAAATGACTCAAATGAACTAGTTAGAGAGTTTTTCAATTGCTTAGATCTTATAGAAGTATACAAGACACAATCGAAGCAAAAACGATTTGATTCACTCGAATCGATTCATGAACTTTATAGCCACGGTTTGCAAACTTGCATTCCTTAGTTAATATAAGTATAAGTTCATAATAATCGTTTTTAGAAAATAACCAACCTAAGTACGCGGACTTAAGTACCCGAAATAAGTTTGTAAATGATTCAAAACTCGACAGATTTTCTCGGAAGAGAACCTCCGACAAAGACGTGATTTGGGTTCGCGGACTCTTGTTCCGGTTTCTGACGAGAAAAGTACACGAGACTTTGGTTCAAGGAATAAGGACTTATACATGTATGTGTTGCCACACAATGCTTATATCCAACAATGGTTATATAATCTAAACTCTCATTTCAATCATGGAAACATTCTTAAAGGACGTTATATGGTTTTTATTCACAAACCATTTTTCGTCAAAGCCATTTTCAAGTAATTGAAACATAACATGACTTTCGTCACTAGGTAAAGATGAACTTGGCCAAAGCGAAAGCTTACCAACACATATTTCGAGAAATAGATAAGCGAGATAAACTCGGCTCGAAATAGCAAATGTGTATAATCAAAGTCTATATAGCAAAACGACTTTTGTCTCAAGATAGGAGATATAGTAGATAGTCTTTTGAGTGATAGATAAGTTCAAGTCTCCACATACCTTTTAGTCGATGAAGTTACACCAGTTCCTTGAGTAGTTATTCGTCTTGTATGATGATCGCCATGGAGTTCTTGAGCTCAACTACACTTTCTATCCTAGTCCGAGACTTAGCTATAGTAGACTAGAAATCAAGACTTATAGTTTTGATCACTAACATTGACAAATATGCTTGAGATAGCAACGCATGCGAGTTCGAATTTGAAGCGGTGCTCTAACAATCTCCCCCTTTGTCAATTTTAGTGACAAAACTATCCATACATATGGAATACAAAAATAGATAAATAAACTTTTGTAGCTCTTCTTCCAAATGCCTAATCTTCAACATTACTCGAAATCTTCGTCACTTCCAAGTACTCCAATGATTCCAAAGGTTGTAAGTTTAGCATCATCGTTGTTGAAAATCCGTAGCTATAACAATGAGAAAACAAGAATTCTCGATCATTGTTATACAGTGTCATAGTATTATTACACAACATCCAAGTTCAATTGTATCACAACTTCGACAAAAATACTATGGTGATTTGTATCACTCCCCCTTAGTCAATACTCCATCTCATATGGAAACCAGTCCCCCTAACATAATGATCCGAAAACCATATGTATTTTTAGTGTGAACTACACATTAATTCTCCCCCTTTTTGTCAATAAAATTGGCAATGGTACGAAAACGGGATCCTAATGAAAATTTCCAAAGAGACATTTCATGACAAAAAGTAAGCACATATCAACTTATTTAGATGCAATCATATAGCCAAAGCTAAATGCTTTCATCAAGGAGTTTATAAAGATACAAGATAAACCCTATAATATTTCTCAGCCGCACTCCCCACAAAGATTTGGCAATTAAGCTCAAGTACAATTAAGAACTCTCCCCCATAATATGTCATTCCCGAAAGAACAACAAGAGCGACCTTAATTTCATAAGAAAAGAAGGATTTCTTTGGACATAACAAATCACATACGAATATGAATTTGAATCCAAAAATATTCAATTAAATTAACCACAAGAAAACCCATGATTAATCTAATCGGAATTGCTCAACATAAGAGAACTTACAGAGCCTCACAATATGTACATAAAATATGGATCAGGGAAGATCAATACTGCGGAATAAACAAGGATTCATTCTATTTTCCATCACTATTCGCACAATGACATACAATGGACATACTCCTCGTAAACAAAAGTTTTACCCTTTCTTCCATCAAAATATGACATAAAAGGCTTTAACTTTTGTAATGTCAAAAGTTCATTCATTCTTTTATCAATACAAGCATATCGACATATGAAAGACTTAACTTTTGACATGGTATGGGACAATGATAGTTCACGGACGCAAACACACATATCCCATAACAAATTGCAATATATGAAACCATAAAGATTAATACTGCAAAAATCATCTTCCAAACAATTTTTTAGAATTTAAACAAATAAACCTTAAAACATGAAGATGAAAACGTTGGACATAGCTATGTGTAATCACAATAATGGCTATTCCAAACTCTAGTTATTCTTCTAACAAAACAAGAAAAGAAGATTTACTAGATGTTAAGACCTTTGAAGAATTCTTTATCGTCCCCGAACTCCTTGTCGTCAACAGCCATTGGGACATAAGGTTCATGAAGATAGGAGTTAATATCAATAAACATTCTTGACTGATGTTGAACCAGGGCCTTCTGAATCTCATGAGTCTTAAACACAAAAGCGTTTATTTATTTCCTTTTGCGTCTCCTTCAACACTTCAAGAACATCAGAAAACTTCTGAGAATTTGAAGGAACAACTCTAGGCTTCCTCACATTCCTTCTTTTTCTTTTCAATGTTGGAAATAACGGAGATTTATCTTTTTCCTTCATGATTGATGGCTTGACGATCATATTAATATCTTTTCAATCAGAAGACATGATGCTTGGAGTATCCATAAACATATGGGTTTGTGAGAGGAAATCACAATCTCAACAAGTAGTCTTAAGATAAAAAGAAGTTTCAGGGAAGGAAAAAGGAATGTAGGGTTAACCTTTAACAGGTTCGTGCACGCATAATTTTGAACCCTAGAGAGAGTAGAATTGTCGAGAATGACCCTCCTTTATTGATAGACATGGAATTCAAAAAAAAAAAAAAAAATTACTAAGAAAAGAAGAAAACAAACATTTCCTAAAGCCTGAGAGGTACACAATCTTGTCTCTTTTGATTAGGCACATGAGACAAGATCTTCAAATCAACACAATCAAGTTGTGTTGCGGTGAACAACAATTTTTCCACCATGTTCCTCATGAGAGGAATCCACAGACCTATGTTTATCAAACTATTTGACCATATTTTCTTCTCTAATGGTCTTGTTTTGTCCTTGAAAACTAACTTCTTAGACGAATATAAAATCTTACATACCTTAGCAGTCTTTTGAGCGAGTTTAAGCTTGTTTGCTACTCGATTTGCTCTTCGTCGAAGTTTGTTGACATGTCTCAATTTTTGTTTGTACTTGTAACACTTTGATAGTTCATGACCCTTGAGTGAACAATATGAGAACGTCAATCTTGAATATAATTCAGGTATCTGAGATGTGCAAGCAGCTAGACACATAGTGGAACCTGAAACATCATACATAGAGTTTCCAAAGAAGGGGTCAATTTTATCTTCCAGATTGGTTGAGTTTTCTTCTGAAAGAATATCAAGATTGATGTGTGTATTGCTACAATTATCAAAATCAATATTTTCACAAAGAAGTGCAACACTTGATTACTCGTTTTTATTAGAATCATAGCTGTCAGACATTTCATCAAGAGTTGCAGCAAGACCTTTGTTCCCAGTGTATTTCTTTCGATTTGGACACGCATTTGCAAAATGACCAAAGCCTTTACACTTAAAGCACTGAAGCATATCCTCGTCATCAGTTTCATCAATATCCCTATTTTTAGGAGGAACACGATTATGAGGTTTATCTGACGACTTGGATTTATCTCTGGAAAACCATTTACTTCTCTTCAAAAGAAGATCCCTAAACTGTCTTGTGATCAACGAGACTGACTTGTCAAGATCTTCATCTGATGAATCAGCCTTAGAAAGATCATCTTCAGAGATATAAACACTTTTACTTTTATCAAGTAGTTTAGTGTTCTTTAGTGCTTTGAAAGCAACATCCTTGCCAGATTTGGACGTATGCTCATGATCAAAGATCTTTAGCTTCCCAACCAAAGTATTTCTGGAAAGCGTTGCGAGATTATTTCCTTCAACAATGGCATGCTTCTTAGAATCGTATCTAGATGGCAGCGATCTGAGAATTTTCATCATAATGTCCTTTTCAGGAATAGTCTTACCCAATGCAAAAGATGTATTAACAATTTCAGACACTTTGTGATTAAACTCATCAAACGTTTCTTCATCTGCCATACGAAGGTTTTCCCAATCAGAATTTAGGTTTTGAAGCCTAGCTTCTTTCTCACTGGTATTCCCTTCAAATACGGTTTCTAAGTAAATCAGGCTTCTTTAGACTTAGTGCACATAATCACATGATGCTGAAGATCTGGGGTAATGGCATGAATGATAGCATTTAAGCCGTCGAATTATGCTTTGCAGCAAGAATTTCTTCTGGACTATATCTACCTATATCCTTCGGTATAGATACATCGCCTTCTGTATTAACCGGAGGATCATAGCCATTAACAACTCGTACCCATGTTTGAAAATCACGAGCTTGAAGAAAAGCACGCATAGCAATTTTTCACCATAAGTAGTTTGAGCCATCGAAGACTGGTGGTACGTTTATGGAGATAGAATTCTTGTCCATAGAGTCAGATCGCTACAAACACAGACTTGTAAGGTATTTAAACGTGTTTTCCTGCTCTGATACCAATTGAAAAAGCGGGGGTACAACAACCACACCCAATATTTCGCTTAGCAATCTGTATGGACTAACTCTAATATACTTTTAAGAGAATCAACTAGACTCACTCTTAATAAAGTATATCAAGGAGTTATATCTCTCTTTCTTGATTCAATTCTTACTCAAGCAAATAGAAATCTGCGAGTCTAATTGAATACAAGAGAAATCACTTGAACGGTACCAAAGACCAATGTTGAAGGATCAATCAATTTCAATCAACAACCAAAGGTCGGATTTCCCAATTGATTGATTCAACGCACAACCTCGTGATATTTCAATTATATAACAAAATATAATACGGAAAAGAAATAACACAGTATACCGGAAGTTTTGTTAACGAGGAAACCACAAATGCGAGAAAAACCCGGGACCTAGTCCAGATTGAACACACACTGTATTAAGCCGCTACAGACACTAGCGTACTACAAACTAACTTCGGTCTGGACTGTAGTTGAACCCCAATCAATCTCACACTGATCCAAGGTACAGTTGCGCTCCTTACGTATCTGATCCCACCAGGATACTACGTGAAAAAGCGGGGTCTAACAACCACACCCAATATTTCGCTTAGCAATCTGTTTGGACAAACTCCAATATACTTTCTAGAGAATCAACCAGACAGTCAGACTCAATCTAGATAAAAAGTATATCAACGAGTTTATATCTCGATCTCTCGATTTGATCTTTACTCAAGCAAATAGAAATCTGCGAATCTTTATCAAAGAGAGATAACTTGGATGGTACCAAATACCAATATCCAAGTGGCAATCAATTTAAATCAACAACCAAAAGGTCGGATATTCTAATTGATTGAACAACGCACAACCTGTGATATTTCAATTATATAAACAAATATAATGCGGAATAGAAATAACATGACACAGAATTTTGTTAACGAGGAAACCGCAAATGCGGAAAAACCCCGGGACATAGTCCAGATTGAACACACACTCGTATTAAGCCGCGCGGACTCTAGCCTACTCCAAATTAACTGGATCCTGACTGTAGTTGAACCTCAATCTCACACTGATCCAAGGGACAGTTATGCTCCTACGTCTCTGATCCCAGCAGGATGCTACGTACTTGATTCCCTTAGCTGATCTCACCCACAACTAAGAGTTGCTACGACCCAAAGTCGAAGACTTTAATAAACAAATCTGTATCACACAGAAAAGTATATAGTAATAGATAAATACGTCTCCCACGAATAAATCAAGGTGAACAGGAACCAATCAATAACCCAGACTTATATTCCTGAAGAACATCCTCGTATTATTGATCACCTCACAATAATCTTAATCGACGCAGCGAAAAAAGATATTGTGGAATCACAAACGATGAGACGAAGTGTTTGTGATTTCTTTTCTATATTGCCTATCGGAGATATAAATCTTAAGACAATTATTTCAATTATACTCGTACGATATAAACAAGAAGATCAGATCACACAACTACAAGAAAAGTAGTATCGATCGCTTCACAATCCCAATGAAGTCTTTAAGTCGTTAGCCTGGTTTAGAAGAAGAAAACCAAAGGTTAAAGGAGAATCGACTCTAGCTTAGCAAACTAGTATCACACATAAAGTGTGGGATTAGGTTTCAGTTGCTACAGTTCTCCCTTATATAGTCTTTCAAATCAGGGTTTGCAATCAATGTTAGCTTAGTAATAAAGCATTCAATATTCACCGTTAGATGAAAACATGATTAGATTCAAGCTAATATTTCTCAACCATTGGATCGAAAACTTATCTTGTTACACACAAACGAAATGTTTAATTTTGGGTTTATGAACCGTACCCAAACATTAACATTTGTTGGTTCAACAATAGTCAACCAAATGGTTAGCCATATGAACACTCTCATATCAACCATATTCTTCTTCACAATAACTAGTTCAAATGACTCAAATGAACTAGTTAGAGAGTTGTTCAATTGCTTAGATCTTATGTAACTACACAAGACACAATCGAAGCAAAAACGGTTTAATTCACTCGAATCGGTTCATGAACTTTATAGCCACGGTTTGCAAAAGCATTCCTTAGTTTATATAAACATGACTTCAAGAACAACCGGTTTTAGATATAACGTTCTCAAGTTCGCGGACTTAAGCTCATGGAAGGAGTACACAAACTCCAGCAAAAATTCTCGGGTGAGAACTTCCGCCAGTTCGCGGACTTGGCTTGCGCCACTTCCATTTCTCTTGATCAACAAAGTTCGCAAACTTTGGTTAAAGGAATAAAGACTTATACATATATGTGTTTCCACAAAAATGCTTATATCCTACCAATGGTTATGTAATCTAAACTCTCATTTCAATCATTGAAACATTCTCAGAGAACGTTATATAACCGTTATTCACAGACCATTTTTCGTTAGAGCAATTTCCAAAGTGATTGAAACATATCATGACTTTCGTCACTAGGTAAAGATGAATTCGGTTAAAGAAAAATATTATCAACACATATTTCGAGAAATAGATAGGCGAGTTAAACTCGGCTCGAAATAGCAAATGTGTATAATGAAAGTCTATACGTCTAAACGACTTTTGTCTCAAGAGTAGGAGATAGAGTAAATAAACTTTTGAGTGACAGATAAGTTAGTCTCCACATAACTTTTAGTCGATGAAGTTCCACCGGTTCCTCGAGTAGTCCTTCGTCTTGTATGATGATTGCCATGGAGTTCTTGAGCTCAACTACACTTTTTATCCTAGTCCGAGACCTTTAGCTACATAGGCTAGAAATCAAGACTTATAGTTTTGATCACTAACATTGACAAACATGCTTGAGATAGCAACGCATGCGAGTTTGACCGAGTAATGCTCTAACACTACGCACTTGATTCCCTTAGCTGATCTCACCCACAACTAAGAGTTGCTACGACCCAAAGTCGAAGACTTTAATAAACAAATCTGTATCACACACGGTAATAGATAAATCTGTCTCCCACAGAAATACCTACGAGTTTTTTGTTCCGTCTTTTGATAAATCAAGGTGAACAGGAACCAATTGATAACCCAGACTTATATTCCCGAAGAACATCCTAGTATTATCAATCACCTCACAATAATATTAATCGACGCGGCGAAAGAAGATATTGTGGAATCACAAACGATGATACAAAGGAATTTGTGATTACTTTGATATCTTTCCTATCGGAGATATCATTCTCAAGCCGATCGTTACGATTGTACTCAATACGATAGAAATAGCAAGATCAGATCACACAACTACAAGAAAGTAGTATCGGTCTGGCTTCACAATTCCAATGAAGTCTTCAAGTCGTTAACCTATAGGGTCTCAGAGAAACCTAAGGTTAAAGGAGAATCGACTCTAGCTTATAAAACTAGTATCACACATGAGGTGTGGGGATTAGGTTTCCTACTTGCTAGAGTTCTCCTTTATATAGTCTTTCAAATCAGGGTTTGCAATCAATGTTAGCTTAGTAACAAAGCATTCAATATTCACCGTTGGATGAAAACTTGATTAGATTCAAGCTAATATCTTTCAACCGTTAGATCGAAAACTTAGCTTGTTACACACAAATGAAATGCACGTTTTTAGGTTTGTGTAACCGTACCCAAACATGTACATTCGTTGGTTCAACAATAGTTAACCAAATGGTTAGCCATATGAGCACTTCCATATTAACCATATTCTTCTTCACCATAACTAGTTCAAATGACTCAAATGAACTAGTTAGAGAGTTTTTCAATTTCTTAGATCTTATAGAAGTATACAAGACACAATCGAAGCAAAAATGATTTGATTCACTCGAATCAATTCATGAACTTTATAGCCATGGTTTGCAAACTTGCATTCCTTAGTTAATATAAGTATAAGTTCAGAATAATCAATCTCACACTGATCCAAGGTACAGTTGCGCTCCTTACGTATCTGATCCCACAAGGATACTACGTGAAAAAGCGGGGTCTAACAACTACACCAAATATTTCTCTTAGCAATCTGTTTGGACAAACTCCAATATACTTTCTAGAGAATCAACCGGATAGTGAGACTCAATCTAGATAAAAGTATATCAACGAGTTTATATCTCAATCTCTCGATTTGATCTTTACTCAAGCAAATAGAAATCTGCGAATCTTTATCAAAGAGAGATAACTTGGATGGTACCAAAGACCAATATCCAAGTGGCAATCAATTTAAATCAACAACCAAAAGGTCGGATATTCTAATTGATTGAACAACGCACAACCTGTGATATTTCAATTATATAAACAAATATAATGCGGAATAGAAATAACACGTACACAGAATTTTGTTAACGAGGAAACCGCAAATGCAGAAAAACCCCGGGACCTAGTCCAGATTGAACACACACTGTATTAAGCCACTGCAGACTCTAGCCTACTCCAAATTAACTTCGGTCTGGACTGTAGTTGAACCTCAATCTCACACTGATCCAAGAGACAGTTATGCTCCTACGTCTCTGATCCCAGCAGGATGCTACGTACTTGATGGAAAAAGAAAAAAAACAACAGTAGTACAGCCATTGAAAGGAAAACCCCATAATTGAAAACCCAAAATTCCTTTAAGCAAAATAGACTTTTGTTAAAACTAAATTATAGAAAATCAACTCCAAACTATAACAGTTCCAAAAAAAAAAAAAAGAATGCAAATTTATCAAAAAGTGTGAAATGGGTTTATCCTAAAGCACATCAATTTAAAGTAAAGTAGAGATCTAATAGTGTAGCAAGTGATGGTGGTGTTGCAAGTGATGGCAATGTAGGTTGAATTCACTAAAGATATAACACAAAATTTATTTTTTGTTTCTTTTTTTGATAAGAAAGAAGAATGAATTCAATCTATGCATCACATCACTGTAATATATGTAAGTTCTTGTCTTGGTTGTTGAGTTCAGAGAGGTTGATGTGGAAAATATTGATCAATTGACAGTGAGAAAATGGACCATGCCTAACCAGTCGACCAACTACCAGGAATAAATGAAAAGTTATGTAAACATACATAATTTGTCCCAATGAGGAATACATAAATCTAAATAAAGTACAGATCTGATCATGTAGTAGGTGATGTTGGTGTTGCATGTGAAGGCGGTGTAGGTTGGAACGAAGAAAGAGGGCAATCGAAGAAGAAGAAAAAGAAAGAGGTGGTTATTGTGGTGGTTTTGATGGAGGTGATGGCTGTGATTGTGATAGGTGGTGAAGGGAGATGAGAAGAGGTGAGCTGCTGCTGATGAGATGATGAAGAAAAAAGAAGAAGAAATGAAATTTTAGGGTTACAAATGCGTATATGATCTATTACTCATATAAGATATGTGGTTCATGCACAGCGGTTTATTCGTCTCGGTTTGGTCGGTTTTTTTGCTCAAACTGTTCACAGCGCCGAGGATCCCATGGTTGTGAGATCTCAAACTGCCATCGACCGTTGGATGAACGGCTCGACACAATTTAAAATTAGCCACGACCCGGTTTTTAGGGTCGGTACGGTTCTTGTGGAGCCCTACTTGCACCATCCCCTAATATTCAAAATGCATATAATAGTGATTCATTCATAGTGCACTATAATGAATGGGCTAGAAATGATTCAGGTAGACTGTCTTTGAAAATAATAGCAACTACGACTTAAGTTATATGAAATAGATATGCATGAGAGTGTGATCTATAAAACTTGTTCTAGTATTAGTTTACCCATACAAATCCAAAAATATATTCCGTTCTAGACTCTTTCAAGGACTGCCATGTAACCGATAACTCTTACTATTATTCTAAGTATAAGTAGGAAGTTACCTAATATATAATGGATTATACCTTCAGGTGATTCAACTAAGATCAACATGGATGCTGCATGGATTTCTAATGTTACTAATGATGGATATATGAGAGTATTATTTGTAATTCAAAAGGTTTCAAAAGAGCAAGAGGAGGAACTAGTAGGATGAGGCAATATGGGTGCTTGCAAAAAGGTACAAGAAAGTAGGCCTAACCTTCCATTGTACTAGGCTTAAAGGGACAAGATTAGAATGTTTAAAACCCGACTAATATGGGATTAAATTTCTAATTTTTTTATAAGCAAAGAGTAGAACAAATTACATGTTTCCCCTTAGGGATCTGTGGTCATCACATAGTGATGGAAACAACCACACTGGTGGCACATACCAAACCATGTGGTTTTTCTTAACCTTAGCCCACTTTGCTAGTTCGTGAGCTACTCTATTAGCAGTGCGATTGACATACAAAAAATAGAGAAATTGAAATTTTATTATTAGGGTTTTAATGTCTTGAAACAGAAAATGGGTTCTTTGATCTCCTAAAAAAGTCTTCTTATTGATTTGCTCCACAATCGTTGTTGCATCGCTTTCAATAATGATCTGATCTTTCTTCTTCTCCCAAGCAAGCTTTAATGAATCCCTGATGGCTCTGGTCTCCGCTTCCTCAGCTGAAAAACAAACAAGATAAGTTGATTGCGCGAAGATAAATTCTTGATATGAATCTCTGGCGATGAACCCCATTCCCCCATCTTGAGAATTTAAATTCCAACCTCGTCTATATTTATCTTAACCCAATCCTTTGGTGGAACAACCCAAGTAGAATCTGATTGTATAAAGGTAATTACAGATATGCCATTCAAAATTGAGGGTTTAGGGTTAGTCAACAACATAGATATAACTCTAGCAAAAAATTGCCACATCTTCCTCTAATTTCTTATTATGCACAATTTCATTTCTACTTGTCCAGATTGACCACATTTAATTTCTTATTTGATCTTCGCCTTTAATTTCTACTTGCTAAAGGCGGTAACCGGTACCAGCGAAACGGATAACACTCCCTATAAAAATCTCTCTATTGTAGCCGCCATGCCGGTACCCGTTTTAGCAATCAAGTTAATTTTGAATTAAGTTACTGTTTCACCGTTTCTCAAAAAGAAAAAAACTACCGCTTCTTACTTTTTGGTCAGTCTGAGAAGACAATAGTCAATAACATAGAAGAGGGCCCTCTAAACAGCTGCTGCGGTCAAAAACTAGCAAAGTACACCAAGTAAAGGGCTCATAGATCGGCGACCCAAGTGATCATAAAATTATTACCAGTTCCAAATGCACAAACATCAGATCTTCGAAATTAATTAGAATTCCAATTCAAATCACTCTCAAACCCTAATACTTTAATAATGGATCTCTTCGTAGATACAACTTGAAATACTTCACCTCATTGTTGAATCCAACAAAACCACCGGAACTCAGAACAGAAGGAGGAGAGTGTTATCGAAACCCTAATTCTTGTCCCGAGAAAAGAAATACATCAGGTAATGTAATGAAGTCGTAATTTTCTGTCTTTGTTTTGTTTTTGTTTAGTAGTTTTGGGAGACTTGGAAATTGAAACGTGGTAACCCTTGAGGTTCATTCCGGCTTCGCTGCTCAAATATCCAAACACTTTTTATTTGTGATTAAGACGACAATTGTGTTTCTGAAATTTTATTTCTTATTGTTAGTGGTTTGTGTTATTTGCTTCGTTCTGAATTTTCTTTTTTGGTTCTCTTCAGATTTCTTTTGAAGGCAACTGCCGCTGCTGTTGGGATTCTTCTTACATTATGTCGTCAACAATCATGAAAAGGTATGTGGTAAATCTACTCTAATGTTGAGAATCTAAGGCAATCCAATTTGTAGAAGGGATGAGTTAGTGGCCTTGAATTCATTAATCTAGGGATCTGATTGGTTTTTAGGATCAATGGTATTGTTAATATGTGGCTCTATTGTTTTTAGGATCTATGTTCAATCTGATGGGATTTGTTAATTATTTTGATCTCAAGGTCAATTTTGTATTTTTTTTTCAGTTTCTTGATCTCAATTGCCTACAGCTACAAATGGTTTTAATTAATTTCAGTGATTTAGGCTTATTTCTTTCCAGTTCTTATAGGAGTTATTGGTAGCAAATGCCAGTTAGGCCAGCGGTTTTTGATGGTACAAGATCAGATACAGATATTAGTACATTTTACTTCAGAATGTACTCCTCTTTTCATGGTTAGCAGTCTATGATGAAGAGGTTAGATTTTTGGTTTAAAATATCTCTGGATTCGATTTTTGTAACTGGGGTTTGGACTAGACAAAATCCTTGAACTAGAAATAGCTATTGATTACTAGAAGAACAGTAACTGAGTATGAATATTTAGCTAGTTACTCATGGTAACGATTTATGCCATGTATTTCCAACTTTGTTAGTCCTAAAGAAATATGATCCTTTCAATGTTGTTGTGCTGGTGCTGTCATGCTAATACACTTTCTGCTTTCGCACCTTTTTTTTTTTTCCTTCGTTTTCTTATTCTTTCATGATTAAATGTTTAAACTTATGGTTTGAATGTAGGGACTATAGGAACAATAGATCAGCTCTCTTTGACGGAATAGAAGAGGGAGGAATCAGGGCTGCTCCATCATACTCCCATGAAATTGATGAGCAGGAAAATGATAGAGCTATGGATGGACTGCAAGATAGAGTCCTTTTGTTGAAGAGAGTAAGCTCCATTTTATATCTTACTTTTCCATTTTATATCTTTCTGTGCCTGTGTCTCGAAAAGTCTGGAGATCGACTTTGCATCGCATCATGCATACATGTAAACCAAACTCTTTGAGTTCACTTTTTGACACAGTTTATTTTTTACAGACGTATACCAAACTCTTTGACTTCTCTTTTTGACACAATTTGGTTCTTATGTATGTTTACCGAATTCTTTGAGTTAGTGCTTAGTCTAAGCCAAAGGGGTCCAAAGGGTGTTTTATTTTTCACTCTCTTAAAACCATTCATTGTCTAGGGTGTTTTCACTAATTAGTACTCTACTTGAACGTCTCTGCAGTGGCTGAAAGTTCTTGCCCCTATAGAATTCGTCTGGTGTGTACACTGGTTGAATGTAGTAAATCTGCACGGTATAGTTTGAGTGATTTAATACAACATCTCATTTGAATGGCACATGATACTATTTAATCTGCGATTATAAGTTTACATCATTTCCTATTTCTTCTCAGGCAACAAATACAGTTGCAGTTTTGAGTATTGTAGTTTATATGTCATGTCTCCAACTACTTTTATAGGCACATCCTGATACATATCTTTATCTTCTTCAAACAGTTGACAGGTGATATACACGAGGAGGTTGAAAGTCATAATCGTGTTCTTGACCGAATGGTATGTTAGCAGGGTGTACATTTTTAACCTGTTATTTTCTTGGTTTACTTTGATTGGATTTTTATTGTTCCTTGCACTTGCATTGTGTTTGATCAGGGAAATGAAATGGATTCATCAAGGGGAATTCTGTCAGGAACTATGGACCGGTTTAAGATGGTAAAATGTCTAATTTTTTATTGCTCTCTGTCCCTCTTTCTTTCACAGTTTTCATCCAATTGCCATTGTGATTGGGCTGAGTAAGTTTCTTTTGTTTTTTTCTCTCCATTGCAGGTTTTTGAAACCAAGTCAAGCCGAAGAATGTTTACACTCGTGGCATCATTCGTGGTTATCTTTCTTATAGTATACTATCTGACCAAGCGGTGAAATTCATCTAATGGATTACTTGGGTAATTTGCTAGGTTCGCAACAACTGCCAAGGCCTTTTCCTACCTTGATACTGTTGGTGTTTTTCCTTGCATACTATATACTGGTAAACCCATCTGTATGATACATGCACCATGTAAGTCTATGAAATAATGGTTGTGTAAGATCTTTGCTACATGTTAAATGCGCTTCTCTTAATTTCCTTAATGCCTCCCATTAATGTTTCATATTTGCTCCTTCATGCTTGGGGAGTAAACAAACAAAAGATAGCAGTGGCAAGAGCTTTTCTAACTGCAAGGATGTTCAACATAACTTTGTTACTTCCTAGTTGAAGCGCATCTTTGTTTTATAAAGAAGTCAATATCCTGCAGTCAGCTCAAGGTCCACTTTCTAGTGTTGTTTATACACACAATCGCTACACATAATCCCTTTGCAAGGTTTTGTGTTCTCTACTTTTGTATGACTTATTCGACTATTACTTATCTCCTAACTCAATACTAGCATCTGACCGAATCAACAAATTAATTCAGTTGGCCACCTAAATAATCTATCAATCAATCATAAATATTCTAATTAGTATAAATAATCAATAATCATGTGAATAACTTCAAAATAGATTTATATAATAACTTAAATCATGTCTAGAACTTAGAATTCATCCCCAATCACTAAGAAGTTCAGCTACTCATGGGATTAACAAAACCCATGAGTTTCATATGATAAAATGTAAAGAAATAGTTACGGTGATGAAGAACGCTCCAAAACCCTAGCTCTTCTTCTCTTAAGTTTCTCTCCAAAGGCTTGATTAAAGATTAAAATTTTTTCCAAAAATATTATACGAGTCTAGGGCTGCACAGGAACCGTCCCGTCCCATGGTACCGTACCGGAACCGCAGGTACCGTCCCGGAACCGTAGTCAGTCATCGGGACGGTACAAGTACCAAAGTCTGATACCAGGTGCCTAGAGTAGGTACAAGTAACGGTTCTAGCTATTCCGTCCCGTCCCGTCCCGTAGTACCGAGGATCTCTAGCCGTTGATATTAGGGTTAAATCCTAGCCGTCTATAGTAGGGGTTATACCCTTTCAGCGGCCTTTCTCCATCGCATTCTCCTCCTCATTTCCTTATTCTTCTTCGGTTCTTCCCTATCTCTTTTCATTTTCCTCTCAGACAAGAGAAGAGAAGAGGCCATCGATGATGATGCATACCACCATCTTCTAAGTTGTAATCATCATCGGTTCATCACCGATTCTAAGTTCTAACACCATCTTCCGAGCCACCGCACCACCATCTTCCTTTTCTATTCTTGCAAGTCTCCAACGCAACATGTAATAGCTAATAACAACTAATAATAGTTAGGGTTTTTGAAAAAAATAGTTTTTGTTCATTTATATAGGATTTTTGTTGATTTCTCTAGATTTGAAATCGATTGTAATTTTTGATTTTGATTTTAGGGTTTTGGAATTTCGGTGTGGTTCATAACTTCATATGGTGATTGTTTAGTCGACAACAAATAACAAAAGGTAAACCGTATTAATATTGATTCTAGGTTATAGAATTTGAGACACCGGATTAGAATTTGAGGGTTATGTTAATATTGTCTAGGGTTATAGACTGATTTTTGAATCTGATTTTTGATAGACTGATTTTTGAATCTAATTTTTGATAGACTGATTTTTTGAATTTGAGGGTTATGTTAATATTGATTCATATGGACTGTTATGTTAATGAATCTGATTTTTGATTTTAGGGTTATAGAATTTGAGACACTGGATTAGATGGATGAGCTCTCACTTTAGAACTTTAATTATTTTTTTTCATTTCAGATGGATGCGAATACAACTCAAAGTCGAGATACAACCAAGTTGGTTCCTCTTTAGCCGCACCTTTCCGCCGATGCTCCGCAAGCTGCACAAGGAGATCCAACGATTCCAATCGAAGCTACAACTACTTCCGGTGATGTAGCTGCCAAGCCGAAATCAAAAGTTTGGAATGATTTTATAAAACTAGATGAGAAATCCAAGACAATGTAAGCACCGTAAGAAGAAATTGAAATCCGGTAGTCCAAAGAATGGTACGTCCGGATTGTGGAAACATTTGAGGCATTGCACCTTTAATCCTAATAAGAAGAAGGTGGGAGGACAACAGCTATTGGTGTTTGAACCCCAAAAAAGTGAGGAAAGTAAATTAATTGCATCTAGTTTCGATCAAGAAGCGTGCGAGAAGGGCTCTTGTTGTGTTTATCATTGTGGATAAGAGCCCTTCAGAATTGTTGAAGGTGAAGGGTTTAGGGCCTAATCTCAAATGTTGGAGCCTAGATTCATAATGCCCAGTCGTATGACCATTTATAGGGATTTGTTACAACTTTATATTGATGAGAAAATCCATTCAAACGTTACTTTGCGAGCTTCCGAATGAGAGTTTCCTTAACAACCGACACATGGACTTCACCTAACAATTATAACTACATATGTGTCACTGTTCATTTTATAGATCAAAATTGGAAGTTAAAAAAAAGAATCATCTTGTTTTGTCAAATTGAAGGTCACACAGGCAGTGATATTGGTCAAATGTTGGAAAGATGTTTATTGTATTGGGGTCTTGAAGATGTGTTTGGGGTTACTATAGACAACGCTAGTGCTAATACTACGAAGGCAATTGAATATTTGAAGCAAAGTGTGATTGGTTGGACATCACCCAGTTAGAGCCGAATATTTGCACGTAAGTTGGTTTTTTCTGATTTTTTCATTTCTAAATTCTAATATTTGTATGTATGTGTTCATTTCAATGTATGTATGTGTTCATTTCAATGTATGTGTACATTTCATTTCGATTTGTTCACTTCACTCTTACCAGCCGGTGTGCAGCTCATGTTCTTGCCATTGTGACAAAAGATGCAAGTAAGACTCTACAATAAGTCAATTTGTAGGATCGGTGTCGGTTATCAAGTATGTAACTAGATCCCCTGCTAGGTTGAATAAGTTTAAACATTGTTGTGAATTAGAAAAGATTGAATATAAGCAAGGTTTGATCCTGGATGTTAAAAGTAGATGGAATAGCACTTATTTAATGTTAGAAGTTGCCGAAAAGTATGAAAAAGTTTTCAAAAGGTTAGAAAAGCATGATAAGGACTTTAGACAAGAAGTACATATTTGAAGAATCTAGGAAAGATGCCACCCGATCTCGATAATTATGACATGGAAATTGATAATGCATTTGAGGATTATTCTAGTTCGAATCCGAGGGGGAAGGTGAAGAAGAATCTAATAAGAAAGGGAAGAAAAAGATGAACAACAAGAAGAAAAGCCTCGTCAACATGCTCCATATGAAGAGGATTGGAAATATGCGAGAGGTCTTTCGAAGTGCTTAAAGATATTTTTCGATGCTACGGTTAGATTTTTTCCGCCTCAACACAAGTTACAACTCCCGGTTTCTTGTGGGAAGTAGTACTCATCCATGAACAAGTTAGTTGAGTTTAGAGATAATGCAACTAATGATCCATTTATTGCTCGTATGGTGATATTATGTTTAGAAAGTACAATTTTATTGGGGTGCTTATGAAAAGATGAATTCTCGCCTTGTTTTTTGCTCAACTGTTGGATCCAAGAGAAAAGGAAAAGGGTTTAGAATTTGCTCTTCAAAGTGTTTATATGAGCAAGATCTTGTTAGGGTTAATACAGTTATGAGACAAGTCAAGAGGGACTTTAAGATACTATTTCAAGAATACAAGTCTTTTCATTCAATTAATGAGGAGGGGGCAAGTTCATCTAGTAGTGTTGCGATTTGACAACTCGAGCTTAATGCTCTAAATGGTGGTCGACTTGCTACTCTTCATCCAAGAAGGAAAAGGCACAAAAAGAACCAATCAATCGCCGAGGCAACAACAACCGAGTTGGATATGTATTTAATGGAAGTGTTTGATGAGTCGAATAGATGGAAATAATGAAGGCCAGCCTGGTTTTGATATTCTAGCTTGGTGGAAGGCTAACAGTAGCCGGTACAAGATACTTTCTTGTTTGGCAAAGGATATATTAGCCATTCCAGTGTCTTTGGTAGCCTCTGAATCAGCTTTTAGCACCGGAAAGCGTGTGCTTAGTCCATGGAGAAGTTCTTTATCTCCAAGAACAGTTGAGGCTTTGTTGTGTTGTCAAGTTTGGTTGAGCAAACCCATTGATCTTGATCTTTTAGGCGATTATGTACTGCAGATGATAACTCCAAGGATGAGGAAGGTAATATAAACTTTTGTTTGTTTGATTACTATTTTAGTATTTCGTGTTTGTTCAAGAATACATACTCCCTCTTCTTTTGAACAAGAACATTACCATTGGGTTATCTCGTGCTCGTTGTTAGATTTCGACTCATGCCTTTATGCATAAACGAAATAGAAAATTGTTGTTGCAGCCCATCTTGGGACCCTTGGGTGTGGGTCAACCTGTCGAGGTCTTGGATGCTTGATGCTCGGAGATGGAGTTTGTTTTTGTCGCAGACTCGCAAGAAACTTATGAAAGTGGTCAATTGCCAAAGCCGAACTGCCGAAATGCTGTTTTTTGCTTTGCTTTTTTTTTTCTACTTGAACTCTTAAACAGTTGATGTTGTTGAACTTAGAACTTATGAAAGTATGTATGAATTTATTCAGGTCTTAAGACTCTCAAGTCTTAACAGTTAAAGTTTTTAAACTTGGAACTTTCAAGATTTTTTGCTTTGTTTTTTTTTTTTTTTTTACATATGCAGTAATGTAGTATGCAAATATGTTGCAGGTAAAGAACTGGTCCCGTCCCATCCGTCTCGGAGTTAAACAGTGCAGTGTATGGCGTCCCGTCTCGTAATGCACGGTACAGTGCAATGTAAAAAGTACAGTGTATCGGCCATAGGGGAGGCATGCGTAGGCAAAACCCGTACCGTCCCGTACCTTGTGCAGCCCTATATGAGTCTCTTATATAGGTCTCCAAATATAAGTGCACCCGTGCTCAGAATCCCGGTCAAAATCAGTTGCCAAAGTCGTAATTTCCCGAAACAACTCACGTCCCAAATCTGAGAACCTGTCAGTTTTATGGAACTGACAGTATACACTGTTTAGTTATTTTACAGGCTTTTTCTCCTTTTTCCCATGAGTTTGCATATGGTTGTAAAACCACACCGTAATCTCCCTTGTGTTTTCTATGGTGGAATACCACACCGTAACTTGTACTGAGTACTACGGTTAGGAAACTCATTCGTAGGAACTCCTGTTTCTTCCCGACATATCAGACCCGACTCTCTCTATGTTCTCGGTGTACAACACATCTCCAAGCTCGACAGTTAACACCTTGCTCAATATATTCTTCATCTCTGGCAGCAGCAGTGACCAAAGCTCAACTCCACCAATCGCCGATAAGTTTACTCATTCCCTGTTTTCATATCGAGTTTCCTCTCAGACCTTCCTATAATGGCAGTAACCCAGTTCTTCGTCTATAGCCATTTCCACTCTGTTCTTATCTAGCTTTCATCATCAACTACCCTCCCTCTTCTCAACTTCACCATCATATCCGTTGTTTTCCAGCAATCATAACTCCATTTCAGTCTTGAGTTCTCCATCTCGTTTTATCGCTAGAAGCAACCAAAGTTTCATCTTCTCATCTATACAACGTCCTAATTATTTCGAGCTCCACTTCTCTGTTATTCATTAATCTTCACGACACAATACCATCAACTCTCTCTTACTCGGCCTCATGTCCCAGCAAACAACCAACACACAAATAGATACATAAACCAACCTCTCAAACTCTTATGACATTCGAAACCCATCAGAAACATCTCCTTCTTATTCAACACGATCAACACTACCATGCTCAGCTCTGATGTTTATGTTCGATGAAGAAGATGAAGTGTATGTTCAGCTTCTTCCATGAGTCTTGGCTTCCTTGAATAATTCAATGGGTGCTTTTATAATTCGCTATCCAAATGTCAGAATTCCTGATCCATGGCTGCCCTTGAAGTAGAAACTCGGGTGCCTATAATGAAGAAGATTTTGTAGGTTCTCTACTTTTTGAAAATTTCAATGGGTGCTTTTATAATTGCTTCAAATGCGACGATCCATCGGATTGACTATATTCTTCGTCGTTCGCTTTCATCTTTTCGTCATCTTCGAGATGATAGCAAGAACTCCTCGATTTGGAGGACTTCCACTTGGTATTTGGTCCTTCTCCTCTTGCTTGCCTAACTTCTTTCTTTGCACAATTAAGTGCCAATTTGCTTCTTTTGGTTGATTCACCTAGCAAAACATAAATAAAATAAAACAAACATAATATACAATAATTTGCAAGAAACTAAGCAATTACCAACATGCAAAGGACACTAAAAATATATAAAATATGCACTTATCATCGTGCTACCAGTAATCATCAAACGAGCAATATTTGCTCTGAAGAGCATTATGTTAGAGCATAGCTCGGTTGAACCCACCAAGCGTTGGTATGTCAAGTTTGGTTGTCATATTTTAGTGAGTCAAAACTCATTTTAAGAGTCGCTTGATTATGTACTAGAGTCAACTTCGTATAGGTTAGCTTGAAAGTATTAGGATATGAGACATTACAAGTATTGTGAAGACTTGAAGAAGTGAAGAAGTAAGGAGCTACAACGACAATATCATCCTTCCAATTGAGGTTAGTGATATTTGACTTGAACTGTTTCATTCCATAACGTATCTTTCAAGTCGTGCATATTGAAAACAAAACTGCGAAGCATGAATGATTATACTCTAGTTAGACATAGAATTAAGGAATACAATATGAGGTTTATTGCTTAACCATTAAACTTTGTATATAAGACATCGACATAATTATTTGAATGCTATTGTGATTATGTATGGGTATAAGGTGAAGATTTCATCCTAGGAAACAATGTTTTACATTTGTTTTAAGGAAGTAAATTCATGAACTTGTTTTGTGAATCGAAAGAGAAATCGCCAGGCATTATTGGTATTGTTATTCATTGCATATGTTTGAACTACCAATATGTGTGATTAGTATAACCGCTCATGACTTGTTTATGTTCTTAGTAAAACTATTCACAAAGGCCTGACTTTTGTATTTGTATGACTTTTATTAGTGAAACCGATCTTAAGTAATCACCTGAGATGGTATGATCGATTTAGTGTTATTGGTATGACCGAGTCTGGGTAAAGGGGAACCTATCCTAGTAAGAGGTGAAACCTATCACAAAGGGGAATCGATCCTTGTATGAGGTGCATCAATTTTTTTGCAGAAAGGGGAACCGATCCTATGGGCATGTGCAACACGTTTTTAGGAAAAGGGGAACCGATCCTATGGACATGTGCAGCAAGTACAAGTTAGATACCATATATATGTGGGGAAATGATAGACGCATTTATGTGTCTAATTTGTCCTCAATGTTTCGTATTGTTGGCACTCGATTTTGTACTTATTATGGTGTTTTGTGTGTTTGTAGGTATTTTTGGGAAATAAACATTTTTGGAAAATTGGCTCGAAAAGTTGTTCGGAACACCCCGAGGAGGACATTTGCTATTCGGACTCCCACTTTGTATAAGGGGTAACCCAATTGCTAAGGGGCACCTAACTGATATTCGCACCCTTTTGTTTGTTGGATAAGGGGTGACCTTCTCTTTCATTTCAAATTATGTTTTTATGAATTATTTTTACAATTTAACATATTTTAGGTTTGATTTTGGAACATTTATGGAGAGATTCAATCGCTGAATTCTCTTGGGTTAGGCTTGAATAGACTAAACGGGCGTGTATGGGTGTTTTAATCGATCATCTTGGGCTGGATTTTTAGCATAAGGAGAAACAAGGAAAACAGGGTCTCTCGGTTTTCCGAGCTCAATATGTGGTCATGATTTTTTGTGCGTGCTCCAACTTATACTACTACGGATGGTCACTAAGCGTGTTGGGAGTATTCGCATCACGAGAAAACAGCTTGAGGAGGTAAAATAGGGAAGAAAATATTCCGAGAATATGTTTATCAATGCCGTAATGGAGATATATTTCGAGTTATTACAAAGGGATTTTCATCGCTTTTTGTGTATAAATAGCGTCTTGGGGTTGCGGATAAAGGGGATGGAGTGTTCGGGAGCAGATTTTAGAGCATTGTAGAGGCGAGAAATCGCGAGTTGCAGAGCATATTTTTTCCTCGCTCTTTGCAGAATCTGAAGAACACGAAGAACAGACGGCCTAAAACCGTCGTTCTTCAATGGTGTTAACGACTCGCTTTTTGTGGGTCGTAGTTTGGAGAGCGGAGACTTAAATCAACGGGACCAGCGACATATCATATATATCGTTCTCAGTAACATTTGGTTTTGAATGAGATATAATTGTTACAAACCCGGTTTTCAATATTCATTCCATTTTCACCTCTTGTAAACACTTATTGAGCAATGAAAAATTATTCTGAGTGTGTTTCCAATATGCGAAGCTAGAACCCATCACTGGGACAACGGAGGAAGCAACTTTTCATGATTGTGGTAAATGAATTAATTCTTTATATGACTTTTTGCATAGATTTAATTGTTTTATGATTTCTATTAATTATTTATTATTTTGTCTGATGTCGCATGCTTAGTTTAAATTACTTTTGATGCGTCATGCTTACGATTTACATATAATGTTTTATGAAATCTATTTTTGGCAAAGAATTAGAGTCACAACTTCTTTTGCTTGAGCTATATTGTCTAGAGTTAATGACTGAACCACAACAATATGAAAAGTAGTGAAATCCTGCGTCTCAGTGTCTCTTCACCTGTGACAATATTTGTATATATTTTTCTTTTATTTTATTTTATTAATTCTTAAAATCAATCTCAACAAGTCCGAGTGAACGACAACCCTCTTATTACTACAACATCATTGAAAATAACCATCAATTTTTGGCGCCGCCGACGCGGACTTGTGTATAGATTTGTTTTTAGGTTTTATTATTAATTTTTCTTTTATTATTATTATTTTTGTTCTTTTTTACGCGTTTTGGTATTTCTGTTTGCTTTCAGATTTGGAGTGGAGCGAAAGAAAAGAGAAAGTGCTGAAAAGAAAAGCAAAATCAAAATAGGAAAGAAAAGAGATCCGAACGGAGTGAAGAAGAAAATTTTGTATATAGTTTAATTATTTTTATTTTTTTTAGAAACTGTAATTAGGTAATTATTTTTGTAATTTTTATTTTTGGACTTTTTAATTTTTGGACCATTGGACATTTTTTTTTAAAACCCTAAGGAAGGGTTATTTAAATACAAACTGCACAGGGAAGGACGACGATTACGATATCGTCTCGGCCCCTCGGGTTCGTACATGACATAGGATTCGTGGCCCGAGTCGACTTCAACGGTTCATCCCCCTGTCGGGAACGGAGGTAAAATTCTAAACACCCGCGAATCTTCGCCCGGTTTTTTGGATGATTTTGTATGCATATATGTTGAGGTCTTGAATACGGCTGTTTTAATTTCCTAGTAAAGGGCAAGGTGGCCATACAAGATAAGGGTTCGGATTTCATCACTGTTCTCTTCTTACCCGCCTTAGGAAAACAAAACCAAACGCGAACCTAAGCCTAAAATTTTGAATAGAACGAGACCGATAGGGTAACGAGCTTAATAGGAAAGTCATTCGAAAAATATTGGTTACTCTTTAAGAATACTTCGAAGTTCATGATGGTTTCTGTGAGTTGAATGCGTGACTGCACCGCCTTGTAATGCGGTGAGGCCTTGGGTATCAAAGCTCCACACAGCTTCCCTCGCCTCTATTCAACTTACTTAAACTCGGATTGATTCCAGAGGGGTTTGCTCGATTGTAACGAATTCCCTTTCGAAGGATTAGAAGCTGATCTAGAAACAATCTAAGTGGAGCCATCATGCTTTTTGTTTGCTAGAAATCGGTAGGTTTGTTTTGGTCGAGTCGACCTTGTTTGTGTTTGTGTAGAATTCCCTTGCCGGTTAGGATGTCAAATATGGTATTATAATAGCCATCACAATGAATATGAATATCCAACTGAACATTATGGACATCACTCTTTTTATGACCATAGTGTGAATAGTGGTTGGGAACGCCAACCTTTGGAAGGTTATGGGTCATACCATGGTGAGCCCAATTACTATCCACATGTGCATCGGTCATTCGAGCAAGAAGATTATAGTAATAGTTCTTCGTCTCTAGAGGATACAATCAAACTTTTGAAAAGTAGTCCTTATTATGATCCTTCTATTCCTCTTCCTTCTTTAGAAGATATCCTCAATAGATTAACTCAAAACTTAGATCCAACACTAAGGGAACTTTCTTTGGAGGAGACCCTTGAGAGGTTAATGAGTCGACATGTAGACTTGAGTTAGAGACAGAATGAAAGTATTGCTCGAAATAACTTGAATTTCCAATATAGTGTATCCAATAATACCTTTGAGAATGAAGATAGTTATTCACATAATCAAGATGATGAGGTTAGAATTGGTAACACTACTTGTTTAGATGAGGTTAAACCATTTTCATGTTATTATAATAATGATTATGATGAGGATAATGTTGATGAAGAATTTGAAATAAATAGGCATAGTGATCGGAATTTGCTACTCCAATTGAGCTTTATAATAATAGAGTTATTTAAGTTGAGATCCTAATAATTTTAACAATTATTCACCTATTCAAAAGGATGAGGATTTGACTAGAGATCTTTGTTTTAGACGATGTAGTATTTCCATTTACGAAGTCGATAATGGTTTAGAGGAACGAGTTTATCCTGAGAGTATTATTTTAGAGTCTAACGATTTAAAAACAATAGGCTTAGACGAAGAAGATGAACTCGTAGAGCTTTTAAATATGAGTGAGGATGCATCACCTGAGTATAATCTACATGAAGCAATTGACCATTTTCAGGATTTTGATGATCTAGAAATTAGGAAAATTGTAGCTAGTCTATCTAGAGACACCCAAGATTCTAAGTTTGGGGGTGATTATCATTCTCCATGTGCCTTAACTCTTAGAAAGGTCTCTAACTTGGGACTTGACATATGTGCCTCAACCATTTTAAAAGATTATCTTCATACATTTTTTCCTGAACCTAGTTGTGTCCATAAAGAAGTTCAGTTGTTAAAAACCCATCCTCTGGTTGATGTGGTTAGCCCAGGCTATGATACCCAGATTGACTTTGTTTTCCCACCAAATATTTTTCAACCAATTGTGGGAACGTTTAAGTTTCGGATGTGTCAATTATTAAGTTTTGAGACCGAGCCTAAGTACTTTAGGAAACTAGTACCAAACACATTTGCTTAAGATTGACCACAAGTTTTATCGTGGTCAATTATGTGAGTCAAAACCGATTGACTTTAAGGATCCGCAATTATTCAAAGTTATTATTATGTGCTTCTAAGTTCTTATCCGAGTTTTTTACGAGACTTTACAACCCGAATCTGGATCTTAGCTTTGAGGAAATCCAGTAGATGAAAACTTTTTATCTAGACCCTTTTATAGAGCTCCGAACCCGAACCACAACTAGATGTAGTTGTCTTAAACAAAAAAATATATGAGGGTGTGTTGGATATCTTCCTGCTCTGTGGCAGTTTCCTCTTCTTGTGGTTAGCACTTGTGATAGCCCTATTTGGTTTTGGGGATCCGCAGTTATTCCGGCTATTACTTTATGATTCTATGAGGTGACTAATTCCTTCTGATGTCTGGCTGAAGACTTTAAACTTAGCACTTCTTGGGAGGTAACCCATGCTCTTGCAACACGGTAATATCTTTCCTTAACTCTTTTGCTTCAAGTGGTAACAATTTCTCCTTGTTCATACTTTTAATTTTATATTTAGAACATTGAGGACAATGTTAGATTTAAGTTTGGGGGTATGGGAGAAACTTTTTAGTTGCGATAAATAAACTCCAGAGCCTAGAAATTTATGCTTATTAAGGTTGGCACTAACTAATCTAAGTGGATGGGAACATCTTGGTTGTAGGAGTTGAGGAACCAATCTGATTAGATGGAAACATCTAGAAGAGTCTATTCATAAAAGCACATGAGCTCGGGTGTTAGAAACCCATCCTATGGTTAAGGTTAAAAACATGGTAGTTTCGCCATATCCTCGAGATGGAAACATCGAAAGAGTCATGATCACTTCTCTTTTTTATTTTTACCATTGCTAGGGTGAAATAGAGTGACTGAGTTTCCAAAAAAAATAAAATAATAATAAATAAATAAATTGAGACCAGACCATTAGACCAACCGGAATAAATTCAATAAAGTCGACCACTGGTACCCTTGTATATGCCAGCTGAGTTGACCTAGAGTTAGAATTATCGACCACCTTTGGTTCCCTTGTATATGCCAAAGTGTGTTGATATTAGTCCGCATAAAGTATCTCGGTCCATTAGGATAGGTTCACCTTAGTCAACATCATCCATATTTTTCTACATCCATCTTCTTAATCTTTCCATGTGATTGGTTGACTCTAGGTTTATGATGTCAGAGAAATTATCCGAGTAGAGCTCTGTCACTTTATATGAATTTTAGTATGCTTGAGTGCAAACTCGTGTACAAAGAATTGGAATTTCGCATCGGGTACTTCCTCCTACGGTCAATATTGTATGCCAACCAAGGAGATTCTTTAGTGCCTTCCAAGGTTCCGCGTAGATAGCTAGGGTCCTGGAGTAAAGGTTTTGTGGGTACACCTCACGGTAAACCCTCCCGAGACAACACTCCGCCACTAGGGCCACCTAGTGGTTCAAATGATTTTTATTTTACGGAATAAATTTGCTCGAGGACTAGCAAATAATAAGTTTGGGGGTATTTGATGACGCATTTATGTGTCTAATTTGTCCTCAATGTTTCGTATTGTTGGTTTTCGATTTTGTACTTATTATGGTGTTTTGTGTGTTTGTAGGTATTTTTGGGAAATAAACATTTTTGGAAAATTCGGCTCGAAAAGTTGTCTGGAACACTCCGGGAGGACATTTGCTATTCGGACTCCCACTTTGGATAAGGGGTAACCCAATTGCTAAGGGGCACCTAACTCGATATTCGCACCCTGACTATTGGATAAGGGGTGACCTTCTCTTTCATTTCAAATTCTTTTTTTGGCGGAATTATTTTACAAATGAACATATTTTAGGGTTTGATTTTGGAACGTTTATGGAGAGATTCAATCATTTGAATTCTCTTGGGTTAGGCTTGAATAGACTAAACGGGCGTGTATGGGTGTTTTAATCGATCATCTTGGGCTGGATTTTTAGCATAAGGAGAAACAAGGAAAACAGGGTCTCTCGGGTTTTCCGAGCTCTGAATATGTGGTCAACAGATTTTCGTGTGCGTGCTCCAACTTATACTACTTCTGGATGGTCACTAAGCGTGTTGGGAGTATTCTGTCACGAGAAAACAGCTTGAGGAGGTAAAATAGGGAAGAAAATATTCCCGAGAATATGTTTATCAATGCCGTGTAATGGAGATATATTTCGAGTTATTACAAGGGATTTTCATCTTTTTGTTGTGTATAAATAGCGTCTTGGGGTAGCAGATAAAGGGGATGGAGAGTTGGGAGCAGTTTAGAGCATCACGGAGGTGAGAAATCGCGAGTTGCGAGCATATTTTTCTCGCTCGTCGCAGAATCAAGAACACGAAGAACAGACGGCCTAAAACCGTCGTTCTTCAACGATGTTAACGACTCGCACTTTGTGGGTCGTAGTTTGAGTGAGACTTAAATCAACGGGACCAGCGACATATCATATATATCGTTCTTCAGTAACATTTGGTTTGTAATGAGATATAATTGTTACAAACCCGGTTTTCAATATTCATTCCATTTGCACCTCTTGTAAACACTTTTTGAGCAATGAAAAATTATTCCGAGTGTGTTTCCAATATGCGAAGCTAGAACCCATCACGGGACAACGGAGGAAGCAACTTTTCATGATTGTGGTAAATGAATTAATTCTTTATATGACTTTTGCATAGATTTAATTATTTTATGATTTCTATTAATTATTTGTTATTTTGTCTGATGTCGCATGCTTAGTTTAAATTACTTTTGATGCGTCATGCTTACGACTTACATATAATGTTTTATGAAATCTATTTTTGGCAAAGAATTAGAGTCACAACTTCTTTTGCTTGAGCTATATTGTCTAGAGTTAATGACTGAACCACAACAATATGAAAAGTAGTGAAATCCTGCGTCTCAGTGTCTCTTCATCCTGTGACAATATTTGTATATATTTTTCTTTTATTAATTCTTAAAATCAATCTCAACAAGTCCGAGTGAACGACAACCCTCTTATTACTACAACATCATTGAAAATAACCATCAGGAAACGATCCTAGTACCTAGTCAACCGAATTTTGGTAACTAGCATGACTATACAAAGTACTCACATGGAGGTAGAACCGAAACTTGTTTTGGTAGAACCGTGAAACCCATGATTGGTGATTGAGTGTTCTTGATCAATCATGTAGTTCTTGAAAGTCAGATGAACCAATTCTAAACTTGTTTGGAAGTGTGGAAAATCGGTTTCAAGATTTTAAGTATGGAAGAGGATTTACAAAGTAAGGATGTCGACATACTTTGAACATGTGCAGTAACATTAATCTTCAATTGTTCAAAGTTATTCCTAAATAGATAAAGGAAGAAAATCCCGGATCGAATAAAATAAATTGAGAATCTTTTATTTAAGGTTTTTTAATTTTATTTTTGGAAAATGAAAATTAGTAATGTGCATTTACTAGTTGGAGATTTTCTAAGAGATTTTCGGTCATTATTTGGACAAAGCATTTCTAGGAATTATGGAAACCGAATCTGGAATATCTTGCATATATTGAGAATATTTTCGGTTTTGGAAATTCCTTGGTGTCCAAACTTCCTTGGTCTATAAATATGAAAGTTTTCATTTCGAGCAAACTAATCCTGAGACAAACAAAACTTTCTCGGTTATGATGCTACTTTGGTGAAGCCGCCTATTCGGAGAGGAGAGTAACCTAATTAGGAGAAATCTCTTACGGTCGCTCAGTTTAAAGACTTATTTGGGATTGAGAAGCTCTATTAGTACCGTTGGTGGGATGCTAGATAATTACGGTTTATCTTTTGTTTTCGATTGATTTGATTGACTAACGGTGGTTGAACTTTGATTGAACCTAGTTTTTTTTATGCTTGAGAATCTTCTCTTCTGATATAAGATTCACTCAAACTAGATCAAAGTTTCGACGGGGATCTTTAGACTGTTTGTAGATCTAAAGACGTCTTGTGATAATCCATTGTTAACAGACTCCGTTATGTGCGTGATTGATCACAAAAGATTCAAGTTGATTGTGTGCAGGTGTTTATTCAAGATCTAAGAAGATATGGATACAAAGAAGACTTTGAATATTTCTGATTTGGGTTCATAATCTTTGGTGTGCACAATACTTGTTTCGGTAAAAGAGGATCCAACTATAATCGGTTTATCCTTGTGGTAGATTAGATTGATTAGTTTTGTAGATCAGTATCAATACAATTCTTTGTGATTAAAAGTATTGATTGAAAAATCATAACAATTACTTTGGTAGTTGATAATAAGATAGATCTAAGAACCTTACAAAGGAGTTTATTAAGATAAACAGAAGATCCTTTTGTCGAACTCACATCACTTGGTTGAAAAGAGTTGATACCAAATAGATTTGTTGTTCCTTTACTGTTTGGAATACGAACCAAAGAAATTGCTCCAAGTACGTGACTTATTCATAAATTGGAGGCGTGGGAATACAGACGGAACTAGGTGAACTATAGGTTTAGTTGCTTGGACTCAAGTATACGAAGTTGGTTTGATTTTGTATAGCGGCTTAATCATGAGGGTATTCAATTCTGGACAAGGTCCCGGGGTTTTTCTGCATTTGCGGTTTCCTCGTTAACAAAATCTTGTTGTGCCATTTACTTTTATTTTCTGCAATTATAATTATTGTTATTATAATTTAAAGTAAATTACACAAACATTAATTCCTATTTACTTGATAAGTAATCCTACTGTGTTTGGTTAAGTCCGAACCTTTTATCAAGTAAACATATTTCGTTGTTTTATTGTGTCGATCTCGTATCCATAGACGATCACACGAAGTGTGAACCGATTTGTTGTATTGTCTCGACTCAGTCCATAGACAATCACTTTCAAAGAAATGACTTATAGGTGGAAAAGGTTTAGATTGAGGTATATTTGGGTACCCTCGTCTTTTGAATTGGTATCAGAGCAGGCAAACACGAAAAGATCTAACAATCTGTGTTTTGTGCGATCCAACCTATAAGACTGGAATCTAGAAAAGGTTTTTATAGAACCTGATAATGATTCAGTTAACGTAAAGCAAGACATCAAGAGTTTTGAATTAACACTTGATGATGGCATCTACGATTCAATATCTAAAGACCTTCATGAAAGGGAATCTACTAGACAAGTTCATCTTGTTAATGATATAGAAACGGTGATAATCGGGAATCATGCCTAGAAAATCAGTTGGATGAAATATCCGATGATGGTGACTCAGATATTGATCGAGATGTGGATGATGATATCTCAAAAATACTCCATGATACTGAAGCCTTTGGGAAAGAGTAAACTCAAAACTTTTGATGTCATTGATCTCTTAACTCTTTTATGTCGACAGAACAAGAAGTTGAGAAAAGGTTTTCAAGGACAATATTGTGGTTCTCGCAATATTGAATATCTTCTTAAAGACCGCACAAACGATCTAAATTCTAAGAAATTAGAATGTAAAAATCTTCGAAGAGAACTGTTTTTGTCGGAAAAGAAACATGTTGAATCGGAAGCAATGTTTAATTCTCGACAAATACAGGGTCTTGAAGAAAAAGCCAGTGCTAGTCTCTCTCAAAAAAATTTGTTAGAGAAAGAGCGTGATGTTGCTCTTGAAAAAAATCACTTGTTGGAAGAGAAAATTGTTGAATCTGATGCAAGGATTAACTCTCAACAAAAGAGTTTTGAAGAGAAATAAGGTGTATATCTCTCACGAGAAAAACGCCTTGAGGCTGATCTAGCTGGTACTCTTGATAAAATCAAGATGTTGGAAGAAGAAAATTTGGAACTGAAAAAATCCAATGAATGCTCAAACAAGTTAACCTTAATGTTAGAAGCAAGTAGAAATCATCATGATACACGAGGATTGGGCTATAAGGGAATAGATGCTTCAAATATTATCAAAGAGGTACAATTTTTTAAGGCTACAAATTCTTCCCAATCAGAGGCTTCCACTGATGACAAAGATGCTCCTATTTCTTGTAAAGAAGAAAATTCTGTCAAGCCTAAGAATAGTGTTCAACCAGCAGTAATCAAAGAACGCATTTATGCCAATGTCAAGAAATCAACAACGTTGAACAAGAAGAAGAAGAAGAAGAAGAAGAAGAAGAAGAAGAAGAAGAAGAAGAAGAAGAAGAAGAAGAAGAAGAAGAAGAAGAAGAAAACACGTCGTTCTCCAATGCAAGAGGATCCACAAAAAGGTAACATTAAAACTCATACTTCGTATATTTATACTAAGCATTGTTATTATTGTGGTAATAAAGGGCACTTGCAATGGGGATGCAAAGTTCGTAAGATGCAAGATGCACTTTCTTTTGTATCAAACGAATTGGCTAAGATTGCTCCCCAAAGGAACTCAGATCGGTATTGTCCTAAGTTTAGGAAAAAGAATTATTATAATGATAGTTCAAAATTTTCATATCACTTGACAAGGTCGTTTCATAAAAAAGACCCAATTATAGAAAGAGAGGTGACTTTTTAAATGCAAAAAAAAGATCTGATGTTCCAAATTGGCGAAAGGGTGTTTCGCAAAATATTCAAAGGGACAATAATCATAATGGTATGAAGGAGAAAGCTTCTCTGAGAAACCCAACTCTAAATGGGTCCCGAAGTCCTCCATAGCCAAGAATGGACCAAAAGTTAGTCATAAGAATGACTCTCAGCTGTTAATTATTGGTGACAATAATTACAAGAGTTTTCTTGAAAGACTAAAGAGAGACATCATGTCTGAATTCTCTTGTACTAGTGGACGTTGTGATAATGACACTATTCATCACAAATCAAAGAAGAAAAACAAGATATGGAACAAGAGAAAACAAATCAATCTAGAGGTCAAGAGTGATTCTATCTTAGTCTCTAGTGAAAAAGAAGACAAGGCTCAAATAAACACAACCTAGTTGTGTTAGAATGTGCATACTCACCTTGGTACTCAATCTTTTAAAAGGTGAGGAAACACATGAAAACTGAGCACATGATCTCTCGGGTATTATATGACTAATTAACATCTTTAATGAGGTTTATTTTCTTCTATACTCATACTTTCTCTATCTATATTTGAGCTTTTGATAGAAACGGTAATTTTGAGGTTATGATGTTGATATCTACAGATCATATATGTGTAGCTCTTGTTTTTACGGTTAAAACGAGCCAAAAAAATACTGAATTCGGACATCGTATGCAAAAGTTATGCCAAAAACAATTTAGTATTGCGATCCTTCACTAGAAACACATGGGTACCGATCCTAGTGAGAGGTGCAATACGAAGGAGTGTAAAACTGTTTTGCCTATAACTTCTTCATCCGAACTCGGAATGACCTCATTCTTTTTGCATTGGTTTCGTAATTCAATTTCCTACAAGATTGAGGTAATTGAAATACTTGATTTTTTTGAATGTTTATGGTGTATTGCAAATTGATTTATGAGATGTATGATTTCGGTTTTCATGACCTTAATATTCGATCTCATTTGTTGTGAACCCTTATGGTTTATGTGACTTTTTGATTTAGCAGGATTAAGTTCTAGCCCATGTTGGTAGGCTTTATCAAAGGATCATGAGGGGTTCTGATAGAAACAATATGTGAAAAAGTCGCAATATGTTGAATCGTTTGGTTTAGCATAAAAGCATATGTGTTTCGGGGTTTTCAACTTTTGCTTGCAATATTTAAAAACCGGTTTTCAAACTTTCTCTGGTAAAGGATGGTTGTTGTTATTCTTTTTTTTTTTGCATAAGGATGACAACATAATGATATTTCGATATCAATTCTCTCTGGAAGAAGATGCAAACATATTGGAGAAGAGGATGCGAAATTTGAGGTAACGAGTTTGTTAGTTAATCGTTTTCTGTTTAAGAAAAGCCCGATTTTATTTCATATATTTATTGCTTTTGCTTAACAAAATTTCGGTACAATTGATATTTATTCCATTATTTGTGTATGGATGTGTGTGTGATTCAATTTGTTCCAGTTAAGAAAAACTATTGTTATCTTGATTGAGGTATATTTGGGTACCCTCGTCTTTTCACATTATTTTCTTAGTCTATCAATATTGATTCAACTATCAATATTTAATAATTCCTTAAACGAGCAATATTTGCTCATCCTATCAATATTGATTCAACTACCAATATTTAATAATTCCTTAAACGAGCAATATTTGTTCAGTCTATCAATATTGATTCAACTATCAATATTCAGTAATTCATCGTACAACAACATTTGCTCACACTGTCAATATTCATCATGTTGACTCAACTATCAACATTCATTTGAGAACTATACATTTGTCCCAGCAGACATGCTCAATCCATGAATCATAGAGCATTCGTCCATCATGCTTGAATCAACAATACTAAGACTCATCGTCTAGTCAAGTCAACAACTAACTGAATACACGTCTTCCTTGCAGACTCCACATTTATGAGACATCAATCACGTCACATGGGGGGATATTAACTAGATTTTTGTTTTGGCGGCCTACGGCACGTGTGTTCATCCACGATGAGATATGTGAGTAAGTCGTGCAAGCGGTTGAGTAAGTTGGCAAAGTAGTGGGTGGATGATCAACCAAGTCTCCGCACGACATTGAACTGGTTAAACCACGATGTCCCATTTTTCCACTCTTTCATTCAAGCAACCGCCACACTTGCTGGAGATCAATGTGTCTACGTTATGGCAATATAAATAAGTTCTATGAATTCATGATTGACAACAAGAAAACAACACAGACATACGAGAATTATCATAAGGATTTTCATCTGAACAATCACTCTCAAAAGAGCATAATTCAAACTTATTCGAAACTAGTAGTTCATCAATTTGCAGAAACCTACAACACATTCACAATCCTTTGATCATCATTGATCTCACACATACTTTTCATCTTCCCTCCTACAGACCGACTCATCCTCTATTTTGACCAAATTGACTCTAGAACGACCATTCTCTTGGTTTAGGCCGGAGTCCTACAGATTGATCTTTCAAACTTAAATCACTCCGTGCACTACATCTGTTTGCAAAAGGTCAAAGAAATTTTCTCGGTTGAGAGTCGCCTCCGTACGGCCGTCTCTCCACTTTCCTAAAAAAACCAAATCGTTTTCTCCCATCAACAAAGGGACAACTCTAGCATCTGGGAAACCTAATCCCGTCACTTCTGTGTATCCTGGTTGCAAACTAGATAGAGTGGATTTTCCATTAACCTAGGGTTTTCCAAAACTATTATTAGGTTAATGACTTGAAGACTTCATTTGGGATTCGTGAAGCCGGATCCAACTATTTTCTCTGTAGTTGCGTATTCTGATCTTACTTTTTCTATCGTATTGAGTTTTATCTTCTCTAAGATTTACTCGAGATTTATCTCTAATAGGTAAGATTTAAAAATTAATCACAATAGTTCTTCATCTCATACTTTTGTGATTCCGCAATAACTTTTTCTATTAATCAGTTGGGTTATTGTGAGGTGACTAATATTTCTAGGCTACTCTTCGGGAGTATAAGTCCGTATTATTAGTTGAGTTTTCTGTTCACCTTGATTTATCTTAAGACGGGAAAAAAACTAAAAATAGACTTATCTGTGGGCAGATTTGTTTATAAGTCTTTGACTTTCGGTCGTAGCAACTCTTAGTTTTGGGTGAGATCATCCAAGGGAATTACATGCGGAGAGTCCTGCTGGGATTTTAAGAGGCGTAAGGAACGCGATTGTACCTTAATCGGTGTGAGACTTGGTTAGGGCTTAACTACATTCCAGTCTGAAGTTAACTTGTAGTAGGCTAGAGTATGTATCGGCTTAATACAATATGGTGTTCAAATCTGAAGTAGGTCCCGCGGTTTTTTTGCATTTGCGGTATCCTCGTTAACAAAATTTCTGGTGTCTATGTTATTTTCCGTATTATATTTTTTTATATAATTGAAATATCACATGTTGTGCGTAGCTCAATCACAGTTGATAAATCCGACCTTGTTTGTTGGATTGGTCATTGAATTGGTCTTGGTATTCGAGTTATTCTCATATCAATCAGTCTCACAGATTTGTATCTGGTTAATTTACTGATTGTATTGAGAAATTGATAAATGTCTTTGATATCTTTCTTGATTGAGTCTCACTTTTAAGTTGGTGCTCTCAGAATTATATTGGAATTTAGTCCATACAAATTGCCATACGAAATATTGGGTGTGGTTGTTATACCCCCGCGTTTTCAGTGTACTTTAGTTTTGGTGAATTGAGCTGACATCTCATTTATGCTCAAAAGTTAAGCTCTTAACTCTTTTTGTTTTTATTAATTTAAAGTAGAGTAACCTTTTTTTTTTTAGAATTCCGCCGTATTGATCTCTCCGTGATTGCACTTATTGTGAAGTTACTTCATGTTACCCCGTAAGATTTTCTTTCTTATGCTGAGTCATATCTTTCAAATTAATCTCATAGTTGATTTTTTCGATGTTTTTTGGATACAAGTCTACATGATTTGTTAATGTCCAAAGAAATCATTCTTTTCGGGTAAAAGTAATGTTGCTCATGTTGTTCTCTTTGGAATGACATCAAATGGGGAGAGTTCTTTTTGAACTTGTGCTTAATTGTTATATCTTTGTGGGGAAAGCGGTTTTGGAATATTTAGGGGTTACTTGTATCTTAATAAAATCCTTGATGAAGACACTAAGTTTTAAACTCTGTGATATCATCTAAATTAAAAGTTGATATGTATTTCTTTAGTCATGAATTATCTTTCAAAAAATACATCACGATCCCATGGTTTCACACCTTTGCCAATTTATATTGAAAAAAAGGGGGAGAATTACTTAGTAGTTTCATACTACATACATATGGTTTACAGATCATTATATACGGGGGAGTGGATTTACCAATTCTCCTTTGTTGATTTTCTTCTTAAAAAATTTCGAAGCTCGATGTAGAGCGTGCTAATAACGTGTTATAAACTAAAATGAAACGTGGAAAATAGAGAGAAAATAAGAAGAGAATTCTCATTAGTTATGTCCATCACAAAGGAAGTGAGCATCAATTTATAGGCAAACATAAGAGAATATAGTAAATATAACATTAACACTATAGGAGTAATGGAGTGCATGCTCATTAGTAAATTATCACACTAGTTGCGGGTGTTACAAAGTAATGGAAAATGTAAAAGGACAAAAAAGGCGACATGAGAGGGAGGAGTAAGTGTGTTGTAAATCCACCACATATTTATTTATAACAAAAATGACACCTAAGGCCTATTCCTATGCACATGCCAAAAAAAAACTTGTTTGGCATACCTGTTAGCATAGAAAATGAGTTGCGCCACTATGAGAAAACCACTAAGCGACAGAGTTTCTAGCGTGCCATGAATATCGTTCGATATTGACTCTAGCGCCAACAACTAGTTCTTTATCGCTATAAATAGGCAATTTTCAAACTCAAAACTTACCCCAAAATTTTTGTGTAATTTTTTTCTTCTTCTATTTCTCTATTTCTCAATCTAGTATATTTTTTCAAATTTTCCCAAATGGCACAATTTCAAACCCAACTTGTTTCGGCAACACAACTTGATTTTTCTGGAGTAGTGCTTGAAGGTGCCGTTAAGAAGATATGTGATAGTTATAAAGAAATAGGTAAGAAGCAAAGAAGTCTTCAAGTTTTGGATATTGACCAAGTCAAAACCGCAACTAAGAAAAGGCAAAGAAAAGTTCAAGGCAAGGAAAATCAAGGCAAAACAAATTTGAAGGCAAAGAAGAATATTAACAAAGGAAACTCCGTTCATGAGCGCATTGATTGGAAGTTTGGTGAAATGAAGAATATTAACAAGATGGAGAACATTGTATTTTAAAGACTATATTTCAAATTATTATTGTCTAGTTTTATGTCTTGTAGAATGACTATTGATGATTATATCGAAGTTTAATGAATTTGAAAATTTGACGAGTATTGTTGAAAATCAAGCTTCATTATATTCATAATCCAATCTTACATTTTAATTAGAGATACATTTAATAATTTAAACATATATTAAAACTTAATACTTAGACAATTAAGAAATTATAACATAAATATTGGATAATATTTGGGCAAATATTTTAAAATCTCGAAACAACTTCTAAATTGGAAGTCTTTTTCGTAGATGCAACGATATTCCATACGACACCTTTGTTGATTTTCCATCATGGTTTCACCATCCCTCATGTTTGGACCTTCTTGCTGAAGTAAAACAACATACCTAGTAACTTACGATTGATTATGGTGAAGCGATGACTCAACTCGAAACATCACGATTGTTGAGGTTCATTGTTTTTCTTGAAATTTCCCAAAAATCCTTTGCCAAATGTTTGGGGATGTAATGCATCTCCGAATAGAGTCTCAGTAAAAGAAATATAATTCCTGCAAATACGTTCATCTTCCGCAGTAGTGAATTTTGGTAATCGCCTCCTAAATTGACTTCTCCTAATTTCGCTTTGCACACTGGCACGATTAAGAACTCTTTGATTTTCGGCAGCGCGTGCGTTTTCTACGAACTCAACTATGTCCATATTAAGGAATTGGAAGAGTGATGAAAAGAATTGGAGATTGAGAAATTCTGATGTGAGTTGAAATGAGTTTGAGGTATTTATAGAGGGAAAAAATGGTAGTCGTTGATGAAGAACTGATAAACGATGATCATATCAGCGAGTGATGTAATGACTAGAATTGACGCTAGAATGACCAGCGAGCGATACTTTGACCATCTAGCGATGGACACTCTATCGCTCACGGAAAAGTCTATCGTGTATGCCTATATATTATAATTGACGTAAGGCATATAAGTTTGGCATAAGGCACATACGTTTGGCACTTTGGCATACCCATAGTTGATGCATATCTAATGTTTGCCATGCGAATAGGCCTAAGAGAATCTAATGTTTGCGGAGTAAAGACCGAATAGGTCAAAAAAGACCATATTTAGTCATCCAGCGTAAATTGAGTTGCGCAACTCAAAGTTGCTACCTTCCAACAATTAAAAAAAAAAAAAAAAACCAAAATTTTTGGTAAAACAGACAATAATAAAAAAAAAAATTGGGCGCAAGTTGGCAACTTAAAGAAATCGATCATTTGAAAAAAAAAAACAAATTGGGGCAACTTAAAGACGCAAAGACCGGACTAAAACCAAAACCCGGACCATATTTAGTCTTTAGTCTTGGTCTTTTAGTGCGTAAATTGAGTTGCCTGAGGCGTAACTCAAAGTTGCGCCCCAACAATTAAAAAAAAAAAAAAAAATCGCAATTTGGAATTGCTGCTTAAACTGGGCGCAACTTTGACAATAATAAACCCAAAAAAATAAAAAATTAAGTGCAACTTTTTGAGTTGCATGCTCCCCAACAATAATCAAAAAAAAAAAACAAATCGGGGCGCAACTTTGAGTTGCGCCCAACAATAAAAAAAAAAAAAAAAAAAAAAGAAATGGGACGAGATTTGGAGTTAAGCGATATCATTTTTCTTAGCCTGGGCCCGACCAATACGATTCTTTCTAAGGATATCCAATTTACATAGGACTGTAATACCATTTTTTCTCTAAGGTTAAAATAGTACTTTCAGTTCGTCTGATAGAATTTATTGGATTCAGAAAGCTTAGATTGTGAATAGCTTCTTACTCTAGGCTCCAGGAAGGGAAAGTACAATTTGTCTTCTTTCCTATTTCTTTCAAATCCGTGAAAGAAACTTTTTTTACCACATCATATGGAGCAGAGATGGGATCTATCTTCTAAGTTATGAAAATAAGAAAAGCAGTTCAAACAAGTGGTTTTCTTTAATTTCAGATTTTAATAGTATCTTTTTTTTTAAAAAAATTTATTTACTTTTTATTGAAATAATTATAATTTCAGGAAGAATCACTGATCTAATCTAATTAATCGATGCATAAGTTTATTGATGTGTGTTTATGTTGTTGTGAAACTAGGAATTTCCTTATGGTATTTGGTTTCTATAAACAGTACATATTTTTTTCTCTGAACGCATATATATAAGAAGTTATTAATAGAGAGAAAATTGCACCAAAAGCCGTCTAGGCTTGAAGGAATTTTCTTTACTTGTCGCTCGGTCGGCAGTAACAAGTTTCAATCTAAGTCCTCTGTTTTTTATGCTAATTACTTGTCTGTTTTGGTTTATGTATGCTATTTTCTTTAAAAAAAAAAATCTGTTTTTTTTTTTTTGATATATTGATTGATGGAGGAGCTTCCTGTTGATATAAAAATGGAGATCTTTTCTCGTCTTCCTCCGGATCCGCTTTTGAACTGCAAACTTGTTTGCAAAACTTGGGAGAAGCTTCTCTCACATAGAAAAGTGAGTCTTCTTTTCTTGATTCGGACACCCTCCAAAAGGAATCTTGAACTTTACCATGGCAGTTATGATGAAATTTATGATAAGGCTAATTCTGGTGAGGAGTTTCCACACAAAAGTCTAACAAAGATCATTCATCCTGGCATTAATTGGCAAGGATCCTTGCAATGTTTTTTTATAGATCACATAGTTGGTTCTTGCAATGGTCTGGTATGTATTCGTATGCCCCATCACAAAGTCTTAGATCCTGTTTACATCTGCAACCCTATAACTACCGAGTACATCAACCTTCCACGAATCAAACATAAGAAGGGTTTTGTTGTGAGCGGATTTGGCTACCATCCTTCAAACAACAAATTTAAGGTTATTCGAATCCATTATCCAGATAGAGAGTACTCTGATATGCCCGTCACGAGCAAAGGATCTGTTGAGATATACACACTTGGGAGTGATAGTGGGTGGAGAAGTATTGGAGAGATAACCTACGCAATCTCTAGAAGGGGTGTCCTTGCAAATGGAACAATCTATTGGTTGGATTACGAGCAAGCAACAATCGTGGCATTCGATTTGTTAAATGAAGAATTCCGAGTGCTCCCAACCATACCACAATGTCTTGATGTTAGTGACAAAGCCTTGTATCGGAAGAAGAAGATCTTGTATCAAATGAGGGTGTTGGGCGGGCGTCTGTGTCTTGTTTATTATGTATTTGGCAAGGACATGGATATATGGTCATACAAAAAAACCGATGATGTTGAAGAGGGATCCCAATCTTGGAGTTGGATTTTGGAATTTCGTATACCATCTTCAGTTATTGACGTGAATGAGTTGCATGAGCCGTTTGCCCTCACAAAGAATAATGAGGTCTTAATATGGGTAGCAAAAAGGGGTATTTCTTGTTATGACAAGAAAACGGAATCTCTGAAGGTACTTGTGGAGGAAGATTATAGATTGGGCGAGTGCCAAGGAATCCCACACATGAGCTGTTTTCTATCAATGAAATCTTTTGGTATGAAGGTAAAGAGTAGAAAAAATCAACACAGAGAGAAGAAAATGCCTCCTAACAATAAAACTAAAGACATTATTACTAGAGATTTTGTTTAAGTTTGTTCGTTTGTTTGATTTTTAATATCTAATAACTTGTGTCATCCACATCTGTGAGCAATATGATTATGGTTTACATAACTGATTGGTTGTATGGTTACATGTTCAATCATGGACAAAAATAGATTTGGACCAAGGGAAATCCAACTTTGGGGTGGATTTCACACGCAAAAAAAAAAAAATTACCAACAAGGCCAAGGCCAGTATTGTTATGAGCTCGTTAGAAAGAGTCTTCATTAGTATTAAGAAAATTTTCTCCACCGGTAAGTACATGAACTTCAAAACTATAGACACACTAGGGTGTGACCCGTGCCGTTTTTTGCTAGTTGTCAGTAATAAGTCATCGCTTCTTGTGTTGTGCATAGATAAGACAAGCGCAATTTGTTGTTGTTGTTGTTGTTCACATGTGGGGCTTGCTTAGATGGGCACACTCTTAATAAAACAAAAGCCACTCTAAAATCCTACCAACAATGTCATGCATATACCGCCCTTATTAGCCTTATTTTCCCTTACAGTAACATGCGAGTAGGAGATGATAAAGAGTTCTGAAGAGCAGGGACGACATGGTCTAGGTGAGCATCACATGGTCAAAGCTTAAAGTAATAAATAGTTGGTCTCGAGATTTTATTAAACCAAGTTGAAGTGCTTCAATAGTTTCACCGAAAACATTTCGAAATGGTGAGAAGCAGCAGTAGTAAAATGTTTGTTACCAATCTTGATAGCTTTTAAAAACGCAAAATTCGCTATTTCTTCTGATTCAATTATTGCTTAGGCAGCATTGGCCATACCTAGTATAGAGTCATAGACATCACACTTCCAGAACTCAAGCAGATCTGAAAAGTTAAACTTGGCTACACATATCATCTAGGTGCATAGTATAAAGTCATTGAGCAGCTAATGATGTGATTACTCTCTAAAAGGCTTGATTCAAGTAAATTCTTTCCTGCCAAGTTTAACTTTTTTCCATCACACTTATGTAACCGCACGGGTTTTGGTTAGCTGTTGAATATCGAAAATGAGTTTTCTTCTAGTAAACCTATCATCTAGGTACATAGTATATTTAGTTTAGAGGGATTATAAATATTTGGTCTACGGTGTCAGATGGGTTTTTGCTAGTGATGTAAAAAGAACTCGGTGGGAATGGAGTAACAAAAAGAGTAAGAAGAGACTTAAAAGATTATGGGGATATTTGCCTTTTGCTATTTGGTGGAGTTTGTGGGGAAAAAGAAATAACACACTTTATAATAGTGTGAGTAGAAATTCTAAGCAGATTATTGTGGAAGTAAAAGCATTGTTATTCAATTGGACTCGACACACGGATATCTTTTCTGGTTTCACTTTATCCACCCTTATTTGTAATTGGGATGTTGTTCTTTCCACATCCATGTAATCCTTCTGGTTTCTTTTTCACTTTTTCAGTGAGTCAGAACCATTTTTAATCAAATTTGCTCTTTGCCGTCAAAAAAAATAAAAATTGGTCTTGTTTGATGTTTTTATGGCCTCGGCAGTCATGTTATATCCTCAGACTTTGTATATTGCCTCGGGAGTTATTCCACCTTCACCAGTTTAAAGTTAGTATTTCAGAGGTCGAAGTACTTGTCATTATAAAGATACAAACTTAGCAGAATCACCAAGCAAGCTAAGATACTAAAAAGGTGATATGTGTAACCGAGTATGAAAGATTCAAGATCGCCAAGACAGCAAGACCACCATTTAATATAACTAAAGAAGAAAAGAGGTCCATTTTGGTCGCTTTCTCAAATTTGGTATTATCAAAAAGAGGACATATCCCCAAGAAATCCTTTAAGCACATCATGTAGACAAGTAAGGCACCTACAAATTTGACAGATAAATCTACAACTTACAGCTATAATCGTTGCTCGATACCTGTTCGTCTCTGGTCTGGAATATCCTTCATTAAAGTCTCTACATAATATCACCCTCATCCTCGTTTTATTGCATAAAACACCCCTCGTGGCATATCAGATCATTCAGACTATTAATTGAATGAACCACATCTGGGATGTCAGGTGCCACATCCTTTACTACAACGAAGGATGAAAAATGTTGTAAAACACTGCAAAGAATTCTCAGCTTGATCTTCAAAATGTTCTCCAAAGGTCATAATCAGGCACTGCAGAAACCACAGATAGGTGTGATTTGCGAGATGGAGATGAAATGTAAAAAAGTTATTAACCACTTTTTCCACCAAGAAAAAAGTTATTATTGTACCACAGGAAGTATGAAAGATAAGAACCCTGTTTTAGGGCATACCAAATAATGACAAACTAGGGTCATTGGATATTAAATCTAAAAGGCCCTTATCCAAATATATTTGTAATGGCAAATCTGCCCTTGATTAGTGATTAATGTTAATGATTAGTGATTAGGATGATTAAGTTATAAAACTTAAATTTGGAGGAAGAAAAACAAAATTTAATTTTATTTTTGAAGAAGGAGAAGGGAAAGTGAGGAAAAAATTTGTATTTTGATTCAAGCAATCTCAATGAATGTGGAGGGACAATCTTCATCTAAAAAATTCGGAAAATACACATCAACTACAACAATGATCCGGAAATGACTGATTTCTTAGATTATGAGAACAATTTTACCTAAACTCAAAGTCAAACTCATAATGATGATTCTTATGAGCCAATACATTTATAAGAAACCTAATGCTAACATTACACAAGCATACTTCTAGACTATGTTTAATTTCATAATCTAAGTCCTGTTTTTTATGGTAGGTTGAAATCATCAAAAAAATGATTTTTTTGCCCAAATTCGGCGAACCAGGGATAGGTTCGGCTTGAAATTTCAGCCGAACCTAACTGGTATGCTACAAAAGATGAACAGTTCGGCTTACTCGAAATACAATAGTTATTGGCCGGAACTTATATTTTGTAACTTCCTACCTATCTTACTACTTGAATGTTCGGCATATAAGAAATTTTCTTTATAAGCCGAACCTATCCTGAGAGTTTTGAAAAAAAAAAAAACTAAAGTAAAGGTTCGGTTTTTACTCTAAATATCGTATAAGCCGAACCATATATTTTTCAAGTTTGGCACATATTCAAAAAATCGTATTAGCCGAACATGTTACTGATTTTCCAGAAAATACTTAAGTTCATAAACATTTAGCGGTTAGGTTTTTTATTACATATTTTTTCTATTGTCCAACCTTTCTTATGATGAATTAACCAAAATAACTGGAAATGACTAAAAGTGTTAAGAAATTGAAGTTTACTAATGGAGAATACCAAGGTCCAAATTCAACTCACTAAAATCAAGAAGATCTTATATTCATCTTTAAAAGAATGAAAATATGAAGACAACGCAAAAGAATGAGGTCAATATGATATCGGACGAAAAAATTATGGCCAAAACAAAATCGAAAGACTTGAATCTACAAAGAGAAGTTCGGCTGATAACTCATCAGCACGAGCCAGCCGAACCTGTAGCCTACAAATCAATATTTTCGAAGTGTTTACAGAGGGATGTTCGGCCGGACGACAATCACCTGGATTAAATTTTACTTCTCAGGTTCGCTAGTAATGGTTGGCAAGGTATTAGCCGAACCTGACACTGTATTAGCCACATAGGAAGTTCGGCTATCGTTTAGCAATGAATTACCAGCCGAACTGTTTATAAGCACTTTCAGAACGAAGAACAATGAACATTTCGGCAGATAATTCGTCTTTCTAATCAGCCGAAGTTCATTCTGTAACCCCAAAAGTTCTTGCTTATTATGAATTAATCATATTCTATCGATGAAAAACAATAAAATAAGAGAGCATTTATAGAAAATGCATTCTAATCTTCATTTTAGGAGTTGGTTCTTCATTTCGTTGAATTTTTGCTTCCAATCCTTCAACTTCTTCTTTTTTTTCAATCGGCGGATTAGAAGAAGATTTAGAATGATTACCTATTGCAAGTTTCTTTGTGCAAGCTATTTTCCTTGTTGAGTTTAATCGACGATCAGATTTTCACCAATCGACGATCAAATTTTTTGTCGACGGCTTCACGAGCAAGAATCGGGTAGAGAAGAAGCGAAGATGTTTAAATTTAAAACTGTTTTGAAAAACATATGTCAAAGATAATGGGTAATTTCTTCTGCTGTTCTCGACCCTAGTCTCCACCATTTTTAGGCCACTAATAAATGGGTCGTGAGTTTAGAAACTTCAAAAGCACAAAAGATCCTTCAGGTTTGCCAAGCAATAACTTAGTGATGAACAGTAACTTGTAAGTGCGCAATCCTTAAAATAGGCTTAACTCAAAGAACCTTCGGCTACAGAGGTGTGTGAAAGAACTTGAAACTAAAACTTCAGCTGTAACATTCAAGTTTCTAAATTTTACTGCCCTACCAAACACATTAAAAATGTAATAACCAAGCACTGCTTTTTTCAATACTTCTGAAATGAGTCTACTATCTTGTCGTAACAACCTTGTTCAATCTTTTTCTAGAATTCTCAGGAAACATGCCAATGCCATTTTCCAGGGAAGATTTCTTTGTGGGGATTTCTTCTATAAAATCTTGATACGACCCAATCCTAACAATGACCAAAAGCTGACCTATTCAATGTATACTTTCGGTACCGGAATTATAGTGTAGTATGGTTACACTAAAGGCGAAGTTTATCACCAATGTCTTTAATGTCATCAAAATTTACCATTAAACACTGTAAAAATACGTAGATAAACTACAACTGATTTTTCTAATCGACCTCCATAGCCTTCTTAATTTGAGTTACTTTGTAATGCAACCTTGTTTACTTTCATCTGCAGTCCATTCTCTCCAACTATTGCTTGGAAATATGTTTGGCTCCATTGAGGGAACCTGTTGGATCAAATTAATACCAAATCGCATTGGTATGACCTGAAAAAAGAATAAGTCAAAAAAATTTACATGTTATATCATTGTTAATTCTTAAAGCTACATAACAAAGTAAGTGTGTACGAAAATATATAAAGGAAAGGAAAAAAAAGAAAAGAAAATGCAATCTGTCCTAATATATCTACTAAGGTAATTATTTAGTACTGCAATGACAATAGTGGAAGAGCAGTGATATCCCGCACGACTCTGCGGGAGAGCTTAATAAGGAGTCGGCCTACCAGTTGTTGGATCATTTTTTCAACCGTTGGATTGGTATTGCTTTATCTTTTTATGTGAGATACAACTGGCAAAATTGGCAAATTAGAATTAGGTTCCTTCTCTTATAAACTAATAAAAAGAACATCCTATATACGCCTTACTCTGTTTTAAGAAGTACCAATAAGTTTTTAATTGAGAGGAGCTAGAGCAAGCGTTTTTTAAGAACAAAACTCTCCTATTTTTAAGATTAAAAACCCACCTTCTTTTTCTGATCTCTTATATTTATGATTTTGCGGAAGAGCATTGAGTCCTCGACGAAATTTGACAAATGAGTTTGCAATCCATAATAATTTTGAAGAATCATATGCAAAGAAAGGTATAGTTCAAACAAACTTCTTACTTCTTGTGGTTTTCTCCGATTGATTTTGATTTTTTCTTAATCATACTAGTAATTTGATTAATCCAAATATAAATTAAAACATAGGTCAGTAATTACAATTTTTTGGTTTGAACCCAAAACCCTAATTATCCTTATAAGAGATATGAATATGAATTGTAATTTAGTTAATAAAAATTTTTCATGATCATATACAGATTTTTAAGAGATCAGTAGGGAAAACGATGAATCCAACCATTTACGGGTAAGATTCCATGGGAATATTCTCAATAACTTCGAACTTCCTGGTTCACGATTTTGGTCCTGGTAACGTTTTCGGATATTTCTACCCAATCTCAATAACCCTAAGTTAGTGATTTAACCCAAAAAAATTTTTTCAGAAGTGAGAAATTTTTCGCAGAACCGGACAACAAAATAGTTTTTTTCTGAAGTGAGAAAATTTTTGCAGAAGCAAGAAAAATTCTGCAGAAGTGAGAAAAATTTGTCGTATCCTTACGACGACTTTTCTTAAAAGTTGTGGAAGGGGATGTAGAAAAACTTTCATCACAAACATCCATTTCCATCTAAAGTCGTCTAATTAATTATTATTTTTTCTTTTCTATTTTGCATATTACCATCGTATCTATTCTTTCCTTATCCATTTTCAAACATTTTCTTTCCTTCATAGAGCTGCAACTTCATCTCCCCCTCCATCGTCTTCACTGAAATCACCACCATCTCCCCCTCTATCATCTCCAACTCCAATAGCTATGTTAATTACTATCGTCTTCAACTACATCGATCTCGGCTTCGTCATCTCAGGAGATTTCATCACCAACAAGTAATCTTACACAGTGTTGAAGACTTACCACCTCCACTAATTTCTCAAAGGTCTGTTACCCAGATCGATCGGTAATCTACTCAGGGTATGTGTTGACTTTGGAACTTATTGTTATGAAATTTGAGTTATGGTTTTGAAGGGGCAGTTACATTTTTGAACTTAACCCTCTTTGGTGAAGTTGTTATGATTGCAGAATATGGCACATTTTTCTAAGCAATAGGAGAGCAGTTTGATAAGTACTTGGCTTATGCGATGCCAATGCTTAAAAGTGCAACTGAGGTTTCAGGCCATGCGTTCATCAACTAATAGATATGAAATGATATGCATTGTGATTGTAGAATGTATGTGATTGTTTACAGAGAAGAATGTATGTGATTGTTTACAGAGAAGGCTTCGCGCTGTTTGCGGCTAAGTCACCTGAGCATATTTTTTTTTAACATTATATTTTGTTTTACAACTCTTATAAAGGGTTGTCATAAAGTTAGTATATTAAACAACCACAAACTTCACAGAACTTGTGATAGTGTAGGAATGGTTAGTGGTGTAGACTTACATGCAGGAGGCTGAGGATCGAATCCCCCAACCTCATTTTCCAACATTCTATATTTTTATTTCAACAACTCTTATAAGTGTTGTTATACCTTTTTATTAAAAAAAACAAAAAAAAAAAAAAAAACTTGTGAACTGTAAGGATGGTTGATGAGCTAGACATCCATGCAGTAGGTTCATGTTCGAATCTCACCTCTAACGCTATTTTTCATTATCATATTTTGGTGTTCTTCAACAACTCTTGTGAGAATTGTGATAGGCTAAGTCACTAACTTTATGGAAAAAAGTTTTTATAGCTAAATGTCGTCACAACTCTTTTGCTTAAGGAGTTGTCGTTTTTTTTCTTAGCGCAACCCCTTGTTCTTAAGGGTTGGTAGTGATGATATACGACAACTCTTCCTTTGAAACCAGTTGTAAAACATAGGACTTTCTACGATGTTTAGCGAAGAGTTATAAAAATCCAGTTGTAGATGTATATTTTTCCCGTAGTGTGTACTTCTAGAAAACTTGCTGACCTCATGAGCTATATTATTTGCGTCTCCATGAGGTAGACACGGGCCCAAGAACTAAACTATTAAACGATAACCAAACAATTTGTGATATAATTTAAATTAAATTATACCACTTAACTGTCGAAAACTATTTATTTGTTGTATTGATGAAGTTTTGACAATCACCTTCAAAGATCACTCATGGTAGTACTTTTTATCTTGCTCAGATAACCGCCTTTAGAAATGTTATCGTCTCGGTTTGTTCTGGATATGCTGCTTTTCTTGTACATGTTTTAGCTCTGGTGCAAGTACCTGCATAGTTTCTAGCTATTATTAGTCCAATTCCAAAAGGTATTGTTGTTGGAGCACTGCTCGATCGAACTCGCAAGCGTTGCTATCTCAAGCTTGTTTGTCAAGTTTAGTTGATTAAAACTATATACTTGGTTTCTAATCTACTTATAGCTATGTCTCGGATTAGGATTGGAGTGTAGTTGAGATTTAGACTTCATGGCGTTCACTAATTGAAGACGAAGATCTACTGAAGAGCTTGGAGGAACTTCATCAACAACAGGTATGTGGAGACTAAAACTTATCTATCACTCAGAAGTCTATTCTATTTTATCTTCTAATGAGACTAAGTCATATAGATAAATAGACTTTTACATTATACACATTTGATATTTCGGGCTGAGTTTATCTTGCTTACTATTTCTCTAAATATTTGTTGGAAGCTTTTTGCTTTAGCTATGTTCATCATATTCTTGACAAGTTTAGTTGGAAACAATTTATTTGTTGGAAACTAAATATTAAGTCAAAAGATGATCATGTGAAAATTACCTTGAAACATGTTATATGATTTTTGTGAGACAATCATTTGATGTCGACTTAGGAAGTTTCGTATTGATCATTCGATCACTTGAAAATTGTTTGAAAGCTAATAGTATGCGTGATTTTACTATTGTCGTATTCCAAGAATGTTTCAATGATTGAAATGAGAGTTTAGAACAATTACATATGTCTGGAAACAACACAATATGAGTACTTATTATGAGAATTGTATTGTTATGATTCAGGTCCGGAACTCCTATTTGGGTACCTCGTATGCGAACTAATTCACCTGAGAAGGTCCGAACTTCTGTTTGCGTACCTGGTATGCGAACGGATTTACCTGAGTTAGGTCCGGAGCTGTTGTTCGCGTACCCGTTTGTGAACACGGTGAGTTGAGTTCTAAAATCGGTCATGTATGATTTTCATACTCATGAACTAAAACATTTATAAATTTAGGAATGCAATCTTTGCAAACCGTGGCTTAAATTTTCATGAATTGAGTTGTGTATAAGTACTTTCTACGATTGCAAATCAAACCGATTTTGTTTCAATTGGTTCATATATATTTATATTCAATGACGAACAATTGAACAACTTTATTTGAAACACAATTAGATTCATTTGATTATATATCATGATTGATTGATCTTCATATTTGATATAGAAGTGTTGGATGAATACGACTAAGACAAAAGTGATCATATGGCTAACTTCGATTAACTATTATTGAGCCAACTCAATATACACGTTTAAGTACGGTTACCCATATCTAAATATAAGTTAGTACATTTCATTTGTGTGTAACAAGCTAAGACCATCTAATGGTGGAGAGATATTGCTTTGGTTTTAAGCAAACTTAGCTTGAATCTTAAATCAGGAGTTCATCTAACGGTGGATATCAATTGCTTTGTTACTAAGATAAACCTAGATTTGATTGTAAGAAACCTTGATTTGAAAGACTATATAAGGGAGAACTCTAGCAACTGGAAAACCTAATCCCAGCACTTTCTTATGTCCTAGTTACAAACTAGAGTTGATTCTCCTCTAACCTAGGGTTTTCCTAAACCATTATAGGTTAACGACTTGAAGACTTTATTTGGGATTCGTGAAGCGAGATCCAACTATTTTCTTTGTAGTTGTGTATTCTACAAATATAGAAGTGTCATGGACAACACTCCAAGCAAACACCTTAAAAATTCCAAAACTATCTATATATTTTCTAGAAACTATATAAACGCCTTAATCTAACGGATATGGATGTCCAATGGATTTTCAAGGTTGCATCCGGGCCCAATCCGTAATCCGTTGGATTTCAAAAATCTCATCCGCATCCGACCCATTAGCGAATGGTCAGGACGTTCATCCACAAAAATATGGTTGGTCCCGGTTAAATCCGCGGATTACGGTTAAAATGCTCACCCCTAGTCAAAACAGTAAACATTCAAGAAAAATCCGTAAAAAACTCTTAAGTTTGTCTACTTAAGATCCCTTTTCTCTTCTCAACACTCAGGTGGATTTTATAAAGTGGGAAAGTGGGAATGAGAATGCCCTCATAAGCCCATGTTGAAATGGGCAAATGAAATAAACACACTCGGACTAAGTACAAAGATTTCTTTTTAGGTCACTCCCAATATCTTTGAGGAATCATCGAGGATTCTACTAGTCATTGTTATGAGACACAACTAAATCTTTATTTGTGAGACAAAAAGTGAGAGTATTTCTTGGAGAATACCCACTATTTATAGAACCGATTGCCAATGTAAATGGGAGGGCTTTGGAAATTGGGAGCTTTAAATAGACTTCGAGTTGGAGTAAATATGCATTGGGAGCTTTAAAAGAACGCCAGGAAAATAATGTGGAGAATAGTGGTACAAAATACTAAGGCAAAGGACATCGGCCTAAATAATTAAAGCGACAATACAATAATACAAAAGGGAAGCATATCATCGCTCAAAGATGCATTGAAAACAAAAATTGTTGCTACGCAACAATGAAGAATAGAATGATAAACCATCTCCTAATTCACGTCGTTGGGTCGAGCAACAAACTCTATGTCAACATCGCAGAAGAAAATTTTGTCCGTAATTTTCTCTGCAATCAGCTGAACTTTGTGGATTGAAAGGCCACAAGCCATCTATTGTTTTCAGGGTCCAAATCGAAGTGGTTCTCCGAATTCTCAATTTGAGTATTAATCAAAAATAGAATACCACATAGAATTTGATTATATAACCTTATTCCTTAAAAAAAAGGGAATATTGAGAAATTGTACAGGTGGAATTAACCGAGATTTCTAACAGTTGGGCATTTTTCCAACTTATTTTAACGCTAGGACATATCCCCAAGATTGCAATCCATATTGGGCATTTTCCAAATTTTTCCAAAAAAAAAAAAGAAAAAAAAAACACCATACAGAGAGATTGGATACTAAGTATAGAAAAATTAAGTTTCAAAGTGAATTAAATCCAATATAAATACTTGTTGAAACAAAATAGAAAAGTGAATTAAATCCAATATAAATCCTTGTCGAAACAAAATAGAAAAGACTTTTATTTGTTTAGAAACTTATTACAGCTTTAGTCAGTACATCCAAAAAGGCCAAACGTCCAATAACAATAAGCAACCAAAACACAATCTTCAACTGCCACAACTCAAGCCTGTAAAAATAATTAGCAACTTAATTAGTGAGAGCATGTTGCGAGAAAACAGTTTAACTAGTCACGACAGGATATAAGGTATTAAAAACAATAGATAATGCGATCACTAGGCTGTAGCTGAGCACAATAAACTTATAGTTTTTTGGTTAAGATTTTTGTCACTTGGGTTAAACAGAATGTTTGATGCTTACCACGTTAGCAGCATTGCTGGAAAGCCACTCTAGACCCTCATAAAGACCTTCTCCAGAGGTTGCACATGTGCTCTGGATGTACCTGAATATCCACCCAAACTAACATCAGATAAACCGAGACTGGGAAGATAAAACTAGAAAAAGAAGGAAAAAAAAACTTAATAAGTTCAATTTACCAGCGGCGTTGACGGACTGAGTGAAGACCAAGCTTGTCAGTGATCTCAGCAGCACTCATTGCATTAGGAAGATCCTGTTTGTTAGCAAATATGAGCAACACAGCATTTCGCAACTCATCCTGGAAGCATATAACAAGTCAGCAACACTTAGTTTAATTTCTACTGAGCTTAATTAAAGATTCCCAAAACAATAAATTTGAAATTTCAAGCTCTCACTAGCTACCTCATTCATCAGCTTGTGCAGCTCATCACGAGCTTCTACAATTCGTTCTCTGTCGTTGCTATCCACCACAAAGATTAAACCTTGTGTGTTTTGGTAGTAGTACTTCCACAATGGACGGATCTACAAAAAAAAATAAAAATAATAATAAGACGGCTTGCGTTAAGCACAAAAACGTGCAAAGAGCCAAATTCCACAGACGCGGTAGCTCAGCTTTACAGATACTGTACATACCTTGTCCTGACCTCCGACATCCCAAACAGTGAAGCTGATGTTCTTGTATTCCACGTTCTCCACATTAAAACCTACAGAAGCAGTATAGGTACCATATTAAGCATATGTCATCGAGAGGATCTCTTGAAAACGATTGAACGGTAGTAATATATGTTGCAGAATTAGAACTTACCGATGGTAGGAATAGTTGAGACGATCTCTCCGAGCCTGAGCTTGTACAATATCGTAGTCTTACCAGCGGCATCAAGACCAACCATCAGAATACGTATATTCTTCTTGGCAAAAAGCTGGCTGAAAAGCTTTGTGAACGTAACACCCATTTAATTCTGATTGATTGATCCTCTAAACCGAAATTTAAAATCGAACGAGAAACAGAAAAAGTATGCCACGAATTTGATATGCTGTTGGCGACTAGTATTCTTATATATACTAAACACGATGTGCGAGTCCCCTGATTAGATGACGCCGTGAAGGAAAAGTCGAAGAAACATAGATTGAAAACGGATTGCGATCATAGGACCAACTAGTGGCGGCCACATGTGCAGAACTTAGTGTCCTTGAGAATCTAGTGTTGGTGTACGTGGCATCGGTCTCTTCGGAGCTAAGGTAATGAAGGTCAATGGTCAATGGTGTCATTCACCTAGTCAATTATCTAGATTCTTCAGGCTTGTCTGTTTCGAATTCAGGGTTCGCCGTTGGGTTCATATATTTTGACGTGTTAGGTTTTCCCATGATTTGGATTAGGTCTGGTCGTATTATATAGATAGAGACAGTTGGTGACTCAATTTCTTCTAGGGTGTCTACTTCCTAGAATTTCAGTTTGAATAACAATTTTCATACGTCACAGGCATAGGTATTGAGTAAGAAGAAGCTTCTCTATGGCAGCTTTATCTGGTAGCAAGGTAATTAATTATGATAAGTGTGTTGAAAGGGCGATGGAAAAGTTTTTTGGGTAAGCATTTAAATTGTCAGTTTCCAGTTTGAAGACTGACGGCTGCTTTTGATCGAATTGTTTATGACCTCTCGATCTTCTTCTCTTTTATGCAGTTGTGCTCGTAAGACACATGACCCAGAGTCATGCGAGGAAGGGTGCCAATTTGTAATGCTTGAGCAACTGAAAAAAAGGTATGCACATTGTTATTGTTCAACTAATGTTGAAATTAGCGGTTTTCCTAGTAGTTTTTCTGTTTTTATTTTTACGTTATCAGTATAGCACTTCTTCTTAGTTCTTGTTTTGCCGTTCGCTTTACAAGTTACAACTGGGACCTTTAATTACAGAAACCCGGGCAATCCATGGTGTCATTTGTCGCCTACAAAGTACCCCAAGGGCACCTTCCTGAGTCTAGCTGGTTACACTGAACCGGCGTGCTTCTATGAAGATAATGAACCAAAAAAGTCTTCTTCTGATGCAGATTTATGCCGTGCGGGTTCCCTCATTAGAGAAAGTTCTGCCTGGTCAGATCACACAACTGATGATGAAGAAACATATACAGGGGAGTAATCGTAGTCTTTTTTATTATTTGGTTACCAAATTCTGATGTAAGATAGAACTTAAAAGCATATATAGTAAATTCTTATGTTATTTGGTTACCAAATTCTTCTTCTGAACACGATTAAATTTAATATTGTGTTGGTTATTTGGTTACCAAATTCTGCAGGATTAAACTTAAACGCATTTTTTCGAACTATTATGAGAGTGCTAGATGAAACTAAACACAATATTTTGTAACTAAACATATCTATAAACCAAACTGTTGTGATTCTGCTGTCGAACTATTGAAATTGAAATCTCTTCTGCAGCCAAGTGATACAAACTTGTCATTAAATTTAAGCAACGGACACTTCTCTATCAAATTTGAACCATCGTAAGCTTCCTTGAGGAATACAGTACTTCTTGCTCCTTTGTTGGTAAGATAGAAAATACCATGATTCTTAACCAAACAAAGTATTAACTTACTTGGCAACTGATATTCTGCATGAAATGCATCCAACTGCGTAGAACTCATCCTTTTCTCCATTGTCAAACTTAGGATCTCATGAAGTACTCCAACAGCCCTTTTCCGAGCTTTTGGGTCTGCAGGATCAAATCTTCTTCCATTCAAATATGGCGAAGGAAAGGGCATCTTTTGCCATTTCAGGACTTCTTCAAGGTACTTGGTGTTGGGTCTGAATCCAGCAGGGTAATTCAAACGAAAAGCAAATGGTCCAAAGAAATTACCGTCTCTACTGATCTTGGAATCCTTTTTACTATACCCACCACAATCCATGCCCCCTTTGTCTTTCTCAGCTTCTGTAGCTGCAAGAATTTGAAATTTCTCTTCGCGCGCAGTGACAGCTAAAGAAGAATCCCAACTTTCTAAATGGAGATACGGTCTCCCGTCAACATCTTTTATAGAGAAGAATTCAGGATACTTTGGAATCAATGAGTCACTGAAATCATTAGGCAAACCCAATTCGGAATGTATGAGTTCTATCTTCTCGAGTGGAATTTGACAATCCTTCGACATCATTAAGAGCTTCCTGAGGCTCCTCACTAAAATGGGTTCCATTAGCCTCCTAGCATCATCTTCTTCAGCAACAACTCTTTGTGCCTTGTCTGTCAACTTAACCATGATGGGTGATCTGCTTCCTCCAGCATCCTTACTAACATGAAATATTGAAGGATATTTTTCAATAACAGCCATGAAATTCCATTTCTGTACAAACCCAACTTCTTTCTCGAGGTCTCGAATGAGAATAGAGTGTGTTTTACTTTTAAGGATGATGTTTTTGAGCTCTAGAATTATAGATGGTTTCTTCTGCAGGTCTACAGCTCGGTCAAGATCGTCAACTCGTTCATATACTTTCTTCTTTGGTCTTCCACCAGAAGATTTTTGCATGATTTGAATGTACAAAGCACTTGATTCTGGAAATGGGTTTGAAGCAAACTCCAGAAATAAATTGTTCGGTTTGCTATTCTTTCGAGGAATTGCTTGCATGGTCTGCAATAGTGCTTGCTTGATGGAAATTAGACGCATAATTGTTCTTTGAGAGCAGAAGTCGAGCACTTAGAATGCATCAATAGACACCAGCTTCGAAGAAGAGTACAGTAATTTGCTAGGATTCAAACTAATAACAAGCAGGATATTTGAAGAATGTCTTGAAAATGGAACTTACTGTAATGTCTCGGTTTTCTTCAATCTGGCATCTCTTTGTTCTACACCGCCTGTTACGGCAACTGTTTGATGGGGCTCCATTGCTAGGTTCCGCCACCTGTTGAATGTTTGTATTCGACCCTTTTTTTTCACAATTTTCGGCGGACCTTTGTATGCACTGCGTCAGCCAGGTCAGGTAGCGAAATGCTCTCACCAGAAAAATGGTCTCTTTGTTATTTTTTTCCCTATCGACTCCAAAGTGCAAGCTGGACACTTTTCAACAATGATCTCCAACTCTTCAACATTTATGATGGGTCTCTGCTCATTTTTCTAAATTTTAAATTTTAACCGTCCTTTGAACTGAAATATCACTGCAGCTTGAGAAGTAATTTAACAAACGTAGCACCAATATTACACAACCTGACACTCTCGCTACTCAGTCTGCTAGATAATTACAATGTCCTCCCGAGAGACATAAAATGAAATGGGACAGGGTTTAAAAACAAAAATGAGACATTATTATTATATCCCTTTAGAGGGGGCATCTCTGATGCAAATTTCATATCATAAACTTGTAAAAACGCATGAGGCATCATATCATACAGGTATCTGCTACAAAAAGAAAAAAAGGCTTCTTCTTGAGAACATGAACACCTCATCATAAGTATCTTTAATGCTCCAAGCACTTCAAAACATAGAAGCCTTTTCCCAGGGCAAGCATCATGAATTTAAATCATATAGTGAACTACTGTCTTTAAGGACACATTCAATGCGAAAGTTGCTAAATCCTAAAAACTAAATTAACAAGGCCTCAGGCAAGAAATCTATACAAACCCTCCCTCTCCCCACACTAACTAAAGAAAAGGCTGCAACAAACGGCTACTGCATGAGCAGTTTACACAATGATCATAATCACCATACTATTCTGTTGATACAATTATTATTATTACTCTTATTATTAGAATGTGACCACTTATTGCTCATCGAGTGGATCTGACTTCTTGGGGGAGGAGGATCGCTTGGCTAATACAAGTGGCCATACATGAACATATGCTATCAGGCTAGTGTAGCTCTTTTGCCCTTAGCATCCCTTGCCTGCAGGAGAAAGAAATTATTGTTACAAATGGTTGGAAGCAACGGAAAGTTATGGGTGTGTTGTATTTCATTCTGATTGTTGACTGTATTTTAATTTTAAGAGAAAGAAAAGAGATGAGGAACCTGAGCAGTAACAGATTTCTTTGAATCCAAAAACTGATTGTAGATGGAGAACAATCTTAGCTTTTCAGACTCGGAAACAGATGGCCTTGCTCTTGATGCAACGGTCTGTAGAAGCTTATTGCTGATTACTGGGATTTCCCTAGGATGATGATGATGTTCACTGCCACTAGCGGAACCAGTGTCACTTTCCAGGAGCTCATGAACTGATGCCAGTTGTGCATCTGAGAGAAGAGCTTGGAGATCAGCACCGCTTAAACCCTCAGTCAAAGATGCTATGGCATCCAAATCAACGTCACTAGCCAAAGGAAGCTGCAACCAAAACATAACTTGTAAATGTAAATTGCTAAACTAAATATATAAGCTCAAGCATAACGTGCTAAAGCATCATAGATAGTTACAGCACAAACCACTCAAAAAGACAATGCTCATTGTTTTAGCACCTCATGGATTGAACATATGAAAGGAAGGATTTCCAGTTTTTTTTTTACACATATATTTGATCAGGTCTGACGAGTTTCGACTCACGCTTTATAGAGAAATCACATGAACAGAAGTCAAAATAGTACATGGCTGCATTCTGATAAAACGTGAACGGAAGTCAAATAGTACAAGAGACATAAAACTCCACCGCAAAAAGCCATCCATCTTGAACCTTTGGGTCAGTTTTAAGGTTTCGTCCAAAGTTAGCTTGTTCGCAATCAGAAACAGAATTTGAAGGAGAAGATGTCGATCACAAAGTTTGAAGTACGTGATGCTTTGAGTCAGCAATATATTGAGCTTGCTCTATGAGAAGAAAAATCAGCTGATCCAAAGTTGACCTATGCTGAATGTGGAAAGATTAATTGTCAAGCGTAGAGCACAATCCATTTGTGTCTTGCGAAAGATCAAAAATACCATGTGATGAATAAGACCGTAGCTTACAAGTTGTTGAAGAGTCGGGAGGACAAGTATGTGATGAAAAGCATTTCGAACCAAATTATGATGCAAAATAGGCTTTTCAGGTTCAACAAGAAACCAGAAAGTTCATGATGAGAAGTGTCACCAGATTGGAAAGCCTTCTTTGCATCATATTTCGGTTCGAAACACTTTCCACCCCATACTTGTCTTCCAAACTCCTCCACAACTTTGCGAGACACAAACGGATTATGTTGCATGTTTGACAGTTAATCATTGTCCATTCAGCCGAGCAAAAAAAAAAAAAAAAAGAATCATTGTCCATTCAGCATCGGTCAACTTTGGATCAGCTGGTTTTCTGTGTAACAGAGCAAGATCAATATCTTGTTGACTCAAAGCATCACATACTTCACACTGCCCAATGGTAAAGTTGTTTTTACCATCAAGTTTCTGAATTTCAAACTTCGCATTCGATATTGACTTCCAGTTTGACATCTTTACATTCCATTTTTGTTTCTGATTGTGAACAAGCTAACTGTAGAGGAAACCCTAGAACTGGCTGTAATACCAGTTTGTTGTGCTCAAGCTTAGCTACTTCCCAAACACCCCAAGACCATATACCAGAAAGGCAGAAACAATAAAAAAAATTAAGCGGAAATTAAACAAGAACACAAAGAACTACTGTGGTTCGGCGATGTGCCTACTCCACTGCAGCAAAATAAACTTCTTATTCAAAACCAGAGAAAAGATAACTTTTTTTTTCCATGCCCCTCGGAGTCACACGATACAAAAACTAAAGGGTTATGACTCCTACCTGTAGACCTAGACGTAAACTAGAATCTGCCCAGAAATAGAAGTCTTAATAAAGAATAAATTCCTAAAACAACCAGAAATAAGATTCCTGAACAACTAGAGTTGGTTCAATACTGGTACAAGTTAATATCAGTTCTGTGTTCCCTAAAATAGAGCTAACATCTAACAAAAAGAACAATGCATGAAGCTCGCCGCTACAAGGGAGAGAGGAACTGGAGTTTTTACTAATTGACTCCTAGAGACAGGAAAGTGGTGTTAGAAATATTATGGTGCCAAGAAATTGGCACCAGTACCAGTTGTTATTGACATGTCATTGTTTCTCAACAGAGTTGGCAGCTGAAGGAACATAATGTAATCACCCATTTGGAAGAGTAAAGAAAATACACAATGCAATCTCAAGCTTAGTAGCAAAGATAAAAGTGCACCATTTGAATAACAGACCAACCTTTCTGGAAAGAACTGTTAGAATATCCATCCGCTCACGCGGTGAAGGGAAATCACAGAAAAGAAGACGATCCAGCCTTCCAGGTCGCAGTAGTGCAGCATCAAGTAAATCTGGTCGACTATGCCGTCATGGAGGATAAGAACATTATAAGTAGATGCTCCAAGTAAATAAAAAAAAAAATAGTTAAAGAACATTACATGCATGTTTCTCAATGCAATGTGTTTGAAATTATATGGGAGGATTTTGATTGGTAGGCAAGGATGTAATAGGTGAATGCGCCTTTCCTTACAAAATTCGTTTCTCCGTATGCTAACCACAGGTTACACAAATTATCAAAAAATTCGAGACTTATCAGTTTCTACAAAGCACGCACCGCAATCTTACGACGTATTAACACTTTCGCATACTGGCATAAAACGAAGAAATCTAACAAGTTCTACAGAGTGAAGAGCCTAGATACCTAGAACTAGTAGACTACAAATTATCAAGCAGACTAACCTAGTGGCAGCAAACACGAAAACCCCAGTCAAGACTTCCACACCGTCCAGCTCAGTCAGCAGCTGCAAGAAAAAATTTTAAAAAAATGAGACAATTGTAAAGACCAATTTAAAGCATGGTAGTTATGATCCAGAGGAAAGAAACTAACTTGGTTAACCACACGATCAGTAACTCCGGTATTATCATGACCTCTCTTAGGAGCAATGGAATCAAACTCATCAAAAAATAGAAGGCAAGGTGCTGCAGCAGCTGCTTTCGAGAAAACATCCCGGACCTGAAAACAAAAGTATATACATCGGGATTCAGAACCTAGATCATTCCCTATTTGCAAACTGAAAAAATTCTTATGACCCATTGAGAACTTAAAAGGTGCTAATTTTGAATGTGGATAAGGTCTGTATTCCTGGCCAGTGATGCCTTCATCAACCAAGCTTCCATTGGTATACTTTGGGCTGACTTCTTAAACCCGCCATTGACTGCTAAGTCCATGAAGCCATGAAGTAGCATAAGCGTTGAAGTTCCACTTCTTCTATTCTTCTCTTTTCCAGTATTAGTAGGAGTTGCAGGAGTGAATTCAGAGGCATGACAACTATGACTAAATATATTCTGTTCATACCAAATAGGCAATATGGAAGCTAAAACATCAACCTTCCCTTCATTATTTCGTAAAAACAAACACAGCCACGTCACCTGAGCACCAGGGCATACATGTAATCATGTCTGAATCCTCAAGTGTGTTAACAAAATCCTCTGGTTCTTATCAGCACACTGATATCCACTATGCAAAAATGACATTTTATACGTCAAAAAGGTTTTTCGGTTGCTTACATGGCAACATAGATAAATCTACTGAACCGATGTATAAAATAAAATCTCAAGCGTTGATAGTGGTCTCTAGACTCTCAACTGCAGCCTAAAAATTTAGTAATTTGAAAGTTACAATAGGAAAACCATAAAAATTTAGTAATTTATTTGTATTACTTTCACACTATGTTGCCACTTGCCATCCTTATATAATTACCTGCTATATTTGAAGTCCATTCTTAAAAACCCCTACATTTTAAGCCCATCCTAAACCCCAATGCATACTTCAGAATATAGCCTGTGGCTCAATCCAAATTCAAGAGTTACAGTTTCCACCCAATTATGTTTTTACCTTAAAGGGAATCAAAACCCAAATTCCTATACATGACAATAAAGGAAAAAAAAAAAAAAAAAAAAATTGTATCTTTCACATGATAATATGAAAGACTCTTAAGGTCTCACTTAACCTCTGTGTTGTTGCTCCTTAACTTTTGCATCTAATCTTATACAACCTTAATTATTTAAAAAGAACTCTAAGGTTTTAACCACTGGTTATCGCTCCTTAATTTTAAAATGTCATACAACCTCCCAATGCGTCGCACAGGTATGCAGCAACTCTAAAACAGGTTATATCTGTATCCATTGCCTGGGAAAGAAGAGATTTCATTTGAGAACTCATCTTGCAAACAACTCACACTCGGGTAAAAAGGAAAGACAACATGGATGGTGCTAAATGAGATTTTATCCCTAACCCACATTAGGCCTTTCGTAGGTCCACACATATGTAAAGTTCTATGTACTGGTTAGAAAAAAAGCGCTATAGCATCATATAAATGATAACATAGAACATATTAATTAGCATAGATCAACCAGATATCACAAATGAATTTTCATTGAGTGTAATAATAATAAGGAAGAAAAAAAATAACAGTTGCAGGTGACTTACAGCTTGCTCAGAAGCACCAATATACTTGTTCAGCAGCTCTGGACCTTTCACTGATATAAATCGTAACGAACAAGCGGCAGCAGCAGCACCAACAATGTGTGTTTTGCCGCAACCAGGAGGGCCATATAAGAGAACATTAGATCTCAATCTTAATGGAGCTTGCGCGAAGATGGTAGGAAACTTCGAAGGCAGTTCAATCATCTGATATTGAAACTTGCAAATGAGAAACTAGAGATATTGAAGGTATGAATTTCTTGAATACAAAAATGCAACAATTAAGAGTAGGCTGACTGTGATCATACAACAATTAAGGTATGAATTTCTTAGTTAGTGATGTAATATCTAAAGGTCACGAAATGTCTCAAATCGTAGTGGTTGAGAAATCTTGAACTTTCAACTTACAGACAAGTCAACACAAATTATTTAACCTTGTAATACAGACAATAGTACTCGGCAAACAATAGTACAAACAGCTAAGTAATTACATAGTATTTAACCATGATAATAACAAACTGAAGTTGACCTAAGAACTGCGATGATTTTATATCATCTATAGGTACTTTGATTTACTCATCTCATGTTAGCCTGTCAGGGATCTCAAATTGCTTTCTATATTCCATGACCAACTTCCAAGCTCAAATGTTAAAGGACAGAAACCATAAGCAAAACGAGTATCTTCTTCAGATGTCAAAAGTTGATCATTCGTCAGTTATCCAACAAAGCTAACTTGATCTGCAAGGCTTATACAGATAGTGAGTAGGACAAGAAGTATTTTACCTCTTGAATAGCATTGCGGATGTCTACAAGTCCACCAACATCATCCCAACCAGTACGTCCACCATCTGATGCGGATTTCGTAACGCCACGCATTGCTACTGGAAGGAAATCATGCATAGCTTGTAAGAAATCTTCCCGTATTAAAATAGGTCTATCCTGCTCCTCCACGGCAGACTGAGACGGCAAAAAGCGACCCACAGCGGCATGAATAGCTCTATCAACCAATATTTCCTGAAAGCCAGGGTTTTGAAAAAAAAACACAATATAAGGATTTCATAGAAAACATTTTATGATCAGCTGTAAGTCTTTAAGCAGTTATGTAAATGTACGAGCAAGCAAAAAAAAAAAAAGACAAGACAACTGAGAGTGTGCAGACACGTACTATCGTTAAACTTTTTAGCAAGGGTTCAGATGAGCCATTTCCATCACAAACATTTCATAAATTCCCATCCTACCATATTTTAATAATGTCAGGTATTTGAGAGTAAGTTCTCCTTATTGTGTACATCCACATCATACCATATAATAACACAAAATGCAACACAAGCTAGCAACTCATCATACTTAAGTGTTTGGCAACAATAATGTGTAGAATTGTAAGATGTATTGCACTCACTTCACTTTTCAAAGTTCATTTCTAGTTAATATTTGATTAGAACGGCCGTTAAGCCCTTTAAAATGGAAATGATTCCGAAAAATTATGGTAACATGCTAACATGACCGACCCAACATCATGCATGGTGACATTCTATTTGGCTAGTGATACATTGTTTCCTGTTAATGCCAGCGTCCACACAAATGGTGGTGAAGCAATGTCTTAACTGTTCGATGCATTTTCTCTCCTGGTGACTAGTAGTAGCTGACACACCCTGAACGAGTCACAGTGCCTAAAAACTGTAAGTTACCTACCAAAGATTTTATTTTGTTTCAGTATGTCAGCAAGCAAAAAGCTTTGATTTCCTCCCTAGTACTCCGTTATTTAAAGAAACGGAGTATTTGATATGTTCAACTCAATGGGGACAGCTGGCTAACATCATTTTTGGAAATTCTCAAGAAGACTTAGCGAAGACCTCGTCAAGTACTGACGCAGTACAAGTTTAATTTTTTCCATCAATATAAAAGCCAATTTTCAGGACAACTGAGTTACATGATTGCTAAAGGGGATACCGGTAGTAGCAGGGGGGGGTAAAGTTTGAGTAATCCAACGGTCAGGATCGTTTGTTATGTTTTTGTCTTATATAGAATGGTAGGTATCCCCCCTGAAGGATTTGGCATCAGCCTTTAGCAATCATGCTGAGTTAGTCATATTGTATTTGAACCATTGAAACTGCAAATTCTGTATGATAAACAATTGAAACATCAAGTAAAAAATCAAAAAAAAAAAACTGGTATTTCTTATTAGAATTAGTTTTACAAACAATATAGATTAATATTTGCCTCTGCAATTGACAGCTTCAACTCTGAATTAAAATTTCACATTCGGTCCTTGCACTACACTAATGGGACAAAACAAAAGCTCCCTTTATGAGAAAAATAGAGGATCTAAAGAGTTTAAAATTTTTCACTGATTACATGGTTTCTTTGAATAATTGGCATACTGAGCAAGCCTAGTCTTGGTACAGTTGATTTATAAGTGACTAGGTATTTAGTAGTCTCACTTTTGTTTTGGGGACTTGAATGTGGATGGTTATCCAAAAAAAAAAAAATGTGGGCAATTATACTAGAAACACTATCTGTAGGTTTAGATAGTACGAAGCCTGTAACAGGTAGATTGCAATAGCTGTTCTATATATTGCTTGACTGAAGAATTTAGATTTAGGTTGTTAGCTCCAACTCATGATAAATGTTTAGTATGACAACAAATCTCCATTAGTATAATCAGTTTTAATACTTGGTTAAATTAAGTATAATCTAATGGATCCTAATAACAAGTCTACCTATTTCTTCTACTAAATCAGTTCATGATAGTGTTTAACCTCTTCATATTATGTTTGGTGCTGCATATGGAATATGACTGGTTATATGTGTTGTAGAGTTTGTCAATACTAGGATAAAGCTTATTTTCAGCATAAGGTTATCTTTCAAATCATGCTCAAGTCTATGCCATGATGATTATGGAGCTGAATATCCAACATATGTGACACAATTAAACGCCAGTGCAGTATAGAATTCGTTGAGAATGAATTGCTACTCAAGTTTGGTATGTACCTATTCCCCCAAGTACCAGATCAAGAATCTTGGCTAGCTAATGGATCTGCAGTTGAGGGTTTTATATAATCTAATACTTGGTTAAATTAAGTTAAGTTACTAATCCGTATTAAGGTATGTTTATTGTTAAATCATGCGCTAAAGACTAGGTTAAGGTTAAAGCTATATAAGGTAAAGATAAGTAGGATCTGTTACATGTACCCATGAGGTGTCTCTCCAACTCATGATAAAGGTTAGAGAGACATGTCGCAAGTATGACAAGGACTCTCTTCTTCCCTCGTACATTCTTAAAGAAAATCAGTTTTATCCATCAATTCTAGTGTGAGGAAATAGAAGCAGAAGGTCCAAGCCAATCCTAATAACAAGTCTACCTATTTCTTCTACTAAATCAGTTCATGATAGTGTTTAACCTCTTCATATCATGTTTGGTGCTGCATATGGAATATGACTGGTTATATGTGTTGTAGAGTTTGTCAATACTAGGATAAAGCTTAATTTCAGCATAAGGTTATCTTTCAAATCATGCTCAAGTCTATGCCATGATGATTATGGAGCTGAATATCCAACATATGTGACACAATTAAAAGCCAGTGCAGTATAGAATTCGTTGAGAAAGAATTGCTACTCAAGTTTGGTATGTACCTATTCCCCCAAGTACCAGATCAAGAATCTTGGCTAGCTAATGGATCTGCAGTTGAGGGTTTTATGTAATCTATGATCCCCTACTGTCTCGTAAAATTATGATATACTTGCAATGAGCTATGAAGTATAATAACAAACACAGCAACTTAATGTTGTATCACAATCTAATTCACTAGAAAGTAACATGGTAGATGTGTAAATTAAGAATGACGTGTATAATGCAATATGATAATCATAATACGGTGAAACTTATGGAAGCACAAATTTTTTACTTCATTAAAATTCGAATAATACCAGATCATATGCATCATATCCATCACACTTGGAGGCGACATCAAGCAGGATATCTTCAGAACATTGCAACGAACGCTTGTAAATTTCATGCTTCAGTATGGCTCCACGTTCTGAAACAGTTGGAGCTGGCAGCTCCACGTGGAAATCAAACCTTCCTGGAGAACCAAATCAAAGACTTATTAATATCCAATTATGTATATTGCTCTGGTTCGTTGATCTGCCTTCATTACAATATTCTTCAATGGCAATGTTCTAAATTTTAGTTGCTTAGCTAGTCAACCTGAAGAGCTTAGGGACTGCGGTAAATTTCTGAGAGACTGAGCACAAGCCAGAAAACCAACAGGGCCAATTCCACAAGAAGTCTGCCTCTTTTCCTGAATATATCCAGTTTACCAAATTGTAAGAAAAGGGAAATGATATCCATGCAGGAAAACTTCAACACTATTAAATCAACAATTGTGGTAGAATCAATCAAGAGGAAGATAAGTGCTACCGCATATTCATCCATCAGATCTGTAAGAAATTCTACGAATGCAATGGTGGAAGATGACTGTTGAGACCCTTCAGAGTCTGACGGAGATGACACAATACTATCAAGATCATCAAGTATGACAACAGATGGAGAATGATCGAGAGCTTCAGATATATATCCAGAGATCGCTTCCTGAATCTTAGGCAGCTTTTCTAAGGCAAGCGAAGAACAACTCACAAAAACACTGCACATGAAAGTTTCAGTCAGAAAAACCAACATAACCTCAACGTCTTTCTCATAAATAAAAATAAGAAAATATAGAAAAGGAAAAATAAAAATAAAAATGCCATACATGTGTACTAAAATATCCGGATGCTCTTCAAAAGACTTGGCAACAGCAGTCACTAATGATGTTTTCCCAGAACCCTAGTAAAAAGACGACAGAATTCACAGAAAGTTCAAATCTTGAAAAAGTATTAGATAGAGAATGGTGTATCAGTGCCACCACTAATATATAGAACATGAACCGTAGATATTTTATGATCTATCAGAAGAATTTAGGTGGACAACCTGTTTTATTATTTTTCAAGGAAAACTGTGGTCGACAAGTAAGTGCAGCCATATACGAAAACATAAAGAGTTAGACACAACCTAGCAGTCTTATCAATGACTCGAATAATAAGATGTCCCAAGCAACTTGATTATACTTTGGGCTCGAATGATGGAACTTTGCCTATACAATCCGACGTCGAACAGAGCTTGGCTAATCTGAAGCTATATCAATGTATTATTCTCATTAAGTCAATTTTAAGCACACCGTCAGTTTACTCCCTCACCTAGTCGTGGGCGTCGAACTCATTGGGTATAGATGATGCATTATGAACTAGACATTACTGAGGTACTGCACTGTAACAATACATGACGGCAGCACTCCAGTCATGGTTGACTTTTGACTCTTCCTCTGCATATATTACGTTGAACATTCAATTATACCTCAACAGGTCCATGAGTATTGTCCATCACTCTAAACTCTCCCTCTTATCTCTGCTAGAAGAACTGTTTACTCGGAACTCACTTTTTACTGATTTGTTCTGCATTTAGGTTTACACAAAACCCAGGGTAATTTAAAAAAACGGGAAACTTACAAGTAGGTACAGTGCACTTTTGCTGATTTCTAAATGTACATGCTCATAATGTAACATATATTACATTGAAGAGTTCGACCTAGATATGCACATACATTTATAGATAGATAGACAGAAACATCACCGATATTAAGTTCTTCTCTAAACTCTCTTCCATAAAGCATGCCATAATTGAGCTAAAAAATAGAAAATCATATATGAACTCACTGGTGGTCCATAGATGAGAACATGCCCAGGAAGAGGAAGCGTGTAACTGTTGAACAATATCCCAGAAGTTGGTGATAACAGCACTGTTAAACCTGCATTAAAAGGAAAAGCTGAAGTCCACAGGTAGACTGATAGGAGTTATTACCATTTGATCTCAACTATTATTGTATAATTAACAGGGGTTGTTCTCACGAAAATATAAATTCGTGCATGTCGATGTCAAACATTGTAGGCATCGCACAAGGTGAGCTAGAAAAGGTAGAACTTGAACAAGGTCAATTTAAGACACTTACTTGACTCATTGGCTCAATTCATTATATATTAGTTCTAATTTGTTTTGTTAGGATCCAAATTTGTTGCATGCTCATGCAAGATAATATATAAACTATAACTATCTGTGCCAGTATCCAAGACATATAACACTGTCACGTGCAAGTACCTGTGGAAGCGTCTGCGTGGGTCTGACAATGTCTAGGTGTCTAAGATGGCAAATATATATAAACTGGAGCCTCCTTTTGTTGCATGCTCATGCAAGATAATATATAAACTATAACTATCTGTGCCAGTATCCAAGACATATAACACTGTCACGTGCAAGTACCTGTGGAAGCGTCTGCGTGGGTCTGACAATGTCTAGGTGTCTAAGATGGCAAATATATATAAACTGGAGCCTCCTTGTTACGAAGTATGAAACCCACAAGATACATAGATAATGAAGATGCAATTAATGTTCAAAAGAGATGGAAGTGTAAAAATACATACGATAAATAATTTCTGAGGCAGCCTTTTGCATCCAGCTTAAAGAAGAAAGAGTTGAACTGAAGCTTTTCTCAAAGAATTTCTCCTTGACTGAATCAAGATATATAGGATCCCCCAAATCCATCTTTGCAAATGATAATTCAAGGTGATTGAGATTGTCCATGCTGTTCTTGTCATCTTTAAGGGAAAACTCGTAAATCCCAGGTCCACCATTAGGAGAAGATTCAGCTGAATTAGTCAATAAATATAAGAGTTCAATTGGAGGTTCTTCAGTCCTAGTTCTCCCTTCCCCGGAACCGTCAATTGATTGTTGCTCCTTTACATCAGTCCTAAAACTAGAATTCAGCACTTCAAAGTGAAGCAGTGTTTCGGTTCCCAAAACCAATGAATTCACATCAATTCCTGTATTTGAGATAATTGCTTCAAGTTGTGCACTAAACCATGCAAGAACAAGACCTTGCTGAGGCCTCATGTTATCAGGCTGAGGCTTAGTCTCTTCGACTTCACATTTCGGTGACTCCCGAGAAAGAACAGCAATAAGCTCTTCATATATTGAGAAATCAGGAATTCCAGAATCAGTCAACAAATTCGTACTCGAAGACATGCTTCTGCTCCTACTTTTTCTACGGCTTTCAATCAAACCCATATCATCCTTCTTATTAGTAGTACCACTCTCACGCAACTTGAACTGACAAGGAGACAGTTTCAACAAAGAACTATTGCTCCGTGTAATATTGCTGCATTCTTTGATATAAACCCCTGCACGTAAAAGTATTCAGATCCGTCAAGAAACAATTTGTTCAAATAATTGACATGGTGGGAACCATGGAACAGAAAATAGGTCACATCAAATGCATTTTGATCCAAAAGTTGTTTTCATTATCTCCTCAGGTCTTATCATCCTGGCTTGCCATGATCATTTGTCTCATTTATGCAGAGTAACAAATCAAGGGAAAACATTTAGATTTTAGTTTAGCACACCATATCCAACTGAGCGCAATTATCAGAAAATCAAAGCAACATACTAAATTTCTAGCCATTAGAAGCGACCAACTAAGGAGATTATTAAAACATACAGTTGAATAATATGTAGACGATAAGCTATGATGACAGCCACGAGATATGTTACACTACACAACTGAGATGCCACATGTTCGTTTGACCTTTTGTGCTTCTACTTCGGTTTAGCATGTACTTGTTAGCAGCCTATTCTCTACTATATTAGAGGTTTAGTTTTAAACTGTTTTAAGTCTCAGAATTTAAGGTTCAGGCAAAACAGATAACTCCAAGGCAAAAAGCTTTAAGGTTCATGTAATGGTGCAACTCAGTAATAACCAATGGGATATCAAACAATTGATTTTATGTTGCTTGATTGTATATAATGATGTAGGAGTGACAAACAAAAGAAAAAATGAACGTGAAAGCTTCTTGCATCAATCTTATTGTAAAATGCCTGTATTTGGTAAAACTGCAAAGAAATTTTAGGATGTCATGCAGCAAAATTTTCTCACATGTTGACAATAGTCAAGTACTGCAGAAAATGGATACCAAATTATAATCTATTCATGAGGCGAAGTATACCCGGTACCTAACAAACATAATGGCTTTCGTACAAGTTAAAGAAACTATTAAAAGGTTGGAGAACTAGAGATAAAGATAAACTGTGCAATAATACAGAATACCTGGTAAAAAGACTTACATGAATGTAATCCCGCCCGCAAATAAAGCCGGAGACACAATGGAATCATAATATGGCCCCTGACTACGGATTCCGATAGCAGAAGGCGAACAACTACACATCTAGAAACCTCCTCCGGTGGAACCCCAATTTTTCCATCCTCTGCAATAGAATTGCTCATCTTCCGGGTACTAGTTTTAACAGTCTTCGGGTTATCCTTGGGTGACACTTTAGGTAACAATTTAACTAGGTGGAGATTATCAAAAGTCCATTTTTTTGCTGTATCAGGATGAATAAAGACAAAAGACGTTAGTCCAATGTGCAGGTCAACACCATTGAACTTAGATCTCCAGAATGATTTCCTGCCAGGATCCTGAACGCGTAAAAGTGCCATTCTCACAGATTCTTCTCCCTCTGAACCTTGTACAGGGACATCTTCATGGGAATCAATGTTTTTCTTGCGTCTCTTTGGTGCAACAGCAACTTCAGTTCCTGGCACAAGTTGCACTGACAAATAAAACTCAAATATTAGAAACTAACAAAGGACTTTCAATATAAAGATTCCGTTCACTATAGTTTCACCACCGTGACCAAGAAAAGCCTAGACATGACATATTTAACCAATTCATGGGCCAAAAGAAGCCAAACCGATAATCAATGAGATAATAATAAATAAATCTTACCTACCGATTTACTAGGAAAAGTTGACACCACGTGAAAGAGGAGAACAGTATGGCCATGCATCCACAGAGGGAACCTCATCCCTTCATGAACAATACCGACCTGCATTTAGCAAACTATGAATATTTAGTGGCTTATCTAATATGTGATATTTACAGGTTACTAGACCACACTAAGAATGATCAACAAATGTTAATGCAAAATCATGAAAGACTCAAATTATCTCCAATAACTTCCTGTCAGTATCTAAGAATGCGATTTTGACAGTGTTGCATGTGCCTTGTGCCAAACAACACTGTCCTAAACCTAGTATCTAAAACTGAAGAGATCTCTCTAACTAATTAAAGACTCACATTTAGAAAACTTTCATGTTTTAACGAATAAAATCACTACAAATTTTAGAAGATTTGAATGTATTCTTTTGCAACAGGAAGGCAAGGACATTTTATTAGAGTATCTTGTCTATAATAAGATTTGTATAAAAAACTACAGAGAGAGAGAAAGAGAACAACACTGTTTTTAATGTATTTTGACAGCATCTTGAGCGTGGAATACAAAATCTCTGAAATTGAATGAGCAGTGTTCAGGGAGGTATACACAAAATAGACCAGGATTGCAAAAAAAGAGACATAAACTTGTTAGCTGAAATGAGATTTTGAACGGGTAATGACAGCCAACACATTTCCAAACTGTTTTGCCCTCCTTCCAAAAGGATTTTCATGATGATTCTTAGGTGATATAGAGAATGGAACTGAACAATCTAATCTAGATTTTTTCAGGAAAGCTCATCTAGCTAAAAGGAGTCTGACATACAAAATCAGAAACGGTATACTTAATTGAACCTGCAAACTGCTATAACTTATCTTGTTGAACTCGTAATCCATGAACGAAGAACCGATGATTCTCATCATAAAGCAAGAACTACATTTTTCCAATGGGATATTAAATGAAAATGATATTACCGTTGTCTACAAGATTGAACTCCGATTTTCTTAGAGACTAGAATGTCTAAGGTAAAGCATGTCTTAATTAATCTTTCCTAGTACATGAAAATAACAAATGTTATGGGTTTTGCTCTTTCTTAAAAATGTAACATGACTTCAAGACGAATAGATACGTCCATTAAACATAACTCACCTGCTTTAAAATTGCCAATTCGGCATGTTCTGCGTTAAGCTCCAAAACTTCCCAATCATCTTCGTTGTAAGGTTCAATCACAACTAATGTAGCTTTTGGCAAATTAGCAGCAGCTCTAACTTTCACTTTAACACCATCCGGTAATGAAATGCATTCTGCCATTTGCTGAGCAATCTATCAAAAAAAAAAAAAAAAATTAGAATTCGTCATATGAAGAAAACAAAAATTAGGGCACAGAAAATAAATTAGTACCTCAATAGAAGAAGAGCTGGAAGCAGAACCAGACCAAGCAACATGCCAAAGCTGTTCATCATCTTGATGATGTTGAGATCGAAGCTCAAGAGATAATACAGGAGGTAAAGAACCAAAAGAGCGAGTTGATTGAAGGGTTTGGATGAGAGAAAGTGGGAGTGATACAAAACAGCTATCAATTCCACTGACTACTCTCACATCCAACTCCATTTTTGTAAACCCCTCTTTGATTTTCAGTGAGTTAAACTGAGATAGAGAAAGAGCTTTGGACTTTAGAGAAGACCGAGAGTGTGACGTTGGTGATGAAGCAAGACCTGCGCCTACACACGTAACTTAATTTGGCTCTGCAAATTCATTAAATTGTGTGTCTCATAGGGGGTAACGTCAATTCTAGCATAGAAAAGGATGAGACTTCCTAGACTGAATATTTATTTAGTCTCCCGAGGTTTTAAGAGGTTTACATCATGCCATGCGATATCGTTTTGCGCGATGTCATTTTATTTTACTCGGTCAATAAATTATACTCCCTCCATCCCACATATATAGGCGGAGAGAGACAATTCTCTTAGATTAAGAAAATTGCATGGGATTCATAATTTTATATGTTTTTTCTTGTTTTACCCTTCGTCTTATCTCCAACACAATTACCTATGTACAATAAATATGGGTATATATGGAAAAATTCATCTTGGAAAGCAAAGTCCGCCTATTTAGTAGAACAAACAAAAACCAAAATTCCGCCTATATATGTGGGACGGAGGGAGTAAGTAAAAAAAGCAGAAACTGTACAGGGGATTAGGCCAGGCTAAGAGCTAGCCGAAATGACCATCTAGCAGTCTAGCCTATTTGAAACGATAGAAAACTTCGCCAGGCCATTCCACAGACGGAATAAAACCTGGCTTACCCTCATAAAACTCATAAATATCCTCGGCCATCAAACATACTTTTTTTTTAAAAAAAATTTGACACGATCAGCAGGGATTAAATGGCCCCTAACCCAAACAAAGGAAAAACCAAAAACAAACAAACAAAGAAAAATAGCAGTTTGTTATAGAGCACCAGACTGTAAACCAAACCAAAAAAACTCGCTACTGTTAACTAGCAAAACTGCAGCCAAAAGTCCATTCCCAAACTCTCCAACATCCCAAAGAAACCATAACCAATATCCCAATCTCAACTCCCTGGAGATCATGATCCAACACAGTAAAAGCCAAACCAGACCTTGCAATTGCCAACAGTCTAACACCTGGTTTATCCCTGAGAATAAGGACACCAGAACTTACACACCACTAAAGTATTCTTCCAAATTAAATTCCTATCTTCTACTTGTTTTAGGGGGTCATTCAATCCCCTATTATTCCAACAACCAAGCTTAACCATCATTTACTACTAGAGCATATTTCTTTAATTTTGTACTTATATGATGGATACTCTTCACCACTTGATGCTTCTTTGCATTTAGATCTCTAACCCTACTACCAACAGAAATTGCATATTGTTGTTGGGCCACTAGTTAGGATCCAAATTCTCAGCAGCTGAAGCATTGACAGTAGAAGAACTACCTCCTCTATTCACCTCCTCAAAAGCTTTAGATACTTCCAAAAAGACCTCATAAGCATTCTTGGTAAGAAGATCAGTAACTACTCCAATACCAATATTAGTTACAGGATGATAAGACCCCTGAGCCATATCTTTTTCATCATACATCCTCTTTCTACTCTCCATCATCATCTCATTTACTGTAGGAGTAACATCAGGAATGTCATGAATCTCTTTGTCCTCAGCAATGTGATCAACCATATCCTCCTCTATTATGGTAACAACAGGTTGTACCACTGTATTATTCCCTTTATCAATATTGTTAATCTTCTTAACCCATTCACTTCTTTGAGGCTTGGTTATAGCTTCCACCTTCTCAAGATTTGCATCCCTCTGTACCCCAGCAGGACATTTAGCATCAGAGTGACCAAAAGTCTAACATCTAGAATATTTAGGAGGTTTCCAAGCATATTCAACAGCTACCTGAAAAACTTCTTTCCCATCTATCACTACTGGAATCTCACTAGGAAAATCACAGGAAGTATCAATCTCAACACAAACTCTTGGAAAGTTCATTCTAGTTCTTTCAAGAGCCTTGTTATTAGTTATTAAAGGAATACCCAAATAGCTAGCAATAATTCCAATGCCCTTTTGGTTCCACGTGAACATAGGAATTTTCCGCAAAGTAAACCAGACAGGAATAGTCTTTAAATCTTCAACCATTTGTTCTACTAGAGGGGACCAGGGTCGAATCATAAAAAGTCTGCTATCAATATAAACATGACCAATCTCAAGAACAGATTGTTTATCTTCATCATTACTAAACTCAAATACAAAAGTGGAATCACTATGTAGAGTCATCTTCACATCTCCTTTTAGTCGACATATCTGCTTCAAGGAATTCTTAACAAAATAATAAGGTAAACGACGGCCAACAAAAGCCCCAACAACCAATTTCTCAAACTGTTTGATATCATCTTCAAAATCAGATAAAGAAGCCACAAAAGCTTTCTTACCATTAAAAATCTGTGGAACACGATAAGCAATTGGTTCTTCCTTCCGCAATGGTAGAGAAGAGTTAGATCTAGCCGCCATATCATCCCAAGAACTCTTCCTAGATCCGTACACATGATTAGCAGCCGAATCATTATCCATCACCACATCCTGAATCAGGGGAGGAAAATCCTCAGGGAAACTCTTCTTGGCACCATAACGCGAAACCTCTCCCTGAAATACACCCTCTAACACCGTGGGAGCATATGAAATAGGGGTTGAAGGTACAGTGGAAGAAGCACAAGCACCGCCAGACGGCAGTGCCACAAGATCCGACGAAAGGTTGAAGAAGAATGGGAAACCAAACCCTAATCGCCTTTGATTTGAAAGAGTTGATAGTTAATGTTTTTTTTTCCAGCAAACATACTTGGTTGGCCAAAGGTATTCATGAAAAAATTAGCTTCTCTATAGCTATGACTATAGTGTATATTATTATAGAAGTTCTTCGCTAGTTTCCACTTCTAAACCAGTTGCCAAGGAAACTCACCACTTTGAAAGGCTTGAATGCAACTCTTCGAATCTGATTGAACGAAAATATTCCTCACGTCCCACTTCTTGGCCAGCATCAAACCATAAATAGTAGCACACACTTCCGCATAATAATTAGTTTGCCAGCCAAGGCCAACACAAAGAGCACCAACTATTTGTTGCATTGGCATCACGAAAAATAACACCAAAGACTGCCCGCCTTGGATTTACAAGTAAAGCACCATCATATCATCAAATCATGATTTCACCTTGGATAGGAGGAGACCAGCTAACCTCAATTGGAATGTAAATTTTACACGATTTATGTTGCACCTTGAAATAATTTAAGATACGCAAATCCTCCATGTTATTAGACATATGGCCCTTCATTCTTTTTGCGCGATGGAAAAACCACGGTTAGGCTTAGTCCTATGGTGTGCTAATCTAGCAGCTAGATTAGCAGTCCACGTCAGCTAGGACAACTTCCTATGTCCCATGGCAGTGCTAATCTAGCATGCTGCTAGTCACATAATCAAACAGCGCCCAGCACTGAATGGTTCAGCGCAACCAATCTCATCCATCAGATCAAAAAATAAATCTGGATGCTGATTTGAACCGTTCCTCGTAAAGGTGATTTTTGTAGCGTTAAACCATTCAGCGTAACTATCTCGTTGCTAGTTCATATGCGAGCAAATGCTAAGAGAGAGAACTAGTGTTAACAAATAGACAACACTTTTTTTTAATTGCAACACATTTGGCTAATCTAGCAGTCAAATCTAGCCCATAGGACTTAGTCTTACCACTAATTACAGGAAGTTATCAGTGCTAACAAGAATGTCGTACACTGTCGCATTCATAATTTGAAGGAAAAAGGTTGGGATCTCTTTTGTGTGTATGGGCCTCCAGAACAAAACAATAGAAATTAATTTTGGTTGCATCTTTCTCGGTTTGCTGCTAATTCGGTAAATCCTTGGAGTATTTTAGGGGACCTTAATGCTATAAATATTACGAGGAAAAAGTAAGGTTTAACAGTTCCAATACTGAATTTAAAAACTTCCTCCAGAATAAGAATCTTATAAATATGGGGTTTACAGGGCCTGCTTTTACTTGGTTCAATAATGCAGTTTCAAATTATCCAATTTTTGAGAGGCTTGATAATGCCATGTGCACTCCTGAATGGTTGTTAATGTTCAAAGACTGTGGAGTTTTACATTTACCTAGGATTAGTATAGTGACCATGCTCTTATTCTTGTGAATACTCGGAGAAACAATAGGAGGAAAAGAAGACATTCCAACAAGTTTGAGTATTACTGGATTGATCATCCAGAGTTTAAAGAAGTAGTGGGTAACTCTTGGCCGGTTGGTCACCATAATATCATTATAAAGACTGCTAATGGTGTAAAGAGCTCAATAAATGGGGAAGAAAATCATTTGGTAATATATTTAGAGTGGTTGAACAAACAAAAGAGGAGTTAATAAGAATTCAATGAGAGGCTCATAAAAGGGATACTAGAAATGAAGAAAAAGAGCTCATAGAAAAAATTGAGTCTCTATATCTTATGTAACATCAATACTATGAGCATAGATGTAAGGTCAATTGTATTCCGTAATATATTTAGGGTTTACTCCTTGTTTTGGTGTGGCCGTGTGCATGGTTCCTATGGTGAGACGCACCTCTTCGGTCGGACAGGAATTTTATGCTGCAAGGTACGGCCTTGAAACAAACTGGCTTGCGTCTTGGGTGGAAAAATAATTTCTGTGCACTTTCCGTAATAATTTCTCTTCGTATTGTTCCATTGTAGTTATCTCAGCGGTGAAAACAGCGTAAGAGAATTTTTTTTTGGATGTCAACAATTTTTGTCGTACCGAAGGATGTGGGTAATTCCAAGCCAAGCATAGATGATGAGTTCTTCACAACATCCGCTTACAATTAGAAAAAATCATCCCAAGTATGTGTCGATCCTCCTGACTGGTTAGGAAAGTGAAGGAGAGGCCCGGTCGGTTCGTCCGGGTAGTGTAATAAGGTTTTGTATTCAGAGAAAAGAGTACCATGCTTCTCTCGTTGAATTTAAGACCAGTGTAAGCCCGTTGCATCCTTTTGAGAAATGGATGCAATTCATGTTGAGACAGGAATGTGTAAAGGCCAGCTTGACCAAGGCACAGATTATTGATCTTTGTTGGGCCAGCTTCTTCAAATTAGGAAAGATATTCAAAGCTTGGTTACTTTTATTTCAGATGGTGTCCAGGACACTCATACGGCTATATGCGGGTGGGGTGAAATGACCATCTCCTTAGAGAGCGTGGAAGTATTCTTCAACCTTCCCGTAATTGGAAACCTTGATGTTAGGTTGTATGTGGATGAAGAAGAAATGCATGCCACTGGTTGCGAAATCAAAGGGATTCATTCGGAAAGGAAACGAGACGAAGTGCTTTTATGAGTGGTGGTGTCTCGGTGGTTTCTGATGAGTTGAGTCGAATCGAGAAGAATAGTACGCTTTATGCCGCGTCATTCTTGGCTCTTTGGTTATCCAGAGATATTTTTGATGACGGATCCGATAAGAAGGAGATAAGGCAGGAACTTATCAAGTTTGCTATAAAATAGGCAAAAGACGTCGTTCTCCCTATTGGCGGTTTGTTTATTAGTTCTCTGTACGCACACTTGGATCAGTTGGTCTCGGATATGTGTGCTTCAAACGGCTATATGAAAGTGGATTCGTACATCATGCCGCCTTTCTTGAGCGTGGTCGTGGGAGCACTTGAGAAGTACGCCCCAAAACTGTACTTCCCGGAGTCTTGGGGTGGCTCCAGGACACGCACTTTGGTCGAATAGGCGTCCAAAGATTGGCTCGACCACTGGTTGGATTTCTTGTCAACTCGTACACGGTTAATTTTCTTCCATGGGCCGGTGCATGCGTCTCATAACTCGGATCAGTACCTTTGCTCCCATTACGAACATGTATTTGTCTTCTCGATAAAGAGGATGAAAGTGTTGGAGAGATGGTGTTCATGCGGTCCGCACGCCTTGGTCATGTACCGTCTTTCTTTCGAGGATCTTGCAAAGCGATCTCTTACAACATTGATAGGGCGGCTCGGCATATGGGTTTTGACCAAGGGGTCCCACTCGTTCGTCATCCGGTTGTTCCAGAAATCTCGTTGTCCACTGTTCTCGATGCTAGTGTTCTTGCGTCGGGTCAAAGTCTCCCTTTTCTGCTTGCGGAACGAAACCCGTCAACAACCCTCCAAATATAACATATTTTGGCGGGATGAGTTTCTTCTATCCATGGATTCGTGAATGATGTGGTAGAAAATCGTCGCGTAAGCCTTCTCCCCGCGATTTTAGCGGAACATTCATCTTTGAGGATCCCAAGCGAAAATCCGTTAGCCCAAATGCAGATAGTCCCCAAGTGAAGGAGCGACGATCTAAAAGCCGTGCTGGTGGTTTTCAGTCGGATCCGATGGTTCTCCCGACTTTTAGCTCTTCTAATATGCGAGTACGTATAATTTTCTTCCTGATTCAGTCGGATTGTGTATATCTTTGTCTCATTTCTGAGTGTATGTTCTTGTGCCTTGCCCAGGGTCTTGGCAGCATGAACGCCTTCACTAAACTTGCACGTAGTCAGAAAACTGCACCTCTTGAGACGGAAAGCAGCGATGTTGATCCTACCCATGGAGAAGGGGAATCCAAGAAGGATGAAAGCTCAGAGTCCAGAGATGGCGAGAGTAGTTCTTCCGATAGCAGTGCTGAATCTTCTTCTAGTCGGTCTGAAAGTGAATCAGTGAGTCTTCTCCATGTTCTTCTTCTTCCTTCCTTCTTCCTCTCCCTTTTTTTTTAAAAAAAAAAAAAAGAGTGTCTAAGTCATGATATCACGGAGCGGCTAGGTTCAAGACGAACTTGAGATGGAAAATGGTGGTGACACGGCTTTGTCTCCGTAGTGTCACCAAGCCTCGGTGGCTTTGAAACAGAGGCCGATCAAGATGGAAGCGTTGTTGTGATTCAGACAATGGAGATTGCTCACGTGAATGTTGGCGCAATTGTTGTTAGGAATCCTTCGCGATTCATCGATCGCAATGCGCAGCGCCACCTTTGTTCCTCCATACCAGGTTCCTTATCCAGGATCACGTGTTGATTGGGGATTTAGCGTGCCAAACTAAACATGAGGCGTTATATACCAAGATATTGGAAAGCTACGGTCATATTGCCAACGACCAAGAAAATTACTAGGTGATACGTGTTGGTCAAGCGTGTGGAGGAAGCCTTGTCTTCGATTGACGACATGTGCAACGTGGTCGGTCATACGGTTTCGAGGACGTAATCTCGAGTGGAGGTTCCACCGTGACATGTGCATAAAGTTCGAGTTCAATGCTCCTTGGTTCGTCGACGGTTTCTCCGAGGTTGAAAAGTTCTTTGGCCCAAAAGTCGAAGGTCCTTCCATGCAGACATGGTGAAGAAGCGAGAAGCGGAATTCAAAAGATTGTGCAGGCAGCTGAAGTTGAAAAGGGTGGCTCTCCAGAGCACGAGTGAGGCCTTTGCTAAGAGGAGTAATCCGCTGTTGGAAAACTTTCCTTAAATATATTTATGTCTCCGGAACTTCTTTATTTTATATTTTTTTTTGAAAATCAAATGGAAGCGCATGGTTTATGGTTTTGATTTTATGGATTTTTGGGGTTGACAGATAAATGTTACCTTGATGGTTCTTTTGGAATGAATTGTTTAGGAATGAATGTTGTCTTGGTTATGATTGAAAGTGTTGCAAGCATCCCAGGAAAACCATGGAACCGTGCGTTTGGTAGATGACATGGGATGAAACATAACATGACTATCGGTTTTTTTCATTCTCATGGAAACTTGAAATAGCAAACCACGTATCTTGTCTAGGTAAGACTTACTTGGTTTCTCAGTGTCTCCCGATGAAAGGGGACCTTCTCGGGGTGTAATATTGAGTTTTATGGGAAGCGCCGCCGTGATCGTAGAAAGTCCCCATCGTTCTCGAAGTTTCCTTGTCGATTCTCGGGTGGATCGTTTGCTTCAATTTTCGGGAAGTCCCCAGTCATCCCTTGTCGTGTCATGACCGATAACCGAGTCGTTCAGTAATCGAGTCGTCGATCCTTGAGCGGATCTCCACGCTTCTACCATCTTGATGTCTGGGTCGAAGCATGAGATCACGGTAAAAATTGACATTGTAATAGAAAGATCAATCTCCCTTGTGGTCGCCAATTATTTGTAGGTGAAAATGGTTTCCCGCTGATTTCAGTAATTTTGGGTGTACGGGTGAGAAACAATTTAAACCCTAAACAATGTACCGCATCAGGAGTACTTTAGATTCGAGAGATCAATCTGTACAAGTCCGGCCTAAACCAAGAAATGGCGTTCCGGACTTGCCGGTCACAAAGTGAAGGAGAATGGTTTTTTTTTGGGAGGGAAGCAAGGAAAGTGATGAGACCGAGAATAGTTGATTACGGAAGAGTAGTTGTGTTACTACGACTTGTATCGAGAAAAGTGGGAAGGCTAACAAATGGTAAGCTAGCAAGTATTTTACGAGTGTTGTGTATTCCCAGAATGAACTTGTTGTTCCGTGGAAATATGTAAGACCTATTTATACAAGTCGAAGTGAAACGCATCGGTCTCATTAAGGAATGGAAAAATGGGTAAGTAAATGGGAGGAGGTGGTAATTAGTATGCATGGGATTTGATGTTCCATAAAATCTTTAATGCATGGAATTGATGTTCCATAAAAACATTAACGTATGGAATTGATGTCCCATAAACGTTTCATTTTTAACTCCCTGTATTTACTAACCGCCTCACCCTTATGACACTTCTTTATGACGGGCGTAGTGTACGCCGCACGTTGTAAACCGCCAAACCAATACCCAAAGAGGATCCCCCAGTTTGTGATATGTGTTGATGTCTCGAATGTTTTTGTGGAAAACACGTAGCATAGGGGTGTTTCCTGGCAAGTCGAGCTCGGGAGACTTGGTAGCTTGGTGACCTTCGACGGTCGAGATTTTGTATCCTAAGAGGAAATGTAGCCGTTGATCTTTGCACGCTTTCGTTCGTTGGTGGCCGCATAGGTAAGGCCAGCATGGTGGCGCGGCTAGGTTAGCATGCCATTGGCATGGCATGGTGGCGCGGCTAGATTGGCATGCCATTGGCGTGGCATGGAGGCGCGACTAGGTAGGCATGCCGTTGGCATGGCGTGGCCAAACTTAGGTTTTCGGGCTAAAGGTTACCATGCATCGTCTAGTAACCTTGGAGGGCTAGGATTTGCTCCTAGGATTGAAGGGGGACCGTCGATTGTCGCACGCCTTCGTTTTGGTAGCCGCGTAGGGAAGGCAAGCATGGTGGCGCGGCTAGGCGCGTTTGGCATGTGGGGCCAAGGGTTTGGTAAGTCGTTGGCACATGGGGCGGCTAGCATGGCTAGGTGCGGTTTGGCTTGGCATGTGGGGCCAAGGGTTTGGCGAGTCGTTGGCACATGGTGCGGCTAGCATGGCTAGGGCCAAGGCAAGGTGTGGCTTGGCCCGGCATGTGGGGCCAAGGGTTTGGCAAGCCGTTGGCACATGGTGCAGCTAACATGGCTAGGGCCAAGGCAAGGTGTGGCTTGGCTTGGCATGTGGGGCCAAGGGTTTGGCAAGCCGTTGGCACATGGTGCGGTTAGCATGGCTAGGTGTGGTTTGTCTTGGCATGTGGGGCCAAGGGTTTGCCATGGGCGCATGGCGTGGCTAGCTTGGCTAGGTGCGGTTTGGCTTGGCATGTGGGGCCAAGGTTTGGCGTGACCAAGCTAGGGCTTTGGGCCAAAGGTCGTTTGGTAACCTCAGACGGCTTGGATTTGCTCTTGGGATTGAAGGGCGACCGTTAATTGTCGCACGCCTTCGTTTTGGTAGCCGCGTAGGGAAGGCCATCAAGGTGGAGCGGCTAGGTTGGCATGGGGCCATGGCAAGGTGCGTTTGGCATGGCGCGGTAGGTGTGGGCGGCATGGTTTGCCATTGGCACAGTGGTGCAGCTAGCGTGGTTGGCATGCCTGGGCGCGGTAGGTGTGGCTGACATGGTTTGCCATTGGCACAGGGGTGCGGCTAGCATGGTTGGCATGCCTTGGCGCGGTAGGTGTGGCTAGCATGGTTTTTCCATTGGCACAGGGGTGCGGCTAGCATGGTTGGCATGCCTTGGCGCGGTAGGTGTGGCTGGCATGGTTTGCCATTGGCACAGGGATGCGACTAGCATGGTTGGCATGCCTTGGTGCGGTAGGTGTGGCTGGCATGGTTTGCCATTGGCACAGGGGTGCGGCTAGCATGGTTGGCATGCCTTGGCGCGTAGGTGTGGTGGGCATGGTTTGCCATTGGCACATGCGGTGTGAGAATTAGGGTTTTGGCCTGTCGAAACCCTAATTAACATTAAAAAAGGTACCCTGGTAATTTTCTTGCCGACAAATTAAAGGGTTCAATAAATGTGCTTGGTTTGGAAATTATTACTCAAGTTCTGTGACATCACTGTCTGACTAGGGTTTTACGATTTTACCCCTAAGCTAAAAACCACCATCAACACAAATATGATTTAATAATGTTAGTACTAATTTGATACTCCCTCCGTCCCTATTATATAGGCGGAGTTTTGAAAATTTGTAGTCCCATTAGATAGGCGGATTTTCAATTCGAAGATGGAATTTTCCATACATTACCCTTATTTATTATAGGTAGTTATCACCACAATTAACTTAATGTTTCTAATGTTGGAAATTGTACAAAGGGTAAAACAGGAAAGAGGGTGGATATGTATGAAATCAAAATATTTTCTTATTCTAAGAGAAACCCACTTCTCCGCCTATATATTGGGGACGGAGGGAGTATATAATAGAATTTATTATAATAAATGAAAATGTGTGCATTGTTTAAAACGACATACTCCGTCCGTTCCACTTTAGATGATGTTTTTGGAGTTTTCACGCAGATTAAGAAATGGAGAGAGATATAAAAAAAATTCTATTTATGCCCTTGAGAAAAGTCTTCAAACATTAACTGCGAGTCCATCTATGTGCACCCGCGTTTAACCGGGGTGTACGTTCCTCCCCTCCTAATTAGCTGAAATCTTTCTCCCGTTATCTATTATTATTATTTTTTTTTGTTTTATTTTCTTTAACAGATTAGGAAACATGTATATAGGGAATCAATCCCATAACTACGCAAATCTCTCTAAAAGGAAACTCTATTAACTCCATTAATCGGAGGATCTAAAGAAGACTCTGATGACAAAAATAAAGATGAGAGTTTAGTAGTTGACTCCGCAACTGGGAAGACAAGAGCTCTTGAAGATACCTCCTCATGGGCACCAATGACTAGTAATCACAGTCTGAAAAAATTTTAAAGTTGAATTGTTTGACTAGCAAGTGAAGAGATAAATTTGAGCGGATTCAATGATTTAGCGAGATAAGTACCAAATTTAAAGAAGGGTGTAGGGAATAGAAAAAAATTAGGTGTGAAGGCCGATATTGATAATGATCAGCTTGGTCGTGGACATAGGAAGCTAACAAAAAATGATTTTTTTGTTTTCTTTTGTTTGCCTGCCTTAGCAATTTTCAAGCTTTTACTTGTCGCGCAGTAGTGCTTTGTTCCATTCCGTAGGTTGTTTGAACTAAGCTACTGCCTTGGTTCTTGTTTGCACAAAGTGTCGTGTGCATCTTTTCTTGTACATTTTGCTTTGGTACATTTAAACTTTCTCCTCTAAAAACAAACAATGTATTCGGTGTTCAAACGACACTAATTTGCTTAAAATGAGCAATATCACTTCTATATTGTTCACAAGTTACGCGATGCGGTTAATGCTTCGCAAAAACTACGCCGCAATGCCTAAAATGCAATATACCAGTCTCAAATCACAAGCCCTTTCTAAACACCTTGCACAACCGAGAGCGTGAATAGAATTCACCTACAGATAATGTGATACCAAAATGCGGTTGCAGCATGTGAAGCACTCAAAGGATCTGCAGCAAGATAACAATCTTCCTAGTAAAAATCCGTGAGCGAGAAAACTACATAAAGTGAACATTCCTTCCTTGGTTAAAGGTCGAAACAACAGATGGAACCGAAAAATAAGAAAATAAACGCGGAACAAAACTAAAATGTACTATGTTAAAAAAGAACAAAACTAAAAGTGTCTTCAAGTTGAAACAATAATCAGTGCAAGTTAAGGGTCTCGAACTACAAACACTACTTTGCTAAGAAAAGCATAAGGTGGAACGAAATCAAAAGTACGATATTATATTAATGTGCCAGAAAAAACAAGGATAGATGTATCACATTCAAAATATGTACGAGAGATGGACTAACCTTTTTTATCCGAACTTTTAGATGCTATTTCCATCGAGCACTTTAACCTTTTGCTCGATCGGCGACGAGAATCTCTTTTTGTGGGTCTCGCAATACTACCTCCTCGATCCACGAGTAGGTACCATGTTTGAATTTGTATTAGATGTGCTTTTCTGGACACTCGTATTCTTGTTCTTCCATTGAACGAATATATGCCTCCATCTCTTGCTCCACTTTTAACATCGGTGACTTGGTCGAGAAAACAAGTCATTTGATTTTGAGCAACATTTAGTTATAATCCTTCGCGAAATATGCGACAACTCACCGTAGCATTCTCAGAGCGGATGGATCCTGTCATTAGGGATTAAATCGCCACGAGAGTCGAAAACAACTTCATTTGTAGCTTCTCTAGACCACCTCTTTAAATAGTACCTGGATGGTAGATACTTGTACTTTGTAAATCATGAAAACTTTAAGCGCATGGCCATAAAGAATTCCACTAAATTCAAACTTCCTACAGGAGCATGAAATCGAATTATCTGTACTATTAAATGTAAGTGTTCGAGTTATTCTGAAACCACCTATATCTTTTGCCTTGTATATACGAATAACTCCATCTTCTCTTTCGGTTTCCAATAACAACCCAATAGTTAACTGAAGCTCTTCTTGGAAAACACTAAACATCTTTCTAGTGTAAAATTGTGCTGCTTCACGCTCTACATACCACGGAGAAATCAGTATAGGAAATGTCTGTTGTGTAGGAACCTCTTCCCCTATTTCACTTTCACGCCGATCAGCCATGGCCATAGAGTATTGATCAACAAATTTTCGAAGAAGAATTTTACCATTGCTAAAATAGGTCTTTAGAAACTTATTAATGCTCTCACTCCTTTGTGTTGTGGTAATTCAAAGACAAAAATACTGAACGACTATAAGCTTGAGCCCACTTCTCTCGCAAATCATATATTCCTTGTAGCCACTCATTTTCTGTAAGCTTGTATTCTACAAGCAACTTTTTCCAACTGTTTTCAAACTCTTCAATTGTTTCTGGATTATATATGCGGGACTTGAGATCAGTGCGAAGGATTTAAAGTCGGTAAATATCTTACTTAAATGCTTAGCCCTGCGTTTTGATATATATGCCATAAGCATAATCCATGGTGAGCATCTCGGAAAGACTTCTTCCACAGCTTTTAGAATTCCTTTAGCTTGATCCGTAAGATACTTGTTGGTCTCTTTCCTCCCATGACCTCAAAAAAAGTATTGAACAACCATTGAACAAAGATCGATGATTCACCCTCTATTAATCCACATCCAAAAAGGGTTGTTTGCCCATGATTATTTACTCCAACAATAGGTGCACAGAGCATGTTGTAATTGTTCGTCTTGAAGGTTGTATCAAAACATACTGCATCTCCAAATAATGCATAATCTCTTCGCGACTTCGCATCACAAAAGAAAACACCATGTATCACTCCATCTTCATTGGTTCTAAAAGAGTAAAAGAAATGTTTGTTTTCTTGTTTCTTTTGCTTGAAATAGTCTAGAAGACACCGCGCATCACCCTTCTTAAAGAACTCATTTCGTTTCTTCCGTATCAAATTGTCGAATCCTTTTTGTGAAATTAAGGCTTTTGGCTCCTCCAATTTTCACGCATGTAGGAATAAATGTGCTTTGGTTTTAATCTCGAGGAATACATAGTATCAATAATTTCCTCTTGAACATACTCAATTTTTCTTTGGGACTTCAATCGATGTGACCCCCACGGTGGAACTAGTTTGTGTGTATGATCGGCACGAAAGGCTATTCTCGTATATGTATCACAGAATTAAGTTTATATTCAAGAAACGCTTCACAACCAAATCTCCTTTCAGCTCTTTTCTTTACCGGTGTCCTAACTTTTCTATACCAACCTTGGCATGCACAAACTAGTTGTTGTCGATGTACTTTACTTGGATCAGCCCTGTTCTTATTTGTTCTCTCGAATCCGTACACTAAATCCTATATTTCTTGCATAGCTATTATAAAATTCATAAGCTATTTGTGTCGTTTCAAATATCATTCCAACCTTTGGTTCTCCTTCATTCCCAAATTCGGTTATTTTACCAAAAAAACTTTCTTCTCGCATGAGGTTTTCTTCCTTATCACAACATTGATCATCTATTTCACAATTTTCTTCATCACTTTAACACAAACTATGAATTCCCGAATCTTTATAACAATAATCTTCAACGACATCTTCGTATTCAATAATCTCATTGTTACAATGATCGGGTTCCTCCATAGTTGTATCTTCAGAAGCTTGAAGAAAAAAACCTTCCATCTTCTGTGTTGCTCATAAGATAAGAGAAAATGAAAAAACACAATTAATGGAGTTTCCTTTTAGAAGATGTGCATAGTTATGGGATTGATTCCCTATATACATGTTTCCTAATCTGTTAAAGAAAAAAAAACAAAAAAAATAATAATAATAGATAACGGGAGAAAGATTTCAGCTAATTAGGAGGGGAGGAACGTGCACCCCAATTAAACGCGGGTGCACATAGATGGACTCCATTAACTGCTATTAGTGTGTTTTAAATTAAACTTATGGTTCCAAGAAAAAATGTGAGGGTATTGATGGTAGTTTTGTGGGAAAAATATGAAAACTATTAAGCAGTTTGGAACACAAAAATAACCCTAAACACTATCTAAAATGGAACGGAGGGAGTATTAATTTAAATAGAAAGTAAGCGGTGGTTTTAAGTCCGCCTCACAACATAGTTTATAAAATAAAAAGTATAAAGAGTGTTTATAAGTCCGCCTTATTACGCAGAGAGAAACTTCTGGTCGCCAGCAAACAAGATTAGATCGAATAACTAATTCTTTACCGAGCGGTCAAGTCTTTACCACTCGATAGAGACTCCATATCGAACGGGTAAGTAGCAAATTTGCCACTTAGTCAGTTATATGTGCCACTATACTAATTCCGTAGAAGGTGTACAATTGACGAATCTACTGTTCGCCATAATGATAGAAACCCGCCTTAATACACGGTTGAAGGTTTGTACGGATATATATCACATCTTTATTGTGCATTTTAGAAATATAATTCTGTAAGTTGCAAACAGCAAGAGATGGATCTCCATTTCTCAATTCATCCTGTTAACATCAAATTGATGGTGTCACTTATCAATTTACCCTGTATATGCAAACCTTAGAAGTGACATTATATCCTACAGGATATAGGGGAACTACTGATCCATTCGGGAGATATGATTTGAGGATCGATCTCAGAAACCACCAAAATCAACTCACTTTGAAGGTTGGGTTTGACCATTTTTTCTTTAAATCGGGGTAGTATCTAGCATGCTCACCATCACTATCATAAATAGTTAGAGAAACTGTTTGGTAAGCGGATGATCTCGACTCTCGAGTACTTTCTCACCGTAACCAGATACTGGCTCACAAGTATGAGGTAGGGGCTTTAAATCCCCCAACCACACATAGTTACCCCGAGGTAGGGGCTTTAAATCCCCCAACCACACATAGTTGCCCCCTATGAATATGGTCTACAAGAAGGAAAAAAAAATACTCTAAAGTTTGCGACTTCTATTTGATGTTAAAGGAGCATCAGAGAAAAAGTAACGGCAGGGCCATACTTCTAAAGTTTGCGACTGTGGGATTGTATCTCCTGACTAAGTGTCGTTGCTGGTAGCTAGAAAGCATAATACTCATAATTTAATTAGATATAAACCAAAAAAAAAGGAAATATATTAATAGATAAATCAATCAAAAGTTAATCATTTGCAATCAAGTTATGATGATTGATGACTTGTGTTATTATCATTTCCTATATAAAGTACTCAAATATCACTTCACAAACATGCCCATCTCTCGACATTTCTATCTAAATTAAGCAACAGTCTTCTACTACTAATGGATCCTTGTCTAGTCGGGAAAATGGTGACCGAAGTGGAGGTCAAGAGGTATGCTGCCAAGCATTACGAAATGTTTAGGCATTACGTAGAGGTTCCAAAAGCATTACCTCAAATTTACAAGAGCGTCAAAGTTATCGAAGGGGATGGAGATTATTCAGGCTGTGTCAAGGAGTGGGACTATGTTTCTGGTATGTGCACATAAAAAAGAAATTCCAATTTGCAACATGGTTGTTAAGGGGGTATCAGAGGGTTTTAAAACTCATATAATACAACTTAGAAAGTCCTCTGCTTTATATATGAGTTTTGGTATCCTCCCTGACAATTTTAATTTGCAAGAACAATTGGGATTTTTTTCCCATATAGATGGTTGAGTGCACCCTATGATTATTATTCTATTTTTTGAAACTTAAAAATTATCAAATATGCAATTGCTTAATTTTACATGCATTTTTTACAAGAAAAAATGGGTCATTTGTCCAAAAAAATTTAAAACACGGTTCAAATGGACGAGTAAAAAAAAGTACGGGTGAAATAGCCAAAAGAAAATAGCAAGGATGAAACTGGATTTCATCCTGGCTTATACTTAAAAAATAGCAAGGATGAAACTGGATGCATCATGTGTAAAATAAAATAAAATAAAAAATATTTGAGAATGGACAGGATGAAACTGGTTATATCCTGCCTATTTTTAATTTTTTGTCCATTTAAACAGTATCTTTTTAATTTTTGGCTATTTAAACAGTATCAAAACATAAGTGTCTTTTTCACCCAGAAATTTTTGATTTTGGTCTTTTTGACCAATTTTGTGTTTTTACAAATGTGCATCGGGGAGTCCATTAATTGTGGAAGAGCAAACCACATACATGGACGAAACAATGACCGTCCGTCACAGCATGGTTGGAGGAGCCTTGAAGAAGGACTACAAGAAGTTTAATTTAATACTGGCAGTCAGTCCAAACTCCAAGGATGACGGATGTGGGGGTACTGTGAGGTTTTCTATTGAATATGAGAAGAATAACGAGGACTCTCCGGCTCCAATTACCTATATAGCTTTGTGCCAAAAGATCATTGAAGGCATGAATTCTTACCTTTGCTCTTCCGAGTAAAATACCCGCATGCATATCGACGGATGTATGTTTGTGTTTTGTTTGAATAAAACATAAGTGTCCAAACAGTTGAGTTGGTGACATACTTATGATCATATTCCTACCCAGGATTGTATACCTCCTAAAAAGGCTTCTTCTCATAAAAAGAGGTTATTTTTAGGAACATTGTTCGAATAAATTTGCATGTTATAAGTGTATCTGTCGATATCGAGTGGATTTATATCACTATGTTGGTCACTAATTTAGAGCTTCCCCGGTGGTTATTATGTGCGTTTCCTATGTAGCACTTTCTTTTTTTTGATAAGTCAAAAAATTATAGGGCAAATTAAGAAAGTGACCAGCTTCCGAACCCATATTTAATAAACCGGCCATTTTTTTTTGGGTCTTTTATAAAGTAGCCTTTCCGTTAGTTTTCACTCCCGGACCCACCAAATTAGTCAAAGGCGTTGATTAAGTCTATCAGTCCCATTAAAATTACTATCATAACCTTACTCAAACAAATACACGATCAGGTATTCATCTCTTCACATTTCTTTCGGTTTCTCGTTTTCTCTGAAATTTTTTCATTATTTCCGTCGAAACTAATGTTGGAGATTGAAGTGATTTGGAAGAGATTTTAAAGGTTTCGGGTGGCTAATCGTTAGGATTTTCTTAGACAAATAGTGTATTTGGAAGAGAAGAGAAGTTCTCAAGATGTTGGGTTTTCTTAGACACATCATGATGCTGTAAAATACTCTCAATCTAGGTAAGATTCTTGAAACCCGTTACTTAGTTTGTGATGAAAACCATGTTTAGATAGCCCTAGTTTAATCGATTGATGATTTGTATTTTGTTTTTCTAGGGTTTCGGTTTATCCCCTTGTTCTAAAAATTGGTGGTTTATCTTAAATTCATGAATGATTGGTTTTCTTAATGGGTAATTAAGGTATAATTTTCCTGATGGAGATTTTTTTTTTTACGAATTAGTGCTTGATTAAGGTTTATTTGGTTTATATAGGGATCAATTTTAGTTTCGGTGGAGGATTTTAGGGTTTCTATCTAAATTGTTCACTTGTGTTGTAGTTTTGGAGTTGGTTTTTCTTCGAATTCAAGTTCGCAACAAGAATGGGTGAGATCAAGGCTTAAGCAAATGGGCGATTTGAATTTTACCACCAACAAAACCCTTTTATCTCAACTGTTGTTGGTAAGCTGTTAATTGTATGGGTTGTTATATTTTATTTATGATTTGATGATTCCTAAATTAAACCAAATGTTAATTTGGGGTTTTTTCTGTTCTTGGGAAATGGGTGCAAGTACGGAAATGCTCCAGTTTTGAGTTTTTTTCAGTGATTCAATGGAGAATAACACTTGAGATTTTTTTGGTTTGATTTTGTTTTATCTTGTTAATTTCACATAATCAACAAAGATTGTAATGTTCTTCATGTTGGTTTTGTATTGATAAATCTATTTAATTTTAGTATGGGTTAATTTGTGTATTTGGTCGATTAAGGTTCTTGATAATGATTTTTATTCGATTCAATTTGGGGAAGAACACGTTACAATTTTGTGAAGAAGAAGATTAACTGGTCATGGGTTAACTAGGTAGTAACTCAGTCGCTTGGTATGCTTTTGACTAGGTCGAGTTAGTTCATGAGAGGAGTAAGATGTCTTTTACTAAGGAGGTTAACTGACACATATACATTTAACAGCCGTTACCCGTTTTTTGAAAAAAACGGGTTGGAAAATGTCAATTTCGGCCACTTTATATAAACATTCAAAAAAACGGCCATTTTCTGAAATATATTACAAAAACATGGCCACTTTATTAAAAAGCCCAAAATTATATCAATAAATAACAATGTTTACAAGGGGTTCTGTTAACGTGTATACCCGTATACACGTTAACAGGGGTATATTCGACCTTTAGTAACATTGAAAATTGAAATTAGTCATCAAAATAATTATTGCTTAAGTTTCTCTGTAATTGTGATTTATGTTCCACTAATACCCTCGGATTAATTATGAGTAATAAAGAGAGAAAAATATTCACGGATTTTTCTCCACTTTATCTCACTTCGTTCCTCTCTCTCTATCTTCTTCTTCTCCACTTTGGTTGCACCGTAGAATGCTGTAATATTAATGGTTCTGTATGATTTAAATTTTGATGAACCTTCCCTTCTTCCTTTGACAGCTTCCGTGGAAAACTCAACCAATTGACATCTTTTTCTTTTCATTTTTGTTTGCTTTAATCTTAAAATAGATTTTTACCCAGGTGAAAGGAGGTGACAGCGAGTATAATAAAGGTGAAGGTGCAAATTAAAGGGCGCATTAGAAGATGATTTTTTAAAACTTTTCTTAGTGTTTTTTTTTTTTTGAAAAAGGGGGTTAATATTGATAACTTGATGCCGAGGAGGCATAAAAATACAGAGGTTTTCTTATTTTTTCTTAGTGTTTTATCAACTATAATTTCTGGACAGTTAATTTGAATAATCAAACATCATGTTACCAATCTGTTTTGGGGTAAAGGTAGGTGCAGGTGGAATTTAACTAGGAAAAACCTGATTTATGGTTTTTATGCCTGGATTTAATGGGGTTGCATTTTAGTCTTCGTGAACTGAGAAAAAAAAGGAAGAAAAGTGGTAAAAGAAAGGATCAAATCATGGCTGTATAGGTCTCAAGCTGGATCTACAAATACAATAATAAACAAAAATTCTCAAATTTTATGTTTTAACTTGTGCTAGAATAAAATATTAAGAATTACTAATTGGGGGATAAAAAAACTAATTGGGGGATATGAATTACTAACCCCATCCAATAATATCCGTTAAGGGGTGTTTTTGGGGGCGGAAATACTAAAATACTCTTCTATCTAAATTAAAACTTAAAACTAAAACTAAAAATCAAAATCAAACCCTAACAAGTTCTTAAAGATAGGTTAAATTGAATTGTTCTTGAGAAAGAAGAAGATGAAGATGAAGAAATGGCTTTATTGAGAAGATACATGATACCTAATCATATTTAAAGTGTTGTTGTTGTTTTAAAACTACGTTTGGCTTAGAATCATAAACTTTCAATCCACTCTGGCTTGTGTTTATGATGAATACCCTACTATTTTTTATTCGGCGTAGTTTTTAGGATGAATACCATGTCGGTACTAGTGCGGCATGGTTTTTTATGATGAATACCATCATTTTACTAGTTCCGACATGGTTTTTTAGGATGAATACCATGCCGGGTACTAGTTCCGGCATGGTTTTTTAAGATGAATACCATGCGGTGCATTGCTATTTCAGGACAAGTTTTCTGTATGTTTTGTCCTCAAACCGGCATGGTACACTTGGGAATCAACCATGCGGTACTCTCACTACCGGCATGCTCGATAATGAACTTTCTATGCTAGGTAGTGTACTTCCAATTTTCAAAATTGGGGGATGTGTACCGGCATGGTGAAAGTATGAATACCATCTGTAATCGAAGTTTTCGGGCGCAACAATGGCGAATTCAATGGAAAAAAAAATCAAATTTCAATACATTAATACCTATATATGAGTAATTGGAGCACTTATATGTTCAGCTAATTTACTTTCCTGGGTTGGTTCTTCACGTAAACCTTCATGATCATAAATATCTTGATTTGATGTTGTTGCATCAACAAATTCAATGATAATGATTTATTCTAATGATTATCAACTAATCTATTAACTTAACTAATTATATTTAAACACTAAACATGATTAGTAAGGGGTAAATTAGGAATTAGATAAAATGCTTAGATAAGGGGTGATCCTGATTTGATATTTAAATCCAATTTTTGTCTTTTTCCTCTATCCCCAATTAGTTTTTTAATCCCCCAATTGCGCGTTCTATTAATAAAAAAAATGGGTATTGATCAGCAGCGTTATGATTTCATTAGATCTATTTTTAGTTTAACGGACAAACAAAATCTTTTAAACCCAAAAAAAGGGTAATCAGGTTTTAAGTTTTGTTGATCAGCAGAGTTATGATTTCATGGATGTGTAACTTCATTAAGATTGTTAACTTAAGAAAACTAAAATACAGGGTTTGCAAACATTTTTTTTTATCTAAATATTTCAAAATAGTTTAACTTGAACAGGATTTGGAAAAAAAAAAGTTTTGAAAAATCACAGAGAAAATCAATAGAATTGGGTGTCTAATTATTCAAATATCTTTTGTTTTCGTTCTTTTCTTTATCTGATTTGAAAGAAAAAAAGAGATAAACAGAGCCCTAATGAATGGAGAAGATAAAGAGTGGAAAGACAAAGAGAAATATCACTGCTGACTTTTTATATTCTGATTTTTTTTGTTTATAAGAACAAGAAAGTATTTATTCACCCGATACAATCTAAGGGTAGTAACGGAAGTATTCAATAGTAAACTTATTTTAAACTAAACAAACTATTTCCAACGTAAAATTATAACACCAATGCAAAAAACTAATTGTTTACTAATCCCTAACGTGTATACGGGGATAGAGGTTAACATTTTCCGTTTATAAGATACTCCTATATTTTAAGAAAAGATGTCAAAGAAACCCCAAAACTTAAAAAATACAATTTATATCTAATACATACTAGGAAATTCAACTGAATTTAAAAAAAAAGAAGTTTCCCATCGTAATTAAAACCTTCGCCTTCCCTTAGCAAACAACCTCGCATGGCTATAGTGTCAGCTACAAAATTTACTTCTCTAACAGTATGCACAAATCGAGTCATAGCTACCACTAGCAATCCTCGAACCTTGTTTGGAAAAACAAGGTAACATATTACCTGTAAAAGCACTGACAGCACTCATGAAGTCTATGCAAACTAAGACACGCCTCATCTTCCATTTTACAGCCCAATCCAGGCCTACCAAAATCACATAGACCTCTGCTAGGTAATTAATTGTAGTTCCCAGCCAATAGACATTGCCCCATGGACAACACACTCCGAATATCTAGCAACAAGCCCCGCTCCTGCCACGCCTGGATTTCCATGAGCAACAGCGTCATAGTATAACAAAGAACAAGTAACCAAGAGAACAATCTCATACCCGTAGATATGAATATTCCACAAGGCAGGGGTTTGTGGAAAGGTATGTTAAAATCTAAAATTTTGTTGAAAGATAATGTGTTCATATCCGTGGGAAATGGAAAAATTCTATATTTCTGGCATGACAACTAGTTGGGTCAATGACCTTTGAAGGAATTATTCCCCTCTATGTACAAAAAATCTGGAAACAAATGGTGCAGCATAGATGAATGCATAGACAAACAAGGGAATTGGGAACTTAAATTGAATGTTTTAACTAATGCAGAGATGAAGAATGATTATTTTGGTCTAATGAGAAGTATCGGATCTCCACCAAAACTATCTATTGAGAAAGATTCAGTTAGCTTCTTTGGAGATCAGCGACGGATCCAGGATTTTATGTCTGGGTGGGCTAAAAAAATTTGTTTTAGCCAATACTTTATTTTACTTTTTCGATTGCAATATTGATAGCTGCGGTATAATACCTGATGCGACATGCTATTTTTTCTTTTCAACATATTGGGTTTCAGCTTTGAGAGTTGTTTTCGGAGCAAAATGCTCGGAAGTGGTTGCGATTTTTGTTATCACGCGGCTCTTTTTGTCTTTCTATAATGTTGCTTTGGGCTTACACTATGTAATCTTCGTCAATATACTTACATTTGCCGAGGAAGAAAAGCAAAAATGAACCGATGCAACAATGATACATCTAGGCTGTTATGTTATTCTTAAGTAGACACGAGGATGTTATGTTATTCTTCACACCCTTTGCTTTTTTATTTTCGCAGCATGGTGAAACATGAGGAGTTAAAAGAAAAGAAGAAGTAGAACAAGAACTAACACACGTGGTGCTATCCTAATAAGATGACCGTATCGACGAACACAGTGTGTGAGAGAGAATTTGAAGTATTAGTTCTTTACTTTTGTCTTTGGAATCCTTTAACGGCTGAGATCATATTATCAAGGATTATCTATATGGGACCGGAAGTTTCAATCTTCTTGCGAGAATTTCAACGTAGCATCATAGTATCACAGAAATAAAAATAAGAGTTTCAAATTATAGTTGCGCGAATTTCTGTCTTGATAATTGGCTAACTTAAATTTACACTGGGATAAATCTTAGAACAATGAAAATCAAGTTTTGGACTTGACATAGGTAAGCCACCCCAATTCCGTCACCGTAAGAAATGGAGGTGGAGATAGGAAAATGGTAGTACTTGTTATTAAAATTATAGATTTTAAGATCTTTCCTAACTTTCGGTCTTTCTTACACAAGAAAATTAAAAAATACAATCATTTTTTCTTTTTAATCATATCAAATAATTAACAAATAATCAAATTTGATAAAGAAATAAAAAAAGAATATGTATTTTAACCAATAAAATGAAAACAACTATGTTTTTATTCCTCTTCTTAGTCTTTGAAGGGCTAAGATCACCTAATTGATGATTTATTTTTGTGGGACCGTGTTACTAATTCTTTGAACGACTACCGTATGGTATAACAACGTAAGATTCTATGACTAGAAACACCAAAACGATTCAAAATTGTAGTTGGGCTATGTCAATACTTGTAAAATTGTAGTTGAGCTAAGTCAATACTTGGGCTAATTTTAATTCTCACCTGGGCTATTTTTTCAAAATCCGAAAATTACAAGGTCTAAATCAGTTCTTACAAAGTTTTAGGGGGGGCTGTAGCCTGGGTAAGCCACCCCCAATTCCATCCCTGTTGGAGATTCAAATGGAAAATTCCCCAATAAGAAATGTGGTCGGTTGTCAATCCGTCAAATATAATTTTCACTTTCTCAATCAACTAAATATAAATATAGTATGCGATAAGAAAGAGTTCGTATCCACAGAGAGAGGCGTTTGTTGTTATCAATTTTCAGTTTCTAAGTAACCCAAGGTATGTTTGTTGTATTTAAGCAAATAAAAGTAATTAAAATCAAAATAAGTAATTGGAATTATCAATAAAGAGAAGATATTGGTCAAGGGATAGTATCATTCACAAACATGTATTTTCATCAATGATTAGAATTGGTATTTAATCTCGTATTTATTAAAAGTCCTAGGATATCTTGATCGCAAGTATAACCCGTTAATTCCTTGTTTTCATCACAACCACATTAAAAGATGCATGCATATGTGAATTCTTCATCGAAAGCAACCTAAAGTGTAAAAGCACAATTAAGTTTAACTCCCTAAAAGCATTAAGATTTATGGAATAAGACTCATCAATGTAAACGAATGTGTAAAAGCACTAAACGTTTTAACAAAAGTTATGATTCACTTGTGACTAATAGGATATATCACTATAAGCACTAATCACAATTATGCTACTTAGAATCGGGGATAAACAACGCATTATTGAAAACCTAATATAGCTCTAGAGATGAACACAAATCGGATTGATTCGGACTCAACCTAACAAGTTTTCAAATCTTATAACAATATTAATTGTGAATCACAAACAATAATTACTGAGACAAAACTAATTCATTGAATCAAAAGCATGTTGAGAAATCAACTTTTATCCCATAACCAATAAGATGTTTAGCTACTCATAGCTATGGAGTTCATCATCATCAATATTCAATAATAAAACAAAGAAGAAGAAGAAGAAGAACCAAACCCTAGAAGCGTAAACAAAAGGTGGCTCTCCAAAATTCCAAGCAAAAAGATATCATATGTTGTAGAAGACCTTCCTTTTATAGCTTTCTCCAACTTCTAAAATTAGGTCTAGTCTTCAAAGTCCATTAGGTGAGAATCCACCAAGCCACAAGAAGGAGAAACCTCAGTAGAAAATACGCCCCAAAACGGTCGCCGGAAGTCTGGTATTGTGGCGGAAATCGGCCCGGAAAGTTGCCGTGAAATGACTCGGTGACCATGGCAGTCCGCCTTGGTCACGATCAACGAGTCGAACGGCGGGTCAACGGTCCGCTCGAGGTCAAACCGGGTCAATCACTGACCGAGTCAGGTGAGTCAGGGTCATGACTCAGATGTGAGTCAGCTGTCTCTGGCTGATTGAACTGCATTGCCAGGCCTTGAGCCATTGCACAGGCTAAACTGTGAGATGCACCATCATTGTCATTACTTCATTATGACCATCATGGCCCTGCCGCCAATTGCATCTTCCCTGTAGTCCATAACAACCAACGCTTTTCTCGCTCTTTCTCCACCTTGAATTACTGACTACAAATTAGCCACTACCATGACTCTTCTCATTTTATTACAAGTGCAAACCATCATTAGTTCCCCCGCAACCGTAGCTCAACCACAAACATCAATAGGTCTCCTCATAATCCCGCAGTACCACCCACAAGCTCGAGCTTTATTTGCTTGTGCTACGCCTGCAATCCCAAAGACACATAACCCAATAATTCTTTTCTTCCTTCATTTGCGAGCCATCTCACGCCATTCCGGCTTCCACTGTGGCCGACCTTCACACCACTAACCTCACCAAGCTCACAGCACCAGCTCAGTCCACCTCCACAGGCAATAACAATCATCAACTCAGTTTCTGTTTAAACTTCAATTTTAACCTCAACCTTGTAGCATTCAACTCATGTAATGCATCTCTCCAATGAGAAACAATCCCGACTACACCACCATGGCACAATCGACCCTTGCCGCAACATTCCAACTCACAGTTCAAAATCCTAGCTCAGAAACTATACATCTCGTTGCTGTATTATGTAGCTTCTCAACCACCTAACTCAGGCCAATATCACCAGAACTAGTTTTGGTACCACCTACAGCTGCTCATGCCCTGTAATAACTTCAACCTGAGCCATCATAAGCTCATCACCATTCACAACTCCAACAGCTCAACAACAGCCAAACTCCATCATTGCAGCCAATCCATTCTATGCACCACCAACGTGACTCAAGACCCGCATTGCCATTAGCATCATAACCTTGAGTTCAGGATCAATCACTTGATCCCATTAGCTCGCCATTCCCTGATTGCAACTCTCGCCTCGCTTCTGCAAAACACCACAACCACCATTTGCACTTTGTTTGCCAACAAACCACCATTAACTCTGTCAATTACCATTCCACCCAGCTTCAATTCCATCTGAGCAGCACCACCATGTTCACCACAGCAACACTTGTACAGCCCACCTGCAATGGCTTAGTCACAAAGCAGAATCTACTACAAGCGCTTCACTCCCCTTTCAGTAAGCCATCACCACCATTCATTGACATCCGATAGCGAGAATCATCATAGAACCCTAGCCCAAGCTCTATCTCTCGCATTTCAACCCTCTCGAGTATCAAATGCCCCGAGCTCCAGATCAATTCTGCAATTTCTTGCTCAACCCCTTTTTAATTCAAACCCTAACTCTTCTTCAAATCAATCCATACTCAAGTCAAGTGTAACCCATCTTCATACCATCGTGATGTACAGATTTGTAGGTTGAGAATTCAATCCCAACAACCGCAAGCGATTCAAACCAACCTAAATCTGCTACCAATTCTCTGAGTTTCTCAATCTCTCGTTTAGGGGTTTTCTTTCTTTTTCGAACTTGATTCTTCAACCAAGTTCGTACTTGAACCATGACATCATTGTCATTCTCTCCGCTTCATGAATCTGCCAAAACTCCCTTTGTCTTCTCGATTTGTCTCAGGATCAAAACTATTTCCAGATTCAACCCATAAGATCCCCTTTTCACAGCTTCAATCGATCTCACATCCTCAGCATCTACCATATGCAGTCAAGCTCGAACCCCTTTCCATTTTATCACCAATTCTCTGATTCATTCGCATCTCACAAATTCATGGAAGCAATCGTGTGTTTGCTTTTTTCTCTCCTCTCATTTCATTCAGGTGAATAATGATTGAAAGGCATCTGAGAATTGATTTCTCGATTTAGGTTTGAGTGGATATAGGTTATATTCGATGCCAGGTAATCTTAATAAGGGGTAACTGATAGGTGTAGAATACACCTAATTTACTATCTAGTAGTTTATGCTTTCTTTGCTATTTTTCTTGTAAATTATGTATTTTACGCTTGTTTTGAGTTTTATAGCTACTTTGGAGTCGCACGGAGGAAAAGAAGAAGAAATCACCCTATTTGAGCAAAAGGGTAAAATTGTCATTTCACCAAGGAGGAATACTATATGGAGCCCGAAAAGGTTAAGGGGGAGGTCAAAGAGGTGTCCCTTATCCAAAAGAAGGGAGTGAAAATAGCACATTTGGGTGTACTTATGGTGGGTGTCCCCAATCCACCCACACCCTAAACCCGTAGACCCATACCCGTACCGGATCCATACCCGCCCATTTAACCTAAATCTAAAATCGATGGTTCTTTCTCTTTTCAATCATTTTTCCACCAGAAAGAGAGACCATGGCCATTGTTGCGAGAGAGAAAATCGAGAGAACAATCTCTCAAGGAGATGCGGTCGAGAAAATGATAAAACGAGAGATGGCGATGGTGTTACGGAGAAGCATCGAGACTAGAGAGTTGAGGAGCTGATGATTTTCATGGTTATGAGGCTAGGATAAGTTGGAGCAGTAGAGAGAAGAAATCAAGAGGTCGAGAAGATGATGCTCAAACCTAGAGGAGATTAGGATGTGAAGATGAATTAAATTGGCAAAGCTAGAGGAGAAATTAGGGTGAAGCTGTTATCTCGGTGAGATCGAGATTCAATTGAAGGAAGTGGTTGATAAAATGGTGTTTATTGAAGGTGATTTAGGGCTTGAAAAGCTTAGAGATAGAAATTTGGTTGACTTGTGATTCGAGTTGATGCCGTTGTTGGTGGTAATGATTAAGAGAATTAAGAGATGAAATGGGTTTGTTGTTGTGTCTCGAGGGAATCAAGGGTTTGATTGAATTGCTTTGATGTCGATCGAGAAAAGGCATCGATGGGTTCTTTGAAGAAACTGGTGAGTGGCTTGATATGTCGAGATAATGGGTTCTGCTAGGCGATTTCAACATGGAGATGAATCGAGATTGATTAGTACGGTGATGCTACAAGACCTGGATGATACAGGGCATGTTGCGGAGCAAGGTTGAGAGTATGGTAATGGTTGTGGACCGAGGCTTTGGTGGAATGTTGGTGGAGTAGTGACCCACGATGGTGCAAGGATGTTTATGGTGAGTTGTTATCATGCTAATGAGGAATTGGTAAGAATGCAGATGATGTTGTTATGGAAGTAAAAGTAGTGGTGTTGAGGTTGAAAAAGTTTGTTAGGCAGCTTGTTTGTGGGTAAGATCAAGTGAAGTTTGCATATGGGGAGGCATGAATCGAGGATTGAGAAGCCATTGCAAGAATGTAGATGGGAGTGCAGAGATGATGGATTCTGGTGGTTGAGATGGGAGTATCATGATGGGATGGAGCTGGTCTTTGAAAGTGAAGGATGAGGACAGTGCAAGTGGTGGCTGAGTTGGTATGCAGATGGAATTACATGTCCGAAAGGTGTGTAGGTGGTTTCTTTGGCACTAGGAATGGGACCAGAGATTTGAGTTGTGGCTGTTGAGTTGAATTCACGAGAAGCGGTGAACCCTAGATGTATGTTAGGATGAAAGTTGCGGGTGTGGTACTGGTGGTGGTTTACTACAAGGGAAATTGCGAGGTGAGCCGTTGTTGGCCACCGAGGGTCTTGTAATTGGCAGCAAGGAAGAGAGTATGAAGCGCGGAGTTGTTATGGCTAGGAACAAGAATGGATGGAAATATAGTTGGAGTCAAAGGGTGGATGTGTTTGAATGAATGAATTGAGCTATAGAAATATGAGTTGAAGTGCAGATTGTCCGGCCATCATGGGCTGGAGAGCCTTGATGAAGCACGATGATTGTCTTGAGTATGGCTTTATCTGGATGCTCAAGGCTCCTGGCAACTTAGCTCGATCGGCCGAGTGATAGGTGACAATGACCGACTTCCAGATGATTCATGAACGACCGTCGACTCACACCACAGCTCAGTCGACCCGTTCATTTGACTTGACCCGAGTTGACTCGCGTTGACCGACCGAGCTTGACCCGTTGACCAATGACCGGTTTGACTTTTCCGGTACATTCGAGATATTTTCCGCGACTATTCCTAGATTAAGCCACAATCCCGATTTCCTAGCGAGCAAAATTCCAGAATTTTCTATGGACTTCTCTCATGGGTGTGAAGACTTGGGCTAGGAATTGGATGGAGAATTGGACTCAAATTTGGAAAGAGAAGGTGGAAGAGTTGAGAAAAGCATGGAATTGGAAATTGAATTGGAAATTGAATTGCAAAAGGAAAAGGATTCTACTCCTTGGAAGATTTGGAGAATATTGAAGCCTATAAATAGAGAAGTTTTACACATCTTTCTACACATCTTTTTACACACATCTCTACACACACAATTCTTTTCTTTTCTTATTCTTTGTGTGAACTCTTTTAACATGAGTAGTTAATTTTATTGATTGAGGATGAATTCTAGTTCTTAACATGATTTGAGTTTTGTTTTCAAATTCTATCTTGAAGTTTTCACATAATTATCGCTTGTTTTTACTAATAGGAGTGATCTTAAAGACATTCATGATTGATTGATAGATTGTTTGGGTGGCCAACTAAATTGATTTGTTAATTCGATCTAAAGCTAGTGAAAGTTAGGGGATAAGTAATCGTCTTCTTTGACTCTTTACATAAGTAGCAAACACGAGACTTGCGGAGGGATTAGTGGAGCAATTGTGTGTAGAAACAACGTTAGCAAGTGGACCTTGAGCTAAGAGTCTAACTACTAATATCAACCTAAGAAATTCACAAAACCTAATGCATGAGCCAAGTTACATCTAGGTTGAGCTAATTCTAGGTGGCTTGGTGATTAGAATCAGTTGATCGAGAACTTAGTGTCCCATGGATACTGAGGATTTAGGGGTTTAGCTTGAGCTAGCTTGCTTTACCTACGGTTGGTGATAATTTGTGACTAATAACAAGTAGAAAAAAAGAACATAACTTGATTCATTGTTTATTGTGAAGAAGGATTCCTTGATCTTGTCTCTTATTGCTTTCAACTTTACCTTTTAATTGTTTTGTTTATTTTCTTTTGCTTTTTTACACCCCCTTTCGTGACAATTTTCAACTAGAATCTCGTGCTCCTCGTGGGATCGACCTTGACTACCTCTATATTACTAGTTAATTAGGTAGTAAAGTATTAATTAATTTGTTGTGGTTACGACACGCATCAACCAATTACTGACCCCTTAACCTCGGTGGTCTGCGTTTAGTACGTGCCGTGAAATGACACTCTGCCCTTCTTGCTCAATTTGGGTGATTTAGCTTCTTTTCCTCAGTGCGACTCCAGTACCTAATAACTCAAAACACGCGTAAAGTACATAATGCATTACGAAAAATAGCAAAGAAAGCATAAACTCTAGATAGTAAATACGTGTATTCTACACCTGCTCGAGATTCCCCACACTTAGACTTTGCTAGTCCTCGAGCAAATCAAACAAAACAATAAAAAAATACAACAACTCCGTGTCACGAGGCTACGGTCACTTTTAGCATAAATAACAAGTCTTTAAACCCTAGGTGTCCCTAGTGGACGAGTTATAGTCTCGTGAGGGTCCATGGCATGGTGAATGAGGACCCAAACAAACATCTTATGGACTTTTATGCCATAGTTATGGCCATGCTTCCACCGGAAACTAATGCGGATGGAGCGATGTTGAAAGCTTTCCCGTTTTCTTTGGCGGGTAATGCTAAGGAATGGTTATATTATTTGCCTTCCGAAGTATCACAACATGGAATGGGATGAAGAAACTTTTCCTCGAGAGATATTTTCCGCATCCAAAGCTACTCAAATTGCAAGGAGATTTGTGGATTGAAACAACAAGTGGGAGAATCATTGTATGAATGTTGGGAGCGTTACATAAGAGGTTGGTGGGAAGTCTGTCACACCATCAATTTAGTGATGCTATGATACTCAATACTTCTATGAAGCTCTCCACCCAAGTGATAGAGTCTCTTCTTGATGCCGCGGGTGGTGGTGCACTAATGAACAAGACGGTGGCCCAAGCTACAGAGTTGATTGAAAGTATGGCGGCAAACTCGCAACAATTCTACACAAGAGATGAACCCATGGTTAGGCGAGTGCATGAAGTTAGTGATTCGTCATCACATCTTGATCAAAGAATGAGTAATATGGAGATAATGATGCAAAGGATTACGCAGTAATTATTACGGATAATGAGACCGAACAAGTGAATGCTGTATATCCGAATCAAAGGCCAAGGTACGATCCATACTCGAATACTTACAATCCCGGGTGGAAGGATCATCCTAACTTTAGCTATGCAAACAAGCAAGCGGCGGTTTCCAATCCGTATGAGCAACAAGGTGGTTTTCAACAATCACGCTTTCAACCTCAACAACATGGTGGTTCTCAACAATTTCCAACCACAACAAGTCAAGGAGCGTGATTGTTTGAATGATGACAAGCTCAATGTGTTAATGCAAGGTATGCAAGGTCTTACTTCTATGTTGCAACAAAGCCAACAACACCAGACAAAAGACCGATTCGACAATCAAGGAGTTACAAATTCAAGTGGGGCAATTAGCGACCGATGTGAACTTATTGAAAGCGCAAGCGTCCACAAAACTTCCTTCACAACCAATTGTTAATCCAAGGGAGAGCGTTAATGCGATTGCAGCGAGAGTGGGAAACAAGTGGAGCAACCAAATCAACAAGATAAGGTGTATGATGAGAAAGAGGAAATTGAAACCACACCAAAGGAGAAAACATCTCCAACCACTCAGCCAGGAGACGGTTCCTACTTTCACAACTCCACCCCAGTTCCCTAGCCGATTTGCTAAATCAAAGAAAGACTTGGAATACATGGATATTTGGGAGATCTTTAAGAAAGTACAAGTCAATATTCCACTCATAGAAGCTCTTCGTCAAATCCTCGTTGTGCAAAGTTCTTAAAGGAGTTGTGCATGAAGAAGAAAAGGTTGAAAGGGAATGAAGTCATGAGTGTGGGGAAGAATGCTTCGGCGTTTATTCTCAAGAAACTCCCACCAAAATTAAAGGACCCCAGTAGTTTCAATATACCTTGCACGATTGGTAAAACAAGGTTTACTCGAGCTTTGCTAGATTTGGGAGCGTCGGTTAATGTTATGCCTTCCTCGATTTATGATTCTTTGAATCTCGGTCCTCTTAAGGAGACTAGGGTAGTTCTTGAGACTTGCTTAACCGATCTAATGTTTGCGAAAGGGATTGTTGAGAATGTTTTGGTGCAGGTTAATAAGCTTGTATTTCCGGCCGATTTCTATGTCTTAGACATGAATGATGAGAATTCTTCCAAGTCTACACCTTTGCTTTTGGGTAGACCATTTTTAAGCACCACGGAACAAAGATTGATGTCCAAAATGGCACCTTGACTATGGAGTTTGATGGTACACTCATCCACTTCAATATCTTTGAGACAACGCGATACCCTAGTGATGTGAAATCATGTTTTCCCGTGAAAGAGATTGATCCGGGCTAATGAATCTCCGCAAGAGCTAAGTCGGGCCGTCGACTTTAAAACAAGCGCTTAATGGGAGGCAACCCATCGGTTTTGTATTTCTTATCCTTTTGCTTTTTGTTATTTCTTTTTCTTGTTTCTTATCATGTTAAAATTTCCCACCTTGACTTTACTAGGAGGATTCAATTACATTGAGGACAATGTAAGGTTTAAGTGTGGGGGAGTGGTTAAGCATGTTTTTAAAACAAAAATTACAAAAAAAATAAAAAAAAAAGTTTTGAAAAAAAAAAAAAAGTTTTACATAAAAATTCCAACTTTTAAAGATTTTAGAGTCACTAGCATACTTCTAGGTATGTTTACATAGAGATTTTGACCGACATAATGGAACTTGGAAATGTTAGAGAACTACATTCGGATTTCTTGTTTGTTAGAGTGTTAAATAATGGATTTAATCATGCTGGTGATGCGAATTTGGTGCGAGGAGAAGTGCATTATTAGAGTTGTTGATCAATCATTAGTGGAGACTACCAGTATTCATATCATGAGAGGCACCAGACCAGAAATTTTCCATCTACTAAAGAGCTTCTTTTGAGTGTGTGTCACAGTCAGTTAATTCTGGTAGAATGGTGAGCTACCAACCTCCCACCAATAGAAGCACTACTCTCTGATCTCTTGAGTGCTAATTTTGTCAATCATGAGGGTGGCGTCCATGGATGAAAGCTTCCTTCTTGTAGTTCGATTTGCGATTAGCACCATTCTCTCTCAGACAACAACGGATCCATAGAAACACATTCATCATCAACAAGGAGGCGACATCAAAATCTACAAGGAAAGTTGGAAAAGTTTAAGGTTTACAAGCAGCGGAGCAGAGAAAAGAGCAAATTTCAAATATAAGTAAAGCAACATACAAAGAGCGGATTTTACATATATGTTGAAGACTTACACTACAATGAGGTAATTTTATATCCAAGTATGAAGACTTATTCATGAAAGCGAAGAAAATTAAAAGGTGAGAATTTTGAAGTTTATGATTTCAAGACGATACAAGTTGTGAAGAATCAAGCGGTAAAATACTTCTCACGGCCATGGTCTATTTTTGTATTTAATTTCTCTTGTTTTGTTTCAAAAAAATAAAAAAAAAAATAAAAAAAAATAAAAAAAAATAATAATAATAATAAAGAGAAAAAAACAGAAATATTTGTTTAATAGCAGTGGGGAAGGAAAATATATAAGGAAGTTTCAAGCGACAAGGATTTCAAGGTAAAGAGTTATAAATTGTCAAGGATTTATGAAATTCGAGGGTTTATCATCAATAGTTGAAACCGAAGACCAAGAAGATCAAGACGAGGAGCGGAAGACGTTTCTATTGGATGCCGTGAGAGTGGTGTTATCATAATTGGCGATCGGATGTGAAGGTAAGTAAGTAATCTCATCCTCGATAATAATGGTTGATTTCCTTTCTTAGAGATCGTCGGAAAAATGGTTTTCAAAATATTAAAAGATGTGGGTTTTAAAAATATTTCGGAAGTTATCCTTCCCACCATTCAACGTGTCTGGGAATTCTCTCTTCATTCCTACCTCACACATGTGTGACCCATAAAAAAGCCGTCTTTTTGAGTGCAATTATCATAAAATCCTTATTTGGTGAGGCGAAGTCGGCGAAATGCTTATTGATCGTTTCTCAAACACGCATTCTCTCATTATGGTGTGGTTATTTCTCACTCAACATTTAAGAATGAGAATATGTTCTTTAGTATTTCTAACTTCTTATTACTAGCATGCAGAAATTCTATGTCCTCATAACTCTTTGGATGCTTGTGAAGCTTGAACGCTTTGAAGTTGTGAGTTTTTAGTTTGATTTGCTCGAGGACTAGCAAAGTCTAAGTGTGGGGGAATTTGATAGGTGTAGAATACACCTAATTTACTATCTAGTAGTTTATGCTTTCTTTGCTATTTTTCTTGTAAATTATGTATTTTACGCTTGTTTTGAGTTTTATAGCTACTTTGGAGTCGCATGGAGGAAAAGAAGAAGAAATCACCATATTTTAGCAAAAGGGTAAAATTGTCATTTCACCAAGGAGGGAATACTATATGGAGCCCAGCCAAGGTTAAGGGGAGGTCAAGAAGTGTCCCTTATCCAAAAGAATGGAGTGAAAATAGCACATTTTGGGTGTACTTATGGTGGGTGTCTGAATCCACCCACACCTAAGACCCAGTAGACCCATACCTGTGCCGGATCCATACAGCCCCATTTAACCTAAATCTAAAATCGATGGTTCTTTCTCTTTTCAATCATTTTTTCCATCTCGAAAGAGACGACCATAGGCTGCGCATTGTTGTAGAGAGAAAATCGAGAGAACAATCTCTCAGGGAGATGCGGTCGAGAAAATGATAAAACGAGAGATGCAGCGATGGTGTTACGGAGAAGCATCGAGACTGAGAGTTGAGGAGTGAGTGATTTTCATGGTTATGGAGGCTAGGATAAGTTACGTGCAGTAGAGAGAAGAAATCAAGAGGTCGAGAAGATGATGCTCAAAGCTAGAGAGATTCGGATGTGAAGATGAATTAAATTGGCAAAGCTAGAGGAGAAATTAGGGTGAGCGTGTTATCTCGGTGAGATTGAGATTCAATTGAAGGAAGTGGTTGATAAAATGGTGCTTGTTGAAGGTGATTTAGGGCTTGAAAAGCGGATAGAAATTTGGTTGACTCGTGATTCGAGGTTGATGCCAGTTGTTGGTGGTAATGATTAATAGAATTAAGAGATGAAATGGGTTTGTTGTTGTGTCTCGGGGAATCAAGGGTTTGATTCGAATTATTGATGTCGATCGAGAAAGCGGATCGATGGGTTCTTGAAGAAGCTGGTGGGTCTTGATATGTCGAGATAATGGGTTACTGCTAGGCGATTTCAACACATGGAGATGAATCACGAGATTGATTAGTACAGTGATGCTACAAGGCTTGGATGATACTGAGGTCGTGTTGCGAGCAAGGTTGAGAGTATGGTAATGGTTGTGGTGAGGCTTTGGTGGAATGTTGGTGGCGGGTAGTGACCACTGATGGTGCGAGATGTTTATGGGTGAGTTGTTATCATGCTAATGAGGAATTGGTAAGAATGCGAGATGCGGTTGTTATGGAAGTAAAAGTAGTGGTGTTGAAATTTGAAAAGTTGTTGAAGCGACAGTTTGTGCAAGGTCGAAGTGAAGCTGCATATGCAGGAGGCATGAATCGAGGATTGAGAAGCCATTGCAAGAATGTAGATGGAGCTGAGAGATGATGGATTACGGTGGTTGAGATGGGAGTATCATCAATGGGATGGAGCTGAGTGCTGAGCAGGTGAAGGATGAGGGCAGTGCAAGTGGTGGGCTGAGTTGGTATGCGAGATGGAATTACATGTCAGAAGGCGAGTCCGGTGGTTTGCTTGGCACTAGGAATGGGATCGAGATTTCGGTTGTGGGCATTGAGTTGAATTCACGAAGCGGTGAACCCTAGATGTATGTTAGGATGAAAGTTGCGAGTGAGTACGGTGGTGGTTTTCTACTGAGGAAATTGCGGAGTGGAGTCATTGTTGGCAGCGAGGTGCGTAATTGGCGACGAAGGAAGAGAGTATGAAGCGCGAGGTTGTTATGGCTAGGAACAAGAATGGATGGAAATATAGTTGGAGTCACGAAATTGGATGTGTTTGAATGAATGAATTGAGTTATAGAAATATGAGTTGAAGTGCAGATTGTCCGACCATCATGGTGCGAGAAAGCTGATGAAGCACGATGATTGTGCTTGAGGTATGGCCTGTCGTGGATGCTCGAGGCTCAGCAACTAGCTCGATCGGCCAGTGATAGCTGACAATGACGACTCAGATGATTCTTGAACCTGACCGTCGACTCACACCACAGCTCGGTCTGACCCGTTCAAGCGACTTGACCGAGTTGACTCGGCGTTGGCCTGACCGAACTTGACCCGTTGACCAGTGACCGGTTTGACTTTTCAGGTACCACGAGATATTTTCCAGCGACTATTCAGTGGGATTCGACCACAATCCCGGTTTTCAGCGAGCAAATTTCCGAAATTTTCTATGGACTTCTCTCATGTGTGTGAAGACTTGGGCTAGGAATTGGATGGAGAATTGGACTCAAATTTGGAAAGAGAAGGTGGAAGAGTTGAGAAAAGCTTGGATTTGGAAATTGAATTGCAAAAGGAAAAGGATTCTAATCCTTAGAAGATTTGGAGAATATTGAAGCTTATAAATAGAGAAGTTTTCTACAACTTCTACACACCTCTCTACACACACAACTTGTGTTTTTGCCTTTTCTAAGATTTTTCTTTTAATTACTTGTGTGAATTTGAAACTTCTTCTTTTAATTATTATTATTTGTGTGAATTTCAAAAACATGAGTAGCTAAATTTCTTATTGATTGAGGATGAATTCCTAGTTCTTAACATGATTTGAGTTTTGTTTTCAAATTCTATCTTGAAGTTTTTCACATAATTATCGCTTGTTTTTACTAATAGGAGTGATCTTAAAGACATTCATGATTGATTGATAGATTGTTTGGGTGGCCAACTAAATTGATTTGTTAATTCGATCTAAAGCTAGTGAAAGTTAGGGGATAAGTAATCGTTCTTTTAGGATTTTGTATAAGGTGACTCGGTCACTGTTAAGGAATCATAACTTGGGCCGGACTAGTTTTAACCACTATAAACTAGAAGTAGAGAAGTCGTTCTGTTTCTCCCCACCCCAAGCAGAAGCCGGAAGTAGGACTAGTTTGCTTCACAAAAGGTTAACATTTTTGCTTATAGAAGTAGGATCCAAAATATGATACAAAAGGGTATAACAGTCCTTGTATAGAAATTGGTAAGATGGAAATGTTTTCTAGGCTACCTCCGCTAAGGTTGTACTTGTTTCATCTATTGACAAATTCGTAACTTCATTGCTGCCTACTTCAGATCCGAAACAATATCATCGCCATGAATGTAAGGGCAGAGGCTGGAACAAGGTTGTACTTGTTTTCTCCATTATAAATTTGTAAATTCATTTACTGTCTGCTTCAGTTCCTATCTCGGAGGAATTCCACGGCCATGAATGTGAGTGCACATGCTGGAACATATGACTCTAGGTACACTGGCTCTGAACAAACCCCTTCCACCTTCAATCATCCAAATCCTAGTAACCGAATCCAACCAGCCTTTATACCTAAAACAAGCAAAGTGATTGCATTTAAAGATTGTATATATCAAATCTAACCCATCGTGTAAGTAATTGTTTGATAAAGACGTAGGATGTAAGAACGCAAAGAGATAGTACTAACTACATCTTTGAAAATATAAATAGGCCTTCACAATATTGCAAACTGATTATGTCTAGCTTTACCTCACAATCAGACCTTGTACTTGAAGTCTTGTTTGGATGAAGTCCAGTAGGGTAAAGAGATGCAATAAAACCAAGAAGAGGGGTGAAATGCAATGTCATTGCAGTAATGAAGAACCGCCACACGAAATTGCAACTATCATAAAGAAAGATTCTTTGCTAGCACACACGCATCTGAAGAACAAAAAAATGAAAAACGGGAATTGAAATTCAAAATTAAAAGTTGCGTAACAGTTAAAGTTAAATTGTTCAAGCAAGAGACTTACCACCAGCCAATCCCCCTAGTAGTAACCCCTTGACAAAATTAGGTTGAGTATCTGAATTAGGCATCCATCTTTGCTTCCCATATTCAGCAAAATCCTTTAGGGATTCATAAAATGTAACCTGCACATAGAAACAGCCAGTTTGAGACAAGCATAAACATCCATAGTCAGAGATCATCCAAATTGTTCACCAACTGAGAACTTAGTGAATTAGCTCAGAATATATAATCCTATAATGCTACAAAAACGAAGTGCAATCATCCTACATTTTCAATGTTGCCGAACTTAGAATCTGTGAATATATGAATGAAGTAGACGCCTAAACAAGTAGTAGCATGGCACAATCCATATTACATCTTTGTACAAATTTTCAATACCATAATGACCGTAGTTTTCCAGTATACTAAGTAGATACATACCATAAGACCAGCAGCATCTCTGTGCCAAAAAATTGAGCAACCAACAAAGAATCAGCATTCAAAATGATATGCTAACAAGGTTTTTAATCATATTCTGAAACAACTGAGCAAATAGTTGTATTCACTGACCAGCTATCAACTACTTAAGAAAGCAAAAGAGTTACTCGAATACAGCCAGGATATTACATTTCTACTTTTGTTTCTTCCTAATTTACTAAATTTGCTAATTCGTGGAGTTTGGCCCAAGAAAAGAACAAAGTTACAACCAGAAAACCAAATCATCATTGCAATATAAAACTGGAATGGGCTATAATTACAATATATCAGACAGTAGAGGGTATACAAGATACCAGTGACATGCCCGTTATCTATGTAGTTGTATCGACATTTCAAAAAAGCATAGTGACTAACAACATTGACTCAGAAGATAAAAAGTAAAAGCAAGAATCAGCATAAGGAATCTAGTGCTTTATATTACTTTCTAAAGTTACTTCTTTGTTTTACTATGACAAAGACAAACGATTATCAAGATAGAGTCGAGGGATCCACTAAAACATACCCAGTATACAACCCCCACCCCCCAGACCTTGTTGTTTGAGGAGCCTGCCTGAAATATTCAGGAGTAGTTTACATACATATTTCCTCCAGATTTCTGCCAGACATTTTCTTTCATGACTATAGAACTCCGAGATTTTTTGGTGCCTTGTACCTGCATTCGCTGCGTCACCACTTCACATGGTACATAAGCTAACGCATGTGCCAAACTATCTAAGCATTCCTAAAATTAGGTATCAAGGTCCGATACACCACAATCGCCTATAGTATTCAACTGCACACGCTTTTAAACATCAGAACCACATTTATGATCGTAACAATTGTAGATTAAACTAGTTGCTAACTGCCAAGTGATTAGACTACAGAATTCTGGCCAACCTAAGATACATTTACCTCTGTTTCCTTCACTGTAAGCCGTTCATGGAAAGTATTACAAGTTTCACTAACATAATGCATGTCACTCAAGAGCATCCATACATGGGCTGTGAAATTGCAAGTGAGAAAAAGATGGGTTAATGATTCTTCACTTGAAATCGTAGTGAACTGCACCAATGCTGTGACTGTGAGCACCTGTATGATAATAAGCAAACATTGTCAAGTGAAAACACAATTCGAAAAAGAAAAGAAACCCCATACAAAAAATTCCATTCAGAGTTACAAACTAAACACTAATCAGGCATAAACAAACTCCGGTTGAATTCAAGAGATATGATTATAGGAGGAAGATCATAAATTAGGATTTAGTAAATTTAACGAAAAAGACTTGACTGTTTCTTGTTCGTTGAAATATCTAGTGAAAAACTTGAGCAGGATGACAGAGAGATCATCAGTTGGTGCTGGAAGCTCCACTTTAGCAATTTCAGGATGACAGAGAGATCATCGTTCAAATTCAATGCTGCTCCATCCGGCACTTGACCCTTTTTTTTTAATTAACGGCTATTTTTTCCAGATTTCCATTTCTACATGCAAATATATCATCTACATCATCTAAATACGAAATATCAATCATCAATTTGAATGAAATCGCACGAAAAATAAAAAACATAAAACTTTAAACCTAAAACTTAAATTTCTTACTTGGAATGATTTCGTGGATAGAATCGCACCAAACCACCTTCAATCGATCACAATTCTAATGAAGAACAAACCCACGGAAGGAATTTGAAAAAAAAAATTCTACAAATCATGAACATGAACATGCATCTTTGGGTAGTTTGAGAGTGAGATGTGAAAAAAAGATGAAATGGGGAAGAAGTCGATCTGCTGCGTAGATAAAACGTTTTTCCTGGACGCTGGATGGTTCGGCGTTCCAACCTGGCTGACCAAGTCAAACGCCGCTTCATTCGGCGTTCCCATGGACGCTACACCGTTCAGCGTCAAACGCTGCACTGATCAGCTTTTCGCTGCTAGATTGGCCATGCCATAGGACTTAGGAGGTTGGCCAGGCTAACGTGGATGGCCAATCTAGCAGCTAGATATCTAGCCCATAGAACTTACCCTAAGGAACTGGATAGAAAGGTCCACCACTCTGTAATTCCAACAATCCACAAAAACCAAAATCAAACTCAAAATTGAAGAAAATAAAACTCAAAATTGAAGAAAATGAAAAGATAATCAAACCCTAAATGAAGAAGAAGAAGGATTTACCAGAGCAACACTATCTCTTGCAGAAGAACCAGAATATCAGAGCAAGAAATAACACCAGACAAACCGATTCAACACTGGATTTAATCTTGTCAACTACATCAAATCCTCTCAAAAATTGACAGAAAAAGGTTGAGATAATAAACCATGCATTGAATTAAAACCATGGAGATGATGATGAAGTAACAAATAGAATCTTCTGTAATCGTAGAAAGAAATACAGATACTGCAGACAAAACGTAACTCCATTCTTCTTAAATCAAATTTCTCTCAATAAACGAGAGGAGAGAGAAATAGCGACAGGAAAATTTAGCCCTAGATTTTCGATTTCTCATCAAAATTCTTTGATTGTCTGTTTTTTCTTCGGTTCTAGTTCGAGTTTAGAGGAGTTTGTTTTACTTCTCCAAAATCAGCCAAGGTTGAAGAAACTGAACTCTACATGATGAAAGTCCTTTCCCGTCCACTTCTGAACATCAGGTGGGAAAATACCATAATATTCAAAGTTTTTTTTCGTTTTGTTTTTTCTTTTTCGACATTTGTAATATCGAAAAAGAAAAAACAAAACAAAAAAAAAATGTAATGTCGAAAAAGAAAAAATGAACATCAGGGATTCAAATACATGATGAAAGTCCTTTCCCTTGTATATGCTAGCTGGATTCTTGACAAGCTCCGTGAGCCCGTCCAAGTAGTCGGGCTAGTCCATTGACTGACCCAAAAGAAGAAGTAATACTAATAATTTTATTTATTTTTTTCCACAATTTTGTATTATTATTATTATGAATGAATTATTAATTGGGGGATAGAAAAACTAATTAGGGGATATTTTACTGTAGCTGCCGGCATGGTTTTTCAATGCTGGCAGTCCATCGACCATGCCGGTTTTCATTGAAAACTATGCCGGCACATATCCTCAATTAATTTTTTTATCCCCCAATTAATATTCTTATGAATAGTACCACCGAGGGTATTAGTATTATTTTCCCCATATTATTATTATTATTATTTTTATTTTTATTTTTTAATATTATTATTATTATTATTACTTAAATATTATTACATGAAACTAGTTGGAAGCCTAACAAGCTAAGCTCCAACGACATACCACTACATTAATTGAACAGGTTGCTGTGCTAACCTACCAGCGAGCCTCATGGGTAACCTAGCCGAGGGAGCCGAAACGGCGGGAGGGGGCCGAGATTGTGTCACAAGGGGGGCAAACTAACACTACCTTCCATGTTAATTCCTGCAATATTACGCCATTGGGGACTCGAACATGGGACCTCCTGGAGCGCATTAAACTTTGGGGAACGGGGATGACCAGCTGAGCTAGGGGCCCGTTATTATTATTATTATTATTATTATTATGAAAGGTGCCGCAAAGGGCTTTTATTATTATTATTATTATTATTATTATTTTTTTTTTTTAGGGAAAACTCACATAGTTGATTAGATGGTCCTAGCCTAGCCAAGCCTTCAAGTAGTCCCATGCCCAAGCCGGTCCCACACGCCCCTTATTTTATTATTATTATTATTATTATTATTATTATTATTATTATTATTATTATTATTATTATTATTATTATTATTATTATTATAAGAGTTATTTACACATGAATGGGTGGAAGTCTCCAGTAACTGTTTGCGGAATGTAGAAACTGGACAATCATTGCGCGCCAACACCCTTTTGGATAGAACACGCAATTGGGGGATAAAAAAGGAATTGGGGGATACAAGAAAAGGACAAAACTGATCTTCCAAATATCAATCCCTCTGGGTCACCAAAGTTTTTTATCTAACTATTATTTTAAATCCTAATCTACCCCTCACTAATCAGGTTTAGTGGTTAATAATAATTAGTAAAAATCTTAAGATTTTTTTATAATTGATTAGTATGTGTTTTATTTGTTTTTGGGTGAGTGAGGTGAGAGTAGAAGGAGGGAAAAATATTTTGAGAGAGAAATTTTTTGTGGAAAATGGAGGATGATTGTGAAGAGAGGATTGTCAGAAAAAGTAAAAATCTAAGTCGAATCTTTAGCTAGAAGGAGGGGAAAAATATTTTGAGAAGAGAAATTTTTTTGTGGAAAATGGAGGATGATTGTGAAGAGAGGATTCTTCAACTACAACAAGGAGCATATCTTGAATCTTCAGCTAACGACAACAACTCTCAATTGCAACTCATTGTTGAGCCAACACCCTTGAATGGTGATTTTGACGAGTATGGAGAGTTTCTTGAAGAACCAACACAAGAAAGTAAACTTGCACAACATACTAGCATCCCCAACACACAGGTACAGCTGCTAAGATGTCGAAAAATCGAATTTTTCTTTAAACCCGCCATTTTTTCGCGAAAAACCTCGATGCCTAAGATGGTCGTTGTATGAATACCATGCCGGTAGTCAAGGTAAATGCATGGTATTCATACTACGACCATGCCGGATAAAATGATATCCCCCAATTTGAATTATAAACCTAAGATAGAATTCTACCAAACAACTATGCCTTTTGCAGTTAACCTTTTACCTAACAAGGAATATACTACGGAATATTCTACCTAAGCATGGTTTCATTGATCGGTTACCATGCCTAGGTATTGAATGAAAAACATACAGAAACAATTCCATCCCAAACCAAAAAACCGCATTGAAACTTAATAAACATCAACGCCGGAATTTAGTACGGCGTAGAACTATCAATATCGATAATGCCGTTTGAAGAAACCGGCGTTGTTCGGTTACAACTTTTCAATGCCGGTACCTACAAAAAACATGCAGGAATAAATGTTTTCCAAAGCTAAATTCCGGCATTCAATATCAATTATTTTTCAATGCCTAATTATGTACCGGCTTGGAACAATATGTTACGATAATGTCGCATCTCAAGCTTCCTAAGCGTTGTTTTCTTACGAAACACATATGCTCTAATAGGTTTCAAATTTGGTCTTCCGTTTTGGTTAACTTAGGCAATGCCGGAAAAATTGTCGAGCATGCCAGTACGGGTTTCCGGCATAGTGTTTTAATGTTGTTTGGAACTAATTTTCATTCGATCCTTAGGTGGTGACATATATTGATCCAACAAATGCAAAGCCGCTTTATGGGATACGTCGGAATACTATAAAATCCCCTCCAAGATGTGACCAAATAATACTTTTCACCTAGTATCTTGAACATTACTAATGGATTGCTAGTAATGAACCTTCTAATGAATGCGAAATTGTTCTTATGTAGGGAATAACAGATCGAAAGGAAGCAATCGCTTGGGCTAAAGAGACGGCTCTTAAGAACATGTGTATGTTGGTGAGGAACACCGAAGGTTCGAAGAGGCGTTTTGAGATGGCTTGCGAGAGAAGTGGGAAATACAAGGAGAAGAATAGCCACAAGAGAAAGGATTATGTATATCCAAAGAAGACTAATAGGGTATACAAGACTCGTACGAGGAAGAATGATTGCCCTTTAAGCTTGTATTCCGTTTAAATGACATGAACAATTGGGACCGTGAGGTTTTGTGTGGCTGTCATAACCATCGGGATCCGAAAGATTTTGTTGGTCACTCCTTAGTTGCGAAGCTAAAACCCGACGAGTTCGAGGATGTAAAGAGATTGACCAAAGCATTTATCAAACCGAGACAAATTCTCGAGGCTTCAAGGAAAAGGACGAGACTAACGTGTCTTCTCTACGTACAATTTATAGTGCACAAGCAACTATTAGAAGGGTGGAATGGGAAGGGAGGTCCGTTATGCAAGAATTTGAGAAGATAGCTTGGGATCACAACTACACGCGTATCATTAAAAGAGGGCGGACAACAAGCCCCTTCAAATATTCATTTCGCATCCTTTGCTTTCACAGTTGGCAAGTACATGTTGTGGTGTTCTTTTGATGGATTGCACCTACAAGACAAACAAATACAATATGCCGTTATTCAACATCGTGGGTCAAACCTCGGACAAGGTAACATTCACATTGGCTTGGTGTTTAATGGAAAACGAGAGGGACCATAATTATCATTGGGCATTACGACAATTGAAGTTGTTCTTCCGGAAAATCAACTTCCGAGGGTCATCGTGAATCGATAACGATGCCGCATTAATGAGAGCAATATCCGACGTCTTCCGGACACACAAAATTTCCTATGTACATATCATATACGTAATAATGTGATAAAAACTTGCCATGCCTTGTTTGAACCGCAAAGGCGGATATTAAGAAGAGAATGATGGTACAACTAGAGGAAGATGTTCGAAAGAACAAACTATCCCCGAAGAAGAAGAAGATGAGAGAGGCAAGATAAAGGAGCGAGTGGACAAAGAACATGCGGAAAATCATAAAAAGTGGTTGGAATTTCTAAGAGATTGGGAGAAAGTTTATTGGTCTCTTACCGAGGTTATGTACGAAAAGAGATTGGAGAAGTTTATTGCCGATTGGAACGAAGTTTATCCGACCGACGTCTGGTATTTTCGGACTCAATGGTTGGATAAGTTCAAGGAAAAATTTTTACGTGCATGGACAAACCGGTATAGACACTTCAAGACGGAAGCAACTAGTGCAGCCGAGGCCGCTCATGGGAGATTTAAAGATCTCATCCACCCGGTCAAGGCAATGTGGTTACGGCCACCGAGGCAATGGAGCAATACTTTAAGCAAGATATCAATAGGATCAAGGAGGCTTTTGAGAAAAGCTCAATGGAAAGGTTGACTCCATTTCTTCGTTATGGTAACTTTCTCCAAGGAATAGAATTCAACGTCTCTCATTGGGCAATAAAACATATGATGAGACAAATGGAATATGAGAAAAATTACTTAAAACCGGGTGATGTGTGTATTTGTCCCGACATGTCTTCATTGGGGCTTCCATGTCGTCATATGCTTGTGAAGTATGAAGAATCGATACCTTTGGAGGTTATTGATCCGTTTTGGAAGCAACTATCTTTCGACCCTCCCCCCGGGAGATCCCGGCAATCTCCATGGGATACGAACGAAGCAAAGGAATTCTTCAAGCTTACTCTCGTGGCACCTCGGTAAGCCGACAAGTCTTGTTGAGCCAACTAAGGCTAATTACTCGTCCATGGATCGCACAAAGCGAAGAGCCAAGAAAGGGAGATCCAACAGGAAGACCACAAACTAAAACAACAAGGAAAAAACAAAGGGTGGAATTGAAAGAAATGACTCAACGTGAAGAAGAACTCGTGGCAAGTAATAAACGAGATCTAACCGCATGTGATATTTCGGAACAAAGGTTCGTGGAAGCGCAGGTTCCAAACAAAAGAGGTAGGCCGAGGAAGGAACCGCTAAGTCAACAACAAACGCAGGAATCCGTATCCACACCAAAAGCCAACTCATCGGAGGTTCCAAAGAATAGGGGTAGGCCGCAAAGGTATCATCATCCAGTGAAATAGAGCAACAAGTCGAGCATTCCGAAGCCATACCCATAGTCGATCTAGCGGAGGTTCCAAGGAAAAGGGGTAGGCCGCCAAAGGTAACATCATCTAGTGACAAAGAACAACAAGGTGAGCATTCTGAAGCCATACCCATAGTCAATCTAGCGGAGGTTCCAAGGAAAAGGGGTAGGCCGCCAAAGGTAACATCATCTTGTGACAAAGAACAACGAGGTGAGCATTCCGAAGCCATACCCATAGTCAATCTAGCGGAGGTTCCAACGAGGTGTGTTGTTCATTATTTTACCCCCACCGTAGAATGTACATTTACCCCAAAGTGGCAAAAATGCGAAGGATCCCTTAAGAAGAGAAGAGTTGTTTTGGCGTTCGTGAACGGTATTTGCGACATAACTTTATGAGTGCAATGGTTCGATTTTGTACATAGAGATCAACGTAGTCCATTTGGCCTTTCTTACCTTCAAAGTAGTTATTCTTGTAAGGACCAGTCCTAACAAGACCCCAAAAAAGATTCGAAGGGGGTGATCTTCCTGGAAATCCGATACTATGTAGTAATTTTTAATCCACTCGGTTTCTTCCTCGACATCCGCTTCTATCTTAAATTGTTTTTGGCGTTTAAGGATTTCTTTAGTTTCTTTGCGATAATGTTCAAGCTTTGCTTCCTCTTCTTCTTCTCTTTTTCTCTTTAGTATCTCTTCTTCCATTGCGGCAATTGACTTGGTGGTTTCTCCCTTCCTTTTATGTTTTTCTAGTATAAGGGAAACTGAGTTGGTGGTTGATAATTGATTTCCCAACGGAGTGGATAGTTTGTTCTTCTTGAGTTTTTCTTTTTCCATGGCAATGATGGAATTGGTAGTTGATGATGGATTTTCCATTGGAGGTATCAAGTGCAATGGGTGAATCCATTGCATTATATAGATGATTGCACAACGGCTATTTAGTGCCGGCATTGTCAGTGACCTACAATCAATGCCGGCACTCTACAACCGGTTTATGGTTCAAAAAAATAGTCGTTGGGCACTGATTTTTAAACATTCTGGCATTGGTATAAACTTAACCTTAATGCCGGCACTAGGTACCGGCATAGATACATATACTACATACTACGCCGAAATCATTAGGCAATTGAAATATGTTTACATACTAAGCCGGAACTATAATTTATTTCGAAAGTTATCCTTGTCGACGGAACAACGAATGCACTTAGCACGTGCATCAAGCCTTTAAACCACTTGGTGGCCCAAGTGGACGAGTTATAGTCTCGTGAGGGCTTACATAGAGGTATACCCACAAAACCTTGCGAAATACGAATCGGGTTCAATACATCGCGCTAGGGATTCTCTACGAGTTTAATTATATTGGGCTTAATTGCCATTCAACTTCCTCCAAGAGAGTGTAGCAGTCCTCGTGCAGAAAATCATGACCGTACCTTAATTCGTATTGAGTCCGACCCAAAGAACACTGGAAAAACAATTATTTTAATAAGTCAGCGTTGTTGAATAATCATAACCAAATAAATAATTTTTGATGAACGGCCTATTGATTCACAAACTTACTCTACTCATGCGGTCTTCGTTTGGCATAGCGTCCTTACGAGCTTTCAATTGTTTCTCAAAGCCAAAGACGCATTCATTGTATAAATAAGCGTACCTTTCCCTTATCTCGCGTGAGTGTCCTCCTTGAACGATTTCCGTTTAGTGCTTTGAAAACCTTAAACACACGTTTCCACCAAGCATTGGTGTTTTGATCATTCCCAAGGTAAGGCCCTCCGGTTGGGTCTTCGTTACTGGCCACCCATTGCGCTTCCTCAACGGAGTGCTTTGTGAGAGTGGTGTGTGCTCTGACAATAGCAACATCTTCTAGATCATTGAATGGAGTTGGAGCTATTTTTACTGTTCCAAAGTGATAGGTGACTGATTTAGGAAGATTGAAAGTGATGGGTGAATAAGTTTGGTAGAGATAGGTCTCTATTTATAGCAAAAAGTACCCAACGACTAGTTTTTTGGAAAATCGCAACAACCGGCACTGTCGTAACTGTGAAATAGAATGCCGGCACACACTGCCGGCATCGTTTATGATAAGCTTACAATGCCGGTACTAGGAAATTTTTTAACAGAGATTGAGACAAATATGCAACCAATATACGGCATGGTTTCAAAACACTTTGAAACGCCAGAAATGCAAACCAGCATTCAATCTATAATAACGTCTATGCCGGTAGTTGATGAATTCAAAAAAACGGCTAGTTTTTTGAAAAATAAGACCGTTGGAGATTCATCTCTATATAATACCCCATTCCTTTGGAAAATTATACACAAACCAAAGAACCAAATAATAAAAATCATTCTCTCAAGAAAGCAAGCACGGTTAAAGCTTCACAAAGGATGGGGGATTCATCATCTTCCTTTATTTGCAAAGTAAGTAGATTTACTAACAATATGATCTTCACTACTATGACCCACGACTAATATAATCTTCTCTTACAGAGTCATCATTGCAAGTGTCAAATTTGCAAGTCACCTTCTCATCTAGCCATGGACTGTCCTTTTATTTATTCAAAGTGTAGAAGTTTGTGATGGGACACGCCGGTTTTGGATTGCAAAAACGATGATGCTGAAAATGGAAGAATGTTTCTAAGGTGTTTGAATCACCCAAAGTGCGATGAGTTTCAATGGTTTGACAAAGTCTGTTCAACTAGCATAGTCAAGAGAAAACCACAAGGGCCATTGCAAGCCAATCGATGGGTGTGATGGGTGTTATTTGAAGGGAAAGGAATATGTTGAAAGAGAAGAAGAACCAATGAAGTTGATCCTTGACACCCCCCTCCCGGACGATGTCTTCGAAGAGGTTCGAGAAAGGCTCAAAGGTTCCGTAATTGTTGAAAAGGGATGGAAATAGATTATCCTTAACCAAATGTAATCCATGCCATGTTGTTTAGCATGTTTTAATTAAAAGTTTCAAATCCAATGTAATAGATTAATTAGGAATAAAATAGAAGAGCATTCGAATTGGATTTTTATTCAAAACTAGCAGAGTACCAAGCATGGAAGTATTCAATTTTACAAAGGCCGGTTTTCCGAGAACTATGCAAATTTTCAAATTATCGAAAAACCAAGCATAGATGTTAGAAAATACTACGTCAGGCGGTACCTTCGAATATCTATACAAGAACATGGAATTTTTAATCTTCTTGTCCCGGTATGGTTTTATAAACAATTTGCCACTAGGTTATTAGAACCGGCATTGATGTATAAATATTAAACAATGCCGGTCCCGAAATCCGGCTTTGTAAGCCTAATTTATCTATGCCGGAAAACGTCACAAATAAATCTTGCAAGGTATCCTAAACCAAAAGATAAACATATTCAACATAAACGAATCACTAGAAATCAAAACATGATCAACATAAACCAACCAATCTTGCTATCAAATGTTCTTAATCCAGGTATCCTAAACTAAAAGCAAACCAAACAACTAAAGAGTTTAACACGAGGTACAAACGAAAACAAGTTCGGAATTGTTCAAGACGTGACAACCACCATCCAAAAAAAGAAACACAACTAAAGAGTTAAATCACTGGGTCTTTTGCTTCTTTTGGGACGGTTTGTACTTAGTTTCCCGAACAAAGCTTTTGCACTAGGGTCGGTTTCTTCAATTCTATCAAGCTTTTCCTTGAATTCCTTCATTTCTTCAAGGGACAAAGCACCTCTCTCCTTCCCCGGTACTTGCAACCCAACATCTTCTTTAACTTGCCAAGCCGACGCCGCTAGTTTAATATAACAAACACATAATTAGTATACAAATATGATTATGTGTATATTAAACGACGAAGCAATTAACAATACTTACAAGCAATCCAACGGTGTTATTAAGTTGGGTCATCGTAGGTGGTGCCTGTGTGGGAGTTGAGCTGGAGGGTTTTTCTAGGGAGGAACTTGGACGTCATCCGGGCGGACGACATAAGGATATGACCATTCCAGGTACTCTTCCATGTAATCGGCATCAACTTCATCACCGTTTTCAAAGAATCTCCAACTTTTCCCACTGACTAATATCTACCAAACGACGTGGTTCCCCACTAGTAGAAATCAGCAGTTTCTCGACCGCTGAAGCAAGTCATTTAACTCGTTTCTATGACTTGCTTTGTCGGTCGAAGAAAGGGTCGCTGTTTGAGCGTCTTGGCTAAGCGGGTCGCGGTTCAACGACCGACATTAACGGTCAAGGTCTTATGACTCGATCCCAAACGGTCCCTTGATATACATTTTAATATAAAAAAATAGGCTCAGATTGCTCGATCAATGTCATCTGCCCGACCGAATCTTTCCGGCCTGACTGAAAACCAAATTAAACCCAAATGACAACCAAATTAAAGTCAAATTAAAATAAAATTTAACTCAAATTGAAACCAAATTATACTCAAATGAGAATCAAATTAAACTCAAATGGAAACCAAATTACATTCATTGATTCATGTTCAAATTACAAACAAAAAAAAAAAGTATTCAAATTACAACAAATAAAAGGTTCACAGCAATACAAGTTCTTACAACAATAAAAGTAACTAAGTTCTAAGATTCGGTTGTAGAATGATAGATTAATAATGGTGTACCCGCACCGAAAAAATAAGTTCCCCATCGTAGGTCATAATACTCAATCAAAAATTCAGGCAACTTTTATCTTATCATTAATCAACTAATAATCAAAACATCAAAGAAAGACATACCCCGATAGTGAGATAATCTTCATGTGTAGCAGCCTTGGTAAAGCAGAGACCAATAACCGCAAACAAAAAATCAATAGATCATTTTCCAGTTCACATACAAATGTCAAAACCTTGATTACGCACGGCCAGCTTTGATCAAACAAAGGCACTAACATAAGAAATAACCCGACGACGCCTAGAGAAACTAAACACTTTGACACATAAATGTGTCTAAATCGAAGACGATAGCAAACTTTAAGGTCCTTAACAACCAAGAAGTCTGAAATATGATGGCAGCACAACATACAATATGACACACGGGATGGCAGACATTCAAATTTATATCAGTTCACCAAATTAAACCAATTATGGAAAAGTATAATAAGGTATGATATGCAAAGTACTGAACAACTCCAATGCTTACCACCTTACGAGATGCAATTTTCGTGAAAAGAACACCACACAACAATTTGCTTAACACCTAACACACAACTGAGCGGTTAACACTAAGGAGATGTAATCGAGATGATGACAAGTCATTTTTTTGCAGGTTTAATGTTCAAGAGCCGGTAATCGAATTCTACAAACAGTAACTAACCCAAATGTTGAGTAAAGCAACAAGTAATTAACAGAGAAACAACACACAACACTTATAAACGTAATCCCTGGTTCCCGATGCCGGATTGGGTATCTCTTTTCGATGAAAACGTGAGTCAGTAGTCAACTAGCGTAATGTGCCTTCCACTATAATCACTTCTACAACATGTATTAATCAGGAATGGCTAGCACAATCAAAAAGTTATTGAGTCTAAAGATGGTTATTTACAGATGTTAGTGAAATGCTAAACCGAGAAGCACAATAGAAGATTTACTATGCGATAATACATGACTAATCTTATTTTGCTAAGACAATGATGATGGTATGAAAATGCAGGTGAACAAAATAACAGAAGTTAAAAGAAAAACTACAGCTACAATAATTTAACAAATTATATACAAGATTGAGCTAAAATCAAGAAAGTAATGAAGAGAATTGCGAATATACATACCTCGACAAAACATTATGATTCCATATATTTCATGATCCACATTCGTGTAGTTCCCTGACAAAGATAAGAATTTGAATAAATGCTCAAATCTCAATGTACATAAACAATGTAAAAAAATAAAATCAAACTATACAAGTATTAGAATATCAATTTTGTACCGAAAATCTTCATCCAAATACTCATCATTTAACGGAGCATCTTCATTCCAAAACTCATCTTCTCCAAAAGTTTCCAAAATTGACAGAGTTTCACTTGCGGCTCCAGTGAAGACAAATGGATCTTCTAAAGCGTTCTTGTTGGGGTCTGATCTTATTGGAGACTCCAAAACCAAATTACAATGATGCCTTGTCACATCTCGGCACAAAGAAAAGACTTGTCTAGCTTGAGAAGCATGGATGATTGGCTCGTCGACCTCTCTTGAGTTGTTCATAAACTTCCTAAAGTTGACAAACCTTAACTTTGTATCTCGCATCCACGTATGATCCGTTTACTTTGTCCGCCATTCGCACCCAATCACGCTTGAAAACAACTTCGTAAAAATTTCATAGTCCACTTCAAATATGTCTTGAGAATGCCATAGTAGGTAGTATCATCATCAACCAGGGTTAGTATCTCCGACACTTGCTCAAGCTAGTAGAAGCATTCATGGTAACTCCACTGTTTTGTGTAACAAAGTGTTTTTCAAACTTCATTTCGTATAAAAAGATATCCATTAACAAAATATGCATTGTACGAAATGCCGAGAAGGAAGGACCAATTGCCACCTACGGAAATCATGTCATGGTAGTGCCTTCAAGTTCCTCAAGTTGGTCCTGTAGCCATGGAACGTAGTCTAAAGGCTTCATCCTTCCCGCACAAGTTTGGTTAAAATTATGAACATATGTATCGTATTTCCGTCAAACAAAAACAAAGAAAAAGAAAGAAAGCGACAAGTGAGAAGGTTACTTTTCCTTCAAGTTCCTCAAGTTGGTCCCGTAGCCATTGAAATAGAAATCAACTTAGGATTTACTTACGTTTCCCATTCAAGTATTTTCATCCGAATGTCTCAATATCCACAAACGGATTTGTTCATACTCGTAAATTGGTTAGTGAACATTGTTTTCCTTGCGAATCAACTGGGTATGGACCTTCGTAAGCATCACGGGCATTGCTATCTTTCCACGACACTTAAAAGACTTTCGATTCGCCTCGGGAAGAATCTCGCACAATGGCGCGCTCCTTCATTGAAGAATCATTGTTTTGTAATAGACCCTTCTATATAATTTTTGTTGCGACCAAGAACCTTGTAGTGCCTCATCATCCTGCACATGTAATCAGTTAACTTAATCAGTTAACAAATATTTGTAAGCTTACTGAGTTCATATATAAAATAATAAACCAAAAGGATGCTAATTACTAAAGGATTGTACCTCTCGAAAGGGTACATCCACCTAAATTGAACAAGCCCCAATTGATGTGCCTCTTCCGCCAAGTGTACAACAACATGAGTCATACTAACAAAAAATGCAGGTGGGAAGTACATTTTAAACACGCATATCGACTCTACAACACGATCGTGCATTATACGAAGCTCAGCACGATCATAACTAAAAGGAAAACCAACAAAGAAAATATATGCTAGTCAATATAAAACCAACAAATAAAACTGGACTTACGAGATATTGTCTGCATTTTACTTCGTAACAATCAGGGTCCATTACATCAAGTGCTTCTTGAGGGAGTTCTTGGTAAACATGTGTTGCCAAGTATACAACAGCTTCTTGACACACCGCCGGTTGGACTTTGTTGTTCCATAATATGACGACGACGTGCAATGCCATCTCTTCAAAGTAGTATGCAAAACCTTGAGTAGCTTCCTTGATTCCTTACCTATCTCCCTTAGTTTCTTATCTTCTTCGAATCATGAAGTTTCACAAATTTCACCCAATCCTCGCTCTTCACACCTTGTGGTATATTGTTCATTCTTTCAAAGCAAAGTAGCAAATTGGTCACACCATTTCCTTAAAATTGTCTTTCTATTCTTCCATGACTTATTTGCCATCCCCAACGCCTTACACTTGATAATTTCTGTACCTTGTACTCATTCTTGATGGCTCTCCATTTCTTCCTTGAGACCACATGGAATGACCTCCAATCCTCGATACATTGTGGGACAATATTCCCGGCTATTATTCCAACTCTAGTAGCATATTTCTTAGAACCATTCTCTATTGGTTGTCCAGAGCATTGAATTGAATGACCAAATGGTGATCATCGTAAAACAAAACAAATGGAAGGTCAATTGATAGCATTATATATATATATATATATATATATGACATAAAGGAAACCGAAATAGAATGTCGTATGTTACCATTAATCCCACTTTCCTCCGTATTGTCGCCTTCAATATTTTCTTGATGAAAAGCCGCATGCCATCCATTTCCCTCGCATCGATTCTCATTGCCATGGATTGGAGAATGATCACCATTTGACGAAGACACGATGACTCCCTTCACTTGGACTTGCAAAGAAGATGACCACCATCGATTGATGGAAACCCTTGTGAATTGAGCAAAGCCCTCACGAGCTTAGCCGCACTTGACCTAGGGGTAGTACTTGCACCTAGTATTTGGAACGGCTACTTGCGGGATGTCTCAGATAGTTACTCGAAAAAATATCAATTTGAAAAATTAACCACCAAAATACGAGACCTAGCTAGCGTGTAATAAAAAACAACATCATTCTAAATCATAAAGTATACTTGAGAGCATTCAAGTCATTCAACAACATTACAATCTAAAACCGAACTATCCGGAGGAATCATGTTGCCAATAAGATATAAAACGGGTATGTAAAATACATTTAACACATGCCAAACTATAATGAAACTAGAATCAAATGACTGGACCGATGGGGCTTAACAAAATTATAATTAGGACATCCAAATATTGATCTCAATAAAGAACTTAAACTTAAGTCTTGAGTCTACAATGGCATGGGGTAGTTTTAGGTCTACAAACACTAGACAAACACTACTACAAAGTCACCTTGAAGTGCATAAAATTTCACATGACATCGTAAAGGCTATATAGAATAGCAGCATTAACACATGAGTACTATCTAAAACAATATAAGAGAAGCCTTAACACATGGGTAACTATAGTAAAAGGGTTACAAACCTAAAACATAATTATGTTCAAGCAACACAAAACCCAAAACATGATACACAAACCAAATCAACAACATAACTTAACTAACCCTAATACATGATCCACATACTAGATTTAAACTCATAAATTAACCAACTATCAAATCGGCTATACCGATGAAAAAGCAATCGCAACTTAAGTTGTAACTACCGAAATCAACCAAGAAAACAACAATTGTTAAAACCCTTGAACAAAATCGACCAAGAAAAAGAAAAAGAAAACTTAAATCCAAATCCAAATCCAAATCCCTAATCAGACTCGATGAAGATTTGAACTACAACTCGAAAATGGTGATATTTACCTCGAAATCAAAAAAATAAAACACTAATTGTTAAAACCCCGTGAAGGAAATCGATCATTTAAAAGAAAAGAGAGGAAAAAGAAAACTTCAATCGTAAACCCTAACTATACCTTGTTTGAACTACGATCGAAAATTGTTGAGATTTACCCGAAATCAACAAACGAAACACTAAAAATTAAAACCCCATGAACGAAATCGTTCATTAAAATAAAAAATAGAAGAAAAAGATAACTTCAATCAAAAACCCTAACCGTACCTTATCTCAACTACAACTAAAATCGTTGAGATTTACCCGAAACAAACAAACAAAACATTAATTGTTAAATCCCATGAAGGAAATCGATAGTAATGTAAAAAAGAGAAGGAAAAAAAGAACTTCAATCGAAAAACCCTAATTGTAGATTTACCTGATGATTTTGAAAATCAAACCTAGTTGCTACACAAGATGTAAAAGGTTAATCTAAATGAGGTTTTCTAATATAAGGGCTTAATTAGATTTCATTGATGGAGTTTGAGAGAACAAGAAGATTTTAGGATGTGGGGGTTTTTTTCTCTGAGTTTTTTTTTCTCTGTGAGTGAACTAATGGAGAGAGAGAGGATATGGGGAGATATATATCCATCGTTACTAACGAGGTGAGAAAGGGAGGGAAACGGGTTAGAGTTCCCGCCTAACTAGAATCACTGATTCAACTAGGTCTAGCCGTCTCAGTGTGGGTTAATAATTCTGGGACATGAGTGTAATTAAAAAATTTATACAAATAACGTTTTTAACCATCTGGGTTGTGCTCCGAAAAATTATTATATCTTAGACCGTCTTGACCGGTCCACGGTCCATGGACCGCTGATGAGGGTCGGGGTGGTGGGTTGAGATTACCCCCTTTTCTACTAGTGCCCTATCCCTCCAATCTGTTGGGTCCGGTTTTGGAACATACTCTACATGCAACCGATTTGGAGTTGAATAACACCGAGAAAGGTCGAGATCAAAACATTGAAAAGAGGCCGTCTGGAAAAGTGCTAATTGCTTATATCCAAGTTGACGCATCACACGCGTAGGATTAGCCATAACGTATCCTTTTGGGTGGAACAACGGCCCATGGTAAAATGCAACGTTACCAAACCTCAAAACCTGCCGGTTTCTCTAGCCTCCTTGTAAGGGTCGAACACAACATCTTTGGTACTCGTTGGCCCAAAGCCAATCTCATATCGATCGCCGACCCATGTTACCAGGGCTTTGGAGTATTGTTGAACTCGTATCTCTTAGCTAGAGGCGTATCGGGTTCCGGGAAGATCTATGATCTTCAAGGAGGGGTAGGCCTTGAACAAGGTTGGGAAGTGTTCATAAGCCCACACCTATTCCAATGTGAAGCAATAAGTTTTGTTTCTAAGTTCACGATAAGAGTACATATGAACAATATACATAATAACATAAGTTTAAGAACAAATTTACCTACAGTAGAGTGAAATTCCCGACAAATTGGTTGGTTTTAGCCTTAGAGGCCCTTCTCATCTCCATCATTAAATGTGTCATTACCGCGGTGCCCCAAGAATATCCATAGACATCTTCCAACGGATCCAAGTATCAAGGTAGTTCGCACTAACCTTGTTGCCATTGGTGTCGTGGAATACCCTAGTGCCCAAGATGTACAACATGTAAGCAATGGCAGATAACGAATTTGTTTAGGGTCCCATCCATCCTCCAAACTTCTTTTCTTTGTATTTTCAAAATTCTTCTTAAGCAAAACATCAACTTGATTGTCTTTGTCTTACAGACGTGGATTCATAAAAGCTCTCCATAGAAGTTTTGTAGTCCCAACCAAATAGCTTGTTAGTCAGACCGTGCAACTTCGACCATTCTAGGTCTAGAGACTCAACTCCTTTTGCAATTGATTTGCCGATAACATTCAAGCCTAGAATGTTTCCGAGCATCTTCAGGGATGAAGGTCATCTCCCAAAAGGGAAGTGCATGGTATCGGTTTCACCATGATACCTTTCGACGAAGCATTGACAAGAATTAATCAAAGCTTCACATAATTTTCAACCAAAGCATATAGACCAGAATCCTTTACTATTGTTTGGACCTCTTCACATTCCTCGGACAAGTCCCAACCATCCGCGGCTTGGTTCGGAAAACACGCACAGCCTTCTTATGATCCTACAATTAGGAGAGACAATACAATTAAGAGATTTTACATAAATACACAACAATACATATGTACAAGATAGAAAATGCTTACATAGGTTTGATAGATAGTACGAGCCCACGAGTGCTTGTATCCAAATAGTGTTTTCGGGTTCCGGAGCTTCGCCCCAAATTCTACCACGATCAAGGTCGAATCATGTCATCAATGTGAGGAAGGTGAGAACCCTTAACTTTCACTTTGACGTTGCCCTTCCCCTTCTTGCCATTGTCTTGTGTTGGTTGTTGACTTGGGCCACCAACTTCGCTTTGGCTTGCTAATTGACTTTCCTCTTCATCTCGGTTCATCTTGATCATCCCGCTCACGGTTTGCAAGTCGACTACGGTCACTACCACTCTCCCAAATTATCCCTCTTGTACCAGCCCCCAAACGTATATCTTACGACCTTCATCTTTCCCTCGAGGAGGCGTAGAATCGAGGAGTATCAAGACCATCCTTCCTTCTTCTCTTAGTGACAAGATCTTTATTTTTTCTTTTGTTGGCTTCCTTTGCTTTTGACCTATATCGTAAGCACACGGAAAGCAATGAATATAAGACAACTCACCTTCGGTTTAGTACCGGCATTGAATACCTTAAACTAAACCACGCCGGTACAATGTTACTAAGAAGACACATTGATTGGACGACAAAGGTCCGGTACCATTTACCCAAGCATACAAAAGCAACCTAAAATCTATGCCGGTATTGTTGACAATGTTCCTGTATGTTTAAAGTACACTACCTAAGCATTCTCGAATTATTAAAAAACAATGCCGTACCCATAACCTGGCATGTAATAAAACCAAAATCTATGCCTAAGATCGTGACAAATTCATAAACTCTCCCGTATGTTTTAAGAGTACTACCGGCATGCTCGAAATATTAGAAACGCATGCCTTTACTCAACACCTAAGCATGGAATGAATCCAAAAACAATGCCAGACTGGTAGCAAATTCATAAACTCTCCCGTATGATTTTAGTCCACTACCGGCACACACGAATTATTATCATACTCTACCGTACTACAAAACCCAGAATCAGTATTCATCCTAGATTGAATGCCGGTATTGAAAATCGGTCTCCGGTTATTCCTGGGATGTAAACCGGCAATGTATTCATCATAGATTGAATGCCGGAACTCAAAACCTAAGACCGTATTCATACGAATTTCAGTGCGGCATACTCTCTGAAACTCAATCGTTTTGAGTTAGGTTTCGCGATTCTAACCTGAACCCATTGCCATAGATCGATTTAAACACCTACAAAGTAGTTTTAAATGACTTACCTTCTCACAGAAGCCATATATTTGTGTAGTTGATCGTCAGATAACGTTGCTTCTTCGTGTTCTTGCTCTTGAGCAATCTTAGCAAGTCTTTCCGTCTGTTTTTGTTGAGCAATCGATGATGTTGAGTTCGATTGGGCATTTGGTTTCTTTCGTGGAGGCATTTTTTATGATTCGGGTTGGTTAATCGACGAAGAAATTTTTGAATCGACGATTAATCGACGAAGAACGATGAAGAACGATGGAAATTTTTTTTTTTCCAGAACCTAACCATAGGACTGTGCCGGTACTGAAAGAGAAATGGGGATATATGTTTTGGTTTTTTGATTTTAATGTTTTAGTAGAAAGGGTATTATGGTATTTTCATAATGTTTTTTAATTAACCAAAGGGTATTTTAGATTTTCATACCCAAAAATCACCCCTTAACACACAACATGGGTTGGGAGAAGTAATCAATATCCCCCAATTACTTTTTTTATCCCCCAATTGCGCGTTCTTTTGGATAGCCTAATAAATTTTGGTAGCAGGTAGCCTAGCAATAAGCTGGGAAATACAAAAGGGTGGAGAATTTTTATCCCACCAACTATTTATATTGTCATGCATCGCATGTCTGCTGAGACATATGTATAGTTCTCGAATGCATGTTGATAATTGAATCAACATGATGAATATTGAGAGTGCAAATTTGTGCACCCTTTGAATTCCGGGATGCACGTTCCGGCTCATCCCATTTGTCCATGTCGCAAGTCTGGTTTCCGGTTTTCTTTTTTCTTTTCTTTTTTTAATCTTAAAATTAAGAGAATATATCTCTCAATTAATGCCTTTATTATCTCTCTTCTCACCAAAAAAAAAAAAAAGGAAGAAGAAGAAGAAGACAGAAGACAGAAGGTCTACTGAATCTCTACCAATTTTCACAAACCCTAGCAACATCATGGTGTTGAAAGAATTATATGAAGTCAATGTCGATAATGTTCCTCATGAAGATTCAATAATGGAGGTAAATTCTATTATTTTTCTTTTCTTTCCTCCTATTTTCTCCCTGTGTTTTTTGTTTGCCCTATAATACTTGGGAGTATTAGTATAACTCTTGAGATGGTTTTCACAGGTAAGTGATGAGTCGTGTAACGTAACTGAAGGTGACGTTGATGGTAATTGTAGTAAATTTTCGAAAGATTGTTTGGGAGTTGAAAGTGATAGTGAAATGGTAAATGGGTACTGCGAAAAGTTTGAATACCATGAAACGGGAGAAATATTTTCTGATGGTATTGAAAACTATAACAGAAGGAGAGCCAAAGATTGGAATGATATTTGGCACAAGATATGAAGCTTATGCGTATTAAAACATATATGCAAGAAAGGTTGGTTTAGTGTGAGGATACAAATAACAAACCGAAACAGAACCGATCGTAGTAAAATTCATCGACAACTTTTGGTTTGTAATTGCGAAGGTGCATACAGGAAGGTAAGAAAACCTAAGAAAAAAAGAGCTGAGTGAAGATTTGGATGTAAAGCAATGTTTGAATTTAAACTTTGTGATGGCGACAAGTATGAGGCAATCAATTTTTATGCGAATCATACACACGATCTCGTACCTGCATGGGGTTCCCATAATTTGAGGTCCCAAAGAAAAATTGAGGTTCTGCAGAAGGGAATTATCAGTAAAATGTATGGTTCTGGCATAAAACCAGCAGAAATTTACTCATATATGCGTGAAGAATCAGGTTGCGCTAGAAATTTTAATTTCACTAGAATTGATTCTAACAACTTTATACAGAGGATAGGCTTGAATTCTTTAAGAAAGGTGATGTGGACTAATCACTACACGAAATCAGGGGTTTTGTAACGCCCGGTTTTGTAACGGATATTTATTAAGTAACGTCGTATCGACATTGGAAACTTTGTAATGTCGGATAATCGTTGCAATAATTGGTATCTGTTACAGAGTTTCGAGTTGGTTTTGGGTAATTACCTTCCTATCCTCAACTTAAAATGCCAAGTTACATTGTTACCCTCCATTACTACTATTAGCGCCTCTTTTACTACTATCAGCTCCTAATTTCATCTCACACTCAAGGGCTACCCACCTCCCAACGATTCTCGCTTTTTTTTCTCCAACATTTTTTTCCCATTATAACTCTTCATTTTAATTACCGAAAAATCAGAAAACAAAATTAAAATCCGAAAACAAAATTAAAATCATCTGAAATTAGTTTTTCATTTAATATGTCTGGAAGTTGGGAGGTAGATAAACAACTTAATGCGTTGATAGCAAAACGGTTGAGACATTACTACATCTTATATCTTTCACCTCCATTTATTTCACACCTCACCGAGCTTCTTGGTATATCCGCACTGCCATCGATTTCACCGAAAATTCATCGATTCAATTTGAGATTCAATTGCAGGAAGCTTCATCAACAAAATTGATTTAACCGATTCTTCTGTGACTCGTCGATTTCATTAAAGATTTAAGCTTAATCGAGTTATCACAGAAGGATTGAGTTTGATTAAAATTTATGAATCTATCGATTCTCCTGGGTTATCTTCAGCTAATTATTTTGTTTTCTTAATCGACAGTTTTTCAACATCTGGGGTTTATTAGTTTTAGAAATTGATGTTGTTGTGAATTGTATTCTATTGTGGTGTGTTGATAAATCTGTGACATTTTTAGGTTTAGTTGATAAACTTAGGTTACTAAGACATAGTACTTTACTTGTTTGTAGGATGTCAAATTTTGTGGATAAATCTTGGATGCGTATAACAGACGTTTATAGCCCATGTACAGAGAAGGGGTTAGAAAATTCATTGATTTTGCAATGGCAAATAGTACTTCTGCAAAAATGTGGCTTACCCTTGTAGGAAGTGTGAAAATAGACATCCACTTGGATTCTCGATTGTTAGGACCCATCTGTTTGAGCATGGTGTCGACAAGACATACACCACCCGGAGCTTACATGGTGAGAGAAAGGATGGTGCTTCAACAAGTTGTTCTAAGGGGAAGGCCGTAGTCGAAGAAACGCCTAATAAGCAATCAGATTGTTTGAATTTGAATGATTTTATTGACTCTTCCTTTGGTATTCATCATGACCATAATGGAACACAAATTGGAGAATCACCCTTAGAAGATCCAGATGTCGAGAAGCGTTATAATAGGTACAAATTGTTAGCGGAAGAGAAGTTATACCTTGGGTGTGAAGACAATCTCACAATCCTCTCTGCTATGGTAGAACTGCATAATGTGAAGAGAACTTATAACATTTCGGGTAACTGTGTCAACAATTTGTTGGATTTGTTAAGAGAGTGGCTTAGAAACTTAACAAGTTGCCCAAAAACTATGATGCTATGAGGTCAATGCTTAAGGATATGGGGATGAAAGCGAAGGCTATTGATGCTTGTGAGAATCATTGTATTCTGTATTACTAGGAGAATGAGGATTTAATAGAGTGTCCGGTATGCAAAACTCTGAGGTTTAAGTCGAAAGCTACCAAAGATGGTCCTGTGGTGACAAATGAACCTTGCAAAGTGCTGAGATACTTTCATGTAGACGAAAAACTAAAGAAAATGTATTCTCTACCTTGGATATCAGACGCAATGTTGTGGCACAATCGAGCGCAAGTTTCATCTGAATATATGCGTCATCCAATCGATTCATCTCAGTGGGCAAAAAGGAAATTGAAGTTTCCGTTGTTTACCGCGGAAGGAAGAAATGTTTGGCTTGGAATATCAACAAATGGGTTTAATCCTCATGGTGTACATACTTTGAGTTGGAGTTGTTGGCCTATGATCCTTGTGGTTTATAATCTTCCGCCTTCTATGTGTATGAAGTCTGAATTCCAAATGATGACTCTGTTGATACCTGGGCGTAAGTCACCTGGTCAAGACATTGATATTTTTTTACGGCCGCTGGTCAACACGCTAAAAAAACTTTGGCATCAAGGTGTACAAGCTTTTGATTCTTTGAAAAGGGAGTATTTTACTCTGAAAGAAACGCTGATGTTTGACATTCATGACTTGCCTACTCAAGGTGTTTTAAGTGGATGTACCACTCATGGCTATTGTGCGTGTTTTTGCTGCGCATATGAAACTCGAAGTACTCATCTAGGTTACGGCAGCAAGATTGTGTACACTAACTATCGTATATTCCTTAAGTCAAGGCACCCATTTAGGGATAGGACTTATTTGGTATTAGAGACACAGGAGCATAAAAGTGCACCGCTGAGACTAACAGGAGCGCAGTCGCTTGAGAAGTTGGCCGGTGTTCATTACGAACCTAGTAAGTTAGTGGTCCGCAAGACAGGTAAACGAAAGAGATATCAGTCTGATGAAGAGGAAGATGATTTTGAGCTTGTCACAGGTGCTTTCTTCAAGAAGTGTATTCTTTGGGAACTTGAGTCGTATTGTGCCTTGACTATACGGCATTGTGTCGATGTGATGCGCACGGAAAAGAACATCATGGAACACATTATCTACACTATCTTTGATAAGGATAATAAGCATGGAATAATTGTGACAAATTGAAGGAGAATAAACTACACTGTGGAGAGTGGAAAGAGAAGAAAACAAAGAAAGGAGTAGAGATGGTTCCGTTGTTTATTTTGAGCAAAAAAAAGAAAATCGATTTTTGTCAGATTCTTAAAGATCTGAAAGTTCCCACAGGCTTTTCGTCGAATATAAGTAACAATGTCAATATGGAGCAATTGAACTTGAGCAGCTTGAAGTCACATGACTACCATGTGATTATGGGGTACTTATTACCTGTTCTGATTCAACATGCCTTTCCATGAGAGAAAGAGTTGCGTACTGCGCTTCAACAAGTCAGTTTTTATTTTAGAATTTTGTGCTCAAAGGTGGTTAGCAGAGAGTACCTGAACCAGGCTAAGTGGATGATTGCAGAGGCCATGTGTGTGCTCGAAAAGTATTTCCCGGCTGGATTTTTTGATATAAGCATGCACAACATGTTTCATTTGGCTGATGAGGCCTTAGTTTGTGGACCTGTTAGGTATCGATGGATGTACCCATTCGAAAGGTGAATTTCTATTTTATCATTTGTCCTTTGTTTTTATTTATTTTTGTTATTTTTGTACTGAAATTTACACGTACATACTGAATCAGGGTAACAAAGGAGTGCAAAAACATCCCAAATGATAGCAGATACATTGAAGGGTCAATTACGAAGTCGACTGAAATGGATGAATGTGTTAGATTTGCCATGCAGCACATGAAAAATGCCGATCAAGGAGGTCACAAAGCAAATTTGGAGCCCTTCTTAAAGGATAAACATGAATTCAGCGATGTGGGTTCTCTACCTGATGAAAAGCCGGTTCAAGTGAGCCTTATTCAGTGGATGCAGATACGTCGGTGGGTAATTTTTCGGAATGATCCAGAAGGTCTCGATGTTTATTACAGGTATTGATTGGCCGAGTTTTGTTTGTATGTGGACAATGGGTTATTCTATTTAGATTTTAATACTATGTATGCTAAATGTAGGGATTATTGCAAGAACTGTGAAGCTGATGGGGTTTCAATGGAGGAAGTCGAGATGCAAACCAAGTTCCTTAGTTGGATGTATGAAAAGGTTTGCATCGGTGCTCCTGTTTGTTATCGTAATAATGATTCAGTATGATGATGTGTTGATTTTCTTTTCGCTTTCATAGCTTAGATCTGAAGACAAAATGGATACAGATTTATGGCGCTACGTTAGAGGTTCGGTGTTTCAGAAAGAGTACAAAAGATACAGTGTGAATGGATTTAGTTTTTGTTCCCAAGCAAACCACGAAAAGGCTAAGACCCAGGACAGTGGTGTCACCGTGGTTGCATCGACCACTTTTAGGAGCTCGAAAAGGGACAAAAGTCCGGTTACTAACCTAACCCGGTGGTATGGGGTGATCGGACAAATCCTAGAGTTGAACTATGGTACATTTAACGAAATTTTCTTCTACTGTGATTGGGTGAAGGTAGAGAATGGAACAAAGATCTGTCAGGATTCAAATTTTCCTTTGGTAAATCTTTCAAGATTGAAAATCCATACCAAAATTTCGGACGAGCCCGTTATTTAATAAAATTTTATTGTAACGAAATGAACCGTTGATAAATTACTGTAACACTAATACTAACGGCACTTTTCCAACATTTTTCTGACGTTACAATATATAGATACTAACGTTTTGTCAACGTTATAAAATCCCTGATTTCGTGTAGTGAATGTTGTGGTCTGGTTATTTAATACTTTTATGGAGGCTATGCAAGAAAAGAGACCTACAAGTATATTAACCGATCAAGCACCAGGAATTTTGAAAGCCGTTCAAGAAGTTTTTCCAGATTCTCACCATGGATTATGCTTGTAGCATACCTCTTTCCGTAGGAAATGCGTCTCCAATACCAAACATTGCAGGACCAGGCTATCTCATTAACCCCCAACCAAAAAAATGTTTGTCAGGATGCACACACTTCTCACGCAACCAGTACTCGTGGCTTACACTACACAGAACTTTACTTTGTAAATCAGCCAATTTCAACCCATAAAGATCAATTAAGCACCTCATCCGCAAATCTTCTCCTCTACTTGAATGTAACTTTTCAAGCCCAGACAATCGAAGTTGAATGTTGGTTCTCAAACAGGGTACTTCAGGCTATTGTAAATAGCCGAAAAAACTTCCAAAAAAAAATTGAATGGATACATCTACAAACTCAACTGTTGGGTAATCCTAGTAACCAGAAAAAAATTGTACAGTCAAAACTGTTGGTTTTTTTTCACAAGTATATCAGTCTATTAAGTTTAAGAGATCAACATAGCTTCTAAGCTTCAATTAACATACTAATTAATTTTTTTAAGAATTCAGTGTTTTCTCGATGGGTTTAGAAGAAAGATAGAAGAAAAAAATGTGGTAGAGATTCAGTAGACCTTCGGTCTTCTTCTTCCCTTTTGTGGGTGAGAAGAGAGATAATATAGGCATTAATTGAGAGAGATATTCTCGTAATTTTAAGATTAATAAAAAAACAGAAAAACAGAAAACCGGAAACCAGACTTGCGACGTGGAAAAATGGGATGAGTCGGAACGTGCACCCCGGTATTCAAGGGGTGCACAAATTTGCACTCGAGTATTGATAGCCTGAGCAAATATTGCTTGTCTGAGAGAATATCGCTCGCCTGAGCGAATATTGCTCGATTAGTGAATGATCAAACGTTGATAATGAAATAATATTACTAGTCCCTTCTGAGCAAATATTACTCATTTATTACTGAATATTGATAGTTGAGTCAATATTGATAGTCTGAGCGAATATTGCTCGTCTGAACAATTATTGGTAACATGACCAAATAAAATATTAATTTAAAATATTGGTGGCTAGACCGAATATTATATGATTAATCAAGATGTTGATTGATGGATCAACATAAATTTATTAGTTGTTGAACTTGCTCAAAATTATGATTTGCAGAGCATTCAGTTCAAAACCCTAATTTTGATCAATTGATGATTTTCTGAAAATCAATCACTGAGTGAGAGAGGAACCGGCTATGTGGGAGGATGGTCGACCATGTAACGTCTAGGTGCTCGCGTGAGTATGCACCAAAGTCATTTGTAGACCAGTTGGTGAAAAAACGATCAAATGCTTGTTTAATCATTTATTGAAATAGTGCTCGTCTGAGCATTTGGCAATAAAACCTAATTATGTAGAGATGAGAGACCAACCAAGGGATATGAAACTAGCTCTTGGTGGTCGTGGGACCAGCTGGTGGTCGATTGAACAAGTTCCAAGTTGGTTGGAAAGAGTTTGAACTCAATAAAGAGTAATTAGGTCAAAGTTTTTAAAGTATATGGGACCGGTTCCTAGCAAGCCTACGGGCCGACCTTGGACGGTCAAGGTGGCATGCCCGTATCACCATAGTGTCCGTGTCTCAATTCTGAGAATTTTGATATTTTCTGGTGCGCGTTCGAGCAATATTTTGGATTTTCAAAAGAGTTTGATCTTTGACTGAAATTCTCGATTTTGCTCGAATGAGCAAGTAAAACTTTGCTCGTGCGACCAAAATTCTAAAAATATTAAAATAATAATATTTTAATATTTACGTGAGAAGCCTAGTCGTTCATGTGACCATTTGACTTTTTGGCTTTTGGCCGTTTGAGCAATATTTGAGAAAATATGAAAAACCAGGGCTTTGCTCAAACGGAAGAGCTTCATGAGATGAAGGAAATAATAATAATAATAATAATAATAGAAAGGTGTTGGTGCATGTAATAATAATGATCTAAAATAAATTAAAGTTATAATAATAATAATAATATTTAAATGCTAGGTTACCCAGCCCATAACCCAAAGAAGTACACTTGTCCAAATATTTAGTGCGCATTACTCTGGACACTTGCATTAGAAATAGCCTTCCCCGGGACAAAGGAGCTTGTCCAAAATTTACCATTGCCAACATTAGAAATAGTGACAAAAGGCGAGACACCGGTGACATCCATACAAACATCCCGACCATTTTCCCAATTGAGAACGAGAATATCCGCTGGCCTCAAGTCTATGTCATCATCTGACTGAATGCCAAGAGATACTTCTTTACGCACAGGTACGCTAGCTTTGTAACAAATGTCAAACACAACATCACGGACAATATCATGTCGAAAGTTGCTCCCAATATCCTTAGCACAATGAAGCGCATGGTCTCCGTAGATGTCCATAGGTCGGCTACAGCTTGAGCATAATCCATTCTCAACAAACAAAGGGATACCAAGTCTATAACAGAGCACATCACGGAACTGTCTAGGACCGAGGTACTGATTAAGCCCACTAATAGGTATCGCTAATAAATAATCTTGAGCATGTTTGATACGGTTGCACTGCCACAAAATGGAATCTCTTGCAGACATATGAAATTGGTCTGGGATTTTCTTTCTTTTTTATTTATTTAAATAATATTCAAATATTTAGAGAATAAAAAAAATAATAATAATAATAATAATAATAATAATAAAATAAGGTATCATAAGGTGTGGCACCTCTTAGAGCATAGCTTGGTTGAACCCACCAAGCGTTGGTATGTCAAGTTTGGTTGTCATATTTTAGTGAATCAAAACTCATCTAAGAGTCGCTTGATTATGTACTAGAGACAACTTCGTATAGGTTAGACTGGAAAGTCTAGGAATATGAGACACACAAGTATTACTCGAAGACCTGAAGAATGTGAAGCAGTAATGATCTACAATGATAACATCATCCTTCCTCTTGAGGTTAGTAATATTGACTTGAACTGTTTCATTCCTAACGTATCTTTCAAGTTGTGCTATATTGAAAACATAACTGCGAAGCTGTGAATGAATATTTTACTCTAATAGTGAGACATGATCATATAATCGTAGTATCAAGGAATTAGACTACGAAGTATAGCTATCTCACACAGACTATTAGATTTGAAGCAATTTTCAAGTGATCGAATGATCAATACGAAATATTCCGAGTCTACATCAAATGACTGTCTTCACACAAATCATGTAATATGTTAGCAGGCGATTTTCACATGATCATCTTTTGACTTTCGTCAAGAATATAAGATGAACTTGGTTAAAGAGAAAGCTTACCAACACATATTTCAAGAAATATATAAGCGAGTTAAACTCAGCTCGAAATATCAAATGTGTATAATAGAAGTCTATATAGTTATACGACTTTTGTCTCAAATAGGAGATAGAGTAGATAGACTTTTGAGTGATACATGAGTTCAAGTATCCACATACCTTTTGTTAGTAGTTCTTCGTCTTCAATCGATGAATGTCGTGAAGTCTAAAGCTCAACTACACTTTCTATCCTAATCCAAGACTTAGCTATAAGTAGACTAGAAATCAAGACTTATAGTTTTGGCAACTAAACTTGACAAACAAGCTTGAGATAGCAACGCCTGCGAGTTCGACCGAGCAGTACTCTAACAATCTCTCCCTTTGTCAATTTTAGTGACAAAACTATCAATACATATGGATTACAAAATAAATAAACTTTGTAGCTTCTCATCCAAATGTTTGATTCTTTGGTTCTTCAACATTACTCGAAATCTTCGTCACTTCCAAGTACTCCAGTGATTCTAAACGTGTTCAACTCAGCATCGATGTTGTTGAAGATCCGTAGCCATAACAATGAGAAAATATTAGCTCTCAATCATTGTTATACAGTGTCATAGTATTATTACACATCATCAAAGTCCAATTGTATCACAATTTTGACAACAATGCTATGACGATATGTATCACTCCCCCTTAGTCAATACTTCATCTCACAATGAAAACCACTCCCCCTTACATAGTGATTCGTAAACCATATGTATTTGTAGTGTGAACTACACATTAATTCTCCCCCTTTTTGTCAATATAAATTGGCAAAGGTACGAAAACTGGGATCATAATGAAATTCTCATAGAGATACTTTATAACTAAAAGATAACATATCAACTTTGTTTCGATGATTTCACATAGTCGAAACTTAGTGTTTTCATCAAGGAGTTTATAAAGATATAAGAAAACTCCTACAATATTCCACAGCCGCACTCCCACAAAGATTTGGCAATTAAGCACAAGTTCAATTAATAACTCTCCCCCATAAAATGTCATTCCCGAAAGAACAACAAGAGCGACCTTACTTTTACAAGAAAAGAAGGATTACTTTAGACATTAACAAATTACATGAGACACGAATTTATATCCATAAAACTCAATTAAATTAACCACAAGAGAACCTAAGATTAATTTAATCGGAAATGCTCCACATAAGAGAACTTACGGAGCCGCACAGTACTTTCACATAAAAGTGGATCAGGGAAAGATCAATACTACGGAATATTCAAACATTCATTCTATTTTCATCAATATTAGCATAATGATATCATATTTTTGTTATCAAAAGTTCATTTTATCTTCCATCAATATTTGCATAATGACATATAATAGACTTAACTTTTGACATATATAGGATAATCATAGTTCACGGATGCAAACACACATATCCCATAACATTATTTCCAATATATAAAACCAATAAAGCTTAATACTGCAAAATCATCTTCCAAATCAACTTTTGAGTCTAAATAAATAAATCTAAAAACATTGCAAGATGAAAATCATTGGAAATAGCTATGTGTACTCACAATAATTGCTATTCCAAACCCTAGTTATCCTTCTTGAAACACAAGAATAAATTCTCATAAGAAGTTTCCTAGAACAAAAACAAAAACATCAATAGATAAGGAAATTAATCATCTTCTTCATCATCCATAACCATCCAAGTGGCTTGAACAATATCCATATCTTACTTGATTTCGGGAAACTTAGTAGCAATCACACGTAATTGTTCTTGCACACATTTTACCTTGGGATTGATCTTAGACACACCCTTGTGAAATTGATGAAGAATACTCAAGGTGGTAGGATCACAAGAACCGTCAAGGGAATCACATCTTTGTCTTTTGCATGCATTCTCCTTCATACGTTTGAAAGTACAAGGACGAACAAGTTTGGGAGTTTCAATGGAGTTGCCAATAAAAGCAATAGAATGTGCTCAACAAATTGGCTCAATTAAGCACGGAAAGCCTAACTTATTGTTGTATGACGTCATTGAAAGCATTTGAAGAATAATGAATCCACAAATACCAAGACTTGAGAAACCAATTCAAGGAAATAGACTAACTCCGCAAAATCACGACTCCACTGAGAGTTCTCAATTGTGGAGGGACAAAGATTAGATATACCAAGTTTTCCAAAAGACATCAAAGCAAGACTAAGATAATTAGTAGGAAATTTGCCTTCAATCCAATCAACACTCTTGCCACAAAGACATTTTGAAATGGTCTCATATGATGGTCTTTCTTCCCTTGGTCTTAGAAGAAGAAAATTACCCAAATGAATATTGGTAATCCTTGAAATCAACTCTCTATTAACTAGAATACTTTCTCTATTTATCATGGTCTTGAATTCCATGTCATCAAGATCAACATCATGGATGTTAGCATAGAAGATTCTTGTGAGAGTGCCAAATCCTTCACCAAGACCATTAAAGATGTTTCCAAGATGAAATTTTTCAAAACAAACCAAATCTTCTTTATGACCACTAGCAAAATCCAATTTCTTTTCTAGAATGAACCCACTAGAAGAAATCCTTTCAAAAATCTTGCTACAAGACTCATTGATAAATTTAATTTTAAGAGAGTCTTGATTTTTAGGTAAAATCATGTTAAAAGATGATGAATCCAAATTTTTTGAAACCTACTTTGAAACTTTGAAATTCCCCATGAGATCTAAAAAAAAAAAAGAGAACACAAAGAAGGAGAAACTTACTTGAAATGCTTCTTGATGGTAAATAATTTTTTTTGCCTTCCTTGTAACTCCAAGAACAAAAATTAATGGAGTAGAGACGTGAACCCTATAAGAAACTTAGTTCACGTACGTGGACAAGGAAAGGAAGAAGAAGGGTACGCGTACCAAAACTCTTATATACCCAATAATGGGTTTGGACTCGTTTATGAACCGCGACCCACAAAAGGAAAGCAGGATTTCCATCAAGCGTTCAACAACCCAGGTTTGCACACTGTGAAAAGATCATAGTGCAGAAAAAAGGATGGTAGAAAAACCACATCACTTTATTTAACCTCAGGTAGACAGAAAAAATTCTGTCGAACGAGATTTTCATAAAAAAATTCAAGATACAGCTAATCCATAATACAGAGACACAAAACTAATCAGACAGTTACTTGCCCCACTTCAAGTTATATACAAATGGGGGGATGCCAGACTTGTTACCAAGAGGGAAGATTAGCAGAGGAACCCTCATGCACCTTCTCTGGTCGATATTTGGGAACTGTATCAGAAGTATATTCATAATAATGATGATACTCGGGGTTATTTGAAATTTTTAAATCCCTTTTCTTATGATCAAGGAATGATGTTTTCCCATAATTGGAACCTACACCAAACTAAAATCTCTTTATCAGTTTCATATGAGTTGGTGGTAAGTTTAATTCGTACCCTATGAAGACATGATTTGATTGGTATGAAACTTTTATCAGAACGATTATTTTCCTCGATCGAATTAAGTTTTTCTAAGAATCTAAAAACGTTTTCAAAATCTTTAAATAGATCTTTATCAATTGATCCATCCTGATAGTATTTCTCAAAGAGATTAAGAGTCAATCTAGTGAAATTCCATATCTTTAAGCTTTGACCACGTTTTTTTGAATAATTTTTCTTAGAAGAACTTTTAATTTTCCTTTAGATTGATTCCCATCATCTAAGTTTTACAATGTCTTAGATGGAGTGAGATTATCATGAGAGACCAGAGGTCCTCTGGATAATAAGCTATGAATAATCTTTAAGGAATTTTGGCGTGCGTTACAGATGCCCAGGACAAGTTTCCCAAAGTAATTTCCCATAAGGACAAACTTTAGGGATCAATCAAACACAAACTTATTAGGTTTATACCGTTTGCCTGCTGTGATACCAATTGAAAAAGCTGGGGGTCTAACAACCTCACCCAATATTTCATTTAGGCAATCTGTATGGAAAAACTCCAATATAATTCCAAGAGAATCAACTAGACAGTCAGACTCAATCAATGGAAATATATCAAAGAGTTGTATCCCTGTTTCACAATGTAATCAACAAATCAAACAGATAGACATCCGCGAGCCTGATTATTATGTGAAACAACTTGAACGGTACCAAAGACCAATGTTCAAGCTTCAATCAATTTATATCAACAACCAAAGGTTGGATTATCTAATTGATTGACCTACGCATAACCTGTGATATTTCAATTATATAGAAAATATAATGCGGAAAAGAAATTGTAACTCCCCGATTTTCGGGCACGGATCCTGCCCAGATCCCATGCCCGAAAACCCGAAGTGCTACTTCGATACCATAGCCGAAGCCCGACTACTGAGCCCAAGCTCATTAAATAATTTATTTGGGCTTAATTAATTTATGTTCTATTCAGAAATTCTGACGCAGTGAATACATAAAAAATTCTTTTAGAAAGATCTAACAGTTACTTTTACGAGATTTTTAATCCATATGTAGAAAACTCTAGCGTATAATAAATTAATTTCACCGTTAAAAGTTCCAGGTTCAATCCAAAAGAGTCACGTTTTCAAGGAACAAACGTAAACCAGAAATAGACATCAGTTCACTCCAAGAATTTTACTGAACACAATTCAAATCAAAAAATTATTCTAATTATCACTACAGGAAAAATATACATCTACAACGGGGGTTTTACAACTCTTTGCTAAATATCGTAGAAAGTCTTATGTTTTGCAACTGGTTTCAAAGGAAGAGTTGTCGTATATTATCACTTCCAACCCTTAGGTCCAAGGGGTTGCGCTAAGAAAACAAACGACAACTCCTTAAGAAAAAGAGTTGTGACGACATTTAGCTATAACAACTCTATTCCATAAATGTAGTGACTAAGCCTATCACAATGTTTGCAAGAGTTGTTGAAGAACACCAAAATATGATGATGAAAAATAGTGTTTGAGGGGAGATTCGAACATGAACCTACTGCATGGAAGCTAGCTCAACAACCATCCTTACGATTCAGAAGTTTTGATTTTTTGTGTTTTTTATAATAAAAGCCTATAACAACACTTATAAGAGTTGTTGAACACTACACCAAAATCAGGATTTTATTACAGTGTAACCTGTCACAGTTTATGGAGATTGTGAAATTGATGGGACTAACCTTATCAAAAATAAATAAAGTAAATATTACAGACTGTGAAAATGACCATATTACCCTTAATGGAATTTAGTGCAATAAATATTATCGAGACTGTGAAAATGACCAGACTACCCTTATTGGAAATAAGTAATAATACTTACTTTACTTCTTTCTGATAAGGGTAATCTGGTCATTTTCACAATCTCCATAATATTTATTGTAAAAAAATTCATGAAGGGTAATATGGCCATTTTCACTGTCTGCAGTATTTACTTTATTTATTTCAGATAAGGGTAGTTTGGTAATTTTCACATTCTCCATAATATTTATTACCTTTATTTCTAGTAAGGGTAATATGGTCATTTTAACAATTTATAATATTTAGTTTACATATTTTCCAATAAGGGTAGTCTGGTCATTTTCATAGTCTTCATATTATTTATTGCACTAATTTCCAAGAAGGGTAGTATGGTCATTTTCATAGTCAGTAATATTTACTTTACTTATTTCTGATAAGGGTAGTCTGGTCATTTTCACAATCTCCATAATATTTATTGCACAAATTTCCATGAAGGGTAATATGGTCAATTTCAGTATATGTAATTTTAACTTTACTCATTTCAGATAAGGGTAGTTTGGTAATTTTCACAGTCTCCGTAATGTTTATTACCTTTATTTCTAGTAAGGGTAATATGGTCATTTTAACAATTTATAATATTTAGTTTACTTATTTTTCGATAAGGGTAGTCTGGTCATTTTCATACTTCATAATATTTATTGCATTAATTTCCAAGAAGGGATGTTTACTCAGAACAAACATTATAAAGGTAACAGAGCTAGCATTTTATAAATTAAGCACTCAAATGGAGTTGTTAATTGTCTATTTTGCAAGAACAATACTAGTGTTAGTAAAGGAAATACAACAAGAGCGACTATGACAGTAAAATTCAATACAATAAAAACAATAAACTATACTGACTTAACTTGTGAACTTCCTTTTCTTCTTCTTTTTGTTCTTCTTCTTTGTCGGAACCACTATGATATATTCACCATCTTCTCTTAAGTAGCTCTCGCTCTCGTCATCCATTTGGAAACCAAAAGTTGAAGTATCCACTGGTTGGCAATTTGTGTCATGCTTTTCATTGTATTCCTCTAATTCATGGAAACCCCTAGGTGGTGGTTTGACATCACATACCGAGTTAGATGTATTCGACTCGAGAATAGAAAACTTGTCGCGCTTGTGTTGCTAAAATGAATGGATCGTTACGATACTGGTTCTTATGTTGCTTTAAATTGACTAATGTAAAGCCATCTTCAACCTTCACACCAAAACTGGTGTGAGCCCAATCACATTTGAATATTGGAATTTGAAACATATGATTGTAGTCCAATAATAGAATTTCTTCTAAAATACCGTAGAACCCACTAGTTTCTGACCGTCCTGCAACTAAGGTTGTTGATTCAATTGAAACTCCACTTTGTTTTGTGTGACTCTCTTAACATCCTTCGTAATAAACCTATACCCATTGATTAGCAATCCTTTATATGATACGCAGTTTTCTAACGGCCCATATGACAACCATTCTAAGTGTTTGATATCGACATGCCTTGTTCAATTTGCATCTTAACCTACAAATGTATAATCTCAGGACATAAGAATATAACTAAATTTGCTATTTAAGCATGAGAAGTTAGATTTATAGTGATGTTGTGCCTAACATGGATTGTTCCAAGTGATTGAGAATGAAACGAGAATCACATGTAGTTGCGTTTTCTGTAGCAGAAAAATGTCCAAGTGTTTAAACTATACTAATTTGCATAATCGACTAAGAGTGGACTAAACGTACCTTTTGTTGAAACCAATCTGCAAATGTGTCAGACTGTATGGAGTTGAGTTGGTCTTCACTGGTAATTGCCCTCCCAACACAAGATTTTAACTCGTCCATATGCATTCTAAGACAAAAGTAAAATTAAAAAAATGAAGTATTAACTGACAGACCATTTTTAATGAACATGAATATCATACTTACGTCATATATGGGTCAATTTCGGGTGTGTTAAAAAGCACATATCTGTGAGCTATCTTTAACTTCTCACTATCCATACGCACTTGGACACCTTTAGAAAGAGGACGTGCTACCGGTGTGGAACCATTTTGAATGTTTTCGTTACGCCTTTGCTTTACTCCTGTTTCAGCTGCTTGGGCCTTACGAATATCAAAATACCTAACACACTCCATTCCAAGATAACACTCGGCTATACAAGCTTCAAGTCGTGCATTATTCTTTACATATTCTTTGAATATCTTCATATACCTAGGATAGTCGCGTATGCAACAGTTACCAATGAATTAAATATTAGTATCTCTAAGCTACAAAGGGCATAACTTTCTACATGAAACCAAAATAACAGAATTAATATAAATTAAATTGGCATACCTTTCAAATGGATACATCCAACGATATTGTACAGGTCCACATAATCGCACTTCTCGAGCTAGGTGAATTGTCAAGTGCACCATTATATCAAAAAATGACGGAGGGAAGTACCTCTCCAACATACACAAAGTCTCGGCAACTTCTACTTCAAGTTCCACTAATCTCTGGAGATCAACTGCCCTTTGGCATATTTCGTGAAAATAAGAACATAACCTGAAAATCGCCTCCCTTGGCCCTACAGGTAAAAGTCCTTGCAAAGCAACGGGTAATATTTGTTGCATAAAAACATGGTAATCATGAGCCTTAATAACACCTAAGCAACCATCTTTTGAGAAATGCTTTCTAAGATCAGAACTATACCCATATGGAACCTTCAAATTTCTCATCCTATTATAAAATATAGCCTTTTCCTTGTCATTTAAGCAGTATGGTGCTGGTGGAAGGATCGTTTTTCCATTTATCTTTGTTGGATGCAATTCTGGTCTTATTCCCATACTCTTCAGATCATTGCGGGATTTTAGACCGTCTTTTGTTTTGGAATTTATATTCAATACAGTACCAATGATACTCTCGCAAACATTTTTTTCTGTATGCATAACATCAATATTGTGTCGTAGTAATAAATCCTAGGAACATGGAAAAAATCATAACATTAGTAACTCTACAAAGAAATAAAAATCTACAAAGGAGAAAACAAAGAAAGTTGCAGCACAAGATGTGCCACCATACTTGGTCAGTAAGAGCTACATTCCTTAAGCTACTTCATTCTTAGAAACATACATTTCAATATCTACAAGTTAAGACATGAAGAAAACAAAAATGATAACATCCACTCAATAAAAACCAAAGATGCGATTTCTAACGTCTAGAGCTGTCAACCAATAAAAGAGCCAATTAACTGCAGTCTACATCTCAATATGTATAGGATACCTCTTACGCAAGCCTAATAATATAGATATGGAAGAACAAGTTTCGGTGGACATATCAACCTGTTTGAGCACCAACAATAAGTAAATATGAGACCAATAAAGTTTCAGGTTTTTTTGAGTTGTAGTAAGGCTGCAGCTCTGACGTGTTGAGCAAACTAAATGATTTCAGGTGAACACTTGTGAACTTAAAAAAGTTGAGAAAAAAACAAGTAAATTTGAAGTTAAGCAAACTATTACCAAGTAAATTTGAATTTATAGAACTGACCTCCCAGTAAGATAAGTCGAAGAATATCGACCATTTGTTAAACACCCGAAGCTCAGTTTCATCATCAGGTGCACCCGAACTAGCCGCATCAGTAACAACATCCCTTTTCCGCTTCCCACACTTAGAATTACCCACATTAGCAGTTGTTGCCACACTACTCTGCCCCTTACTCTTTTTATTCTTCTTCTTTTCCTCTTTCTTTTTCCTTATCTCCTCCTCGTTCTTCTCCGCTTTCCCAAAGTCATTCACAATACTACTCTGACATTCAAGCGCCGCAGCACCTGACATAACAGGTGGCTTTTCCTTTTTCTCAACCTATCCATTAAACCAGTCTTTTTTCTGCCGAAGAGGATGATTATGACGAAGAAATCTCCTATGATTCAAGTAAATGATTTACGACTAAATGGCAACCAGTTTGAAAGTGTATTTTCACCGCAAAGAGGGCAAGCTGCCTTCCCTTTATACGTACATCCAGATAGATTACCAAATGCAGGGAAATCGTTTATTGTCCACATTAATAATGCCTTCAAGTTAAAATTTGTTTTAGTAAACGAATCATATACCTGCACGCCCTTCTCCCACAACTCAATTAGATCATCAATCAAGGGCCGCAAGTATACATCGATGTCCTTACCCGGTTGTTTTTTTCCTGGAATCAACATGCTGAGAATTATGTTTTCGCCTTGCATACACGACTGAGGGGGCAAATTATAAACCACGATCATCACTGGCCAACAACTGTGGGTTGGGAAAAGATCACCAAATGGATTAAATCCATCAGCAGCAAGCACAAGACGCAAATTACGTGAATCTGAAGCAAACTCGGGAAACTTTCTATCTATGTGCTTCCAAGCCAAAGAATCTACTGGATGACGCATCTTCCCATCTTTACTCATGTTCGTCACGTGCCATATCAACTGCTCAGCCAGCTCAGCTGATTGATACAATCTCCTCAATCTCGGCACAATGGGGAAGTATCTAAGGACCTTCACCGGTATCTTCTTTTTGGGCTTATCTATCATGTCAGCATTGTCCATGTTAGATGTGTCTTCCTTCCACCTAGAATAATGACATTTAGGACATTCTTCTGCATCTTTCAAGTCTTTTCTAAACAGACAACAATCATTCACACAAGCATGTATTTTCTCGTAAGTTAATTGATAAGATTTCAGCAGCTTCTTCACTTCATATGTTGAGCAAGGAAGACAATGACCTGGCGGCAACAAGGAACCAATTGTCTTGAGAAGTTCGTCAAAATATTTCCTAGATAAACCATTTACTGTCTTGTGCCTATACAATTCAACAGTTATGGATAACTTTGTGTGTGTGTCACAATTAGGATATAACGATATGTCCCCCTCTTCCACCTCGTTTTCCAACCCCTCGTCTTGCATAGTTTCATGTCCCTGATCGATATGTGCATCAGCTTCAACATCAGCATCTACATACATCTGAGATGAACCCCCCGTTGCTCCCTCTCGGTGTACATCATTAGAAGTGACATTCATCTCCCCGTGAAAAACCCACTCATTGTATGTAGGATCCATACCTCGTTTCAGCAAGTGAAGATACACTTTGTTTGGAGGAAGTGGCACAACAAGGTTTTTATAATCAACACAAGGACAACTGAACTCGGAAGGATTTCCAAGTTTCTGACAAACAGTATGTATGAAATTCTGCAAGGCCTCCTGATATGGAAGATTATCCCTACATGAAAGAACGACGAAATAATTAAGCACGGTAATAACGTAATACAAGAGGGAAAACCAATGTAAAGAATGTAATATTCAACAGTGAACAACATATTAACCTTGGCCAATGAACCCAATCTTTATTCATCATTTGTAATGACTTGAAACTGCAAATCTATTCAGTTCTTCCAGTTAAAAAAGGCTTTGAATTTCCCTTCTCAACCAACACTGGAGCCACTTCTTTGGTTGGAATGTTGAATTTATTTAGTGTTCAAGACCGGGATGGTGAAGGATGCATCGGCATAGTAGGCACGCACCTGTAGAATCAAAGATTAGTATTCCCACTCCAGCAATTATGAGATGCAAAGAATTTTCAGCATGAAGTGCAGAACAACATGGCAGAGTTAAGAACAACATGGCAGCTATAAGCACATGCCTTGATCTTGTAAAAATTGAGCCTCGTAGGATTATTTTTCACCAAAATCTAAATAGTTAGCTGCATTACAAGTCATGTACTAGTGCAGATGGAAGCAGTAAGTCCTGTACTATGCGCACTGATTTATGAAGTGCAGAACAACATGGCAGAGTACTTGTAACACCCCATTTCCTTAAATTTACCATCTACTTCCTTGACTTAACACCCAGGTCCATTTAACATGTTATTAAATAATGTTCAATCACTTGAAGCTCTACAGACTAATAGAAGAGGATAAGATTTCTGAAAGGGGAAACTGTACAAATGGACTGACAATGTAAGAAGATTTTCTTACACACTAATTTAAGGTAAGCGTTTTATCCACCCATTCCAATAAAACAAATGCAACATAGCTAAAAGGCATGGTTTGGGTTGATGGAACAAAATGCAGAACATACAAATTAGAGACACAAAACAATTACCATACTTCCCGAAATCTGGGTTTTGCATGTAAGCCATAATTTGACATTGTTGTAGTTCTAGAGATGCCAATGATATTCCAAGATTTCAGCAAAATCGACATTTGATGAAAAGGAACACAAAAACAACATCAGAACACAAAACTAAGAAGACCTACTTTGAATTTGCAGCTTAATCACAACACACACATAACTAACAACTTCATGAAATTTTAGAGAAGGTAAAGGAAATATCAACAACTTTCAGCAACTGCAGGTTTGCCAACATCAGAAGATCAGGGAATGAAGTGGCAGATGAACTGGCGAAGGAAGGAAGAAAGGAAATGCAAGCTACACAGCAACAAATATCACCCAGTGTATGCCCAATCTGCAATTCGCAATACTGCGAGAGACAACATTATAAATTAATTCAGCTTTCGGTTTGCTTTTAAAAAAAAAAAAAAACATCTCAGATGGAATGTGTAGCTAAGGCAAATTAGTATTGAACTTTTGAAAATGTCATTTTTTGAACTAGATATGAGATCAGAAATATCTAGTCACACGTAGATTTCGTAGTTCAAATCAGAGCCCCATCTTCTTTACCACTATAACTAGTTTAACTACTATTGAGAAAGCAATCTATAACATTCGCAAGTGAGACATTATCTCAAACAGGCAACAAATATCAAAATGATGACTAAGGAAAGAAAGTTAAGAAGAAAATTACCCCAAACTGGTGATTGATTTCAGATGTTGATGGATTCCCAAACATCCATTTCCTTTAAATAAACCAGACCCCACTCCTAATTTCAACAAAATAAAAATCCAATTAACAAATCAATTTATTTGAATAGATTCCTGAGAAAAGAAATACATGTACATATGAAGTGACAAAGTCAAAAACTCTTGGCATGATCATGGATAAATATAAACTCTTTTTTCCAAAGCCAACAATAGAAATTGAATGCTTCAGCCTTAAATATAAATTGAATTTAATCATGCAACTAAGGAAGATTTAATCAAATTCTAAACCAAACCCATATTGTTCTGTGTTGATATCAATTTCAATTTCAGGCTGCATTACAAGTCATGTACTAGTGCAGATGAATGCTAAAAGTACACGGTAAGAATATGGGCGAAAATGCCGCAGAAACACATCAAACCAGCCAGCAATGTCGAGGATCCACAAGATCCATTAGAAGTCGGAATGAAGAGCTTGGCCCCAATTTAAAAACTAGAAAGAACCATATTTCATAATCATTTAAAAAATCTGAATTCCGAGTTTAAATGGTTGGTCAAAAGTGCACGCAAAATAGGTCGCAGAACTGCGAACCTACAAGTTTCAGAGAGTTAGTGGTGCTGGTACAAGTATGCCTTGGCAGTTGCTCAAAAAAATACCACATTTCTCTATGATAATGATAAGTTCCCAAGGAAATTTTCAAATGTTTACTACAGTTCTTAAGAAGATGACGATAACCTATTACAGTCTTAATGCCAAAAAAATGATCAAATATTAAAATTGGGGTAATTAAACTCAATCGCTTTTATTACCCATACAGCTATAGAAAATGAAAGCCAGAAATACATTGAAAAATGAGTTAACTGAGCTATATTAAGGATACAAAGGTGACGAACACAGACAATAATAACGTTCTTAGAATCGAGAATATGCAAGTGTAAGAGAACTAAACTGAGCACAATTCAGTATCAGCACTTAACGTGTTGCTTGACTCGGACAATTTTGGAAGATTTATCATTTGCTCCAGAAGCAACCCAAAACAAAATTAACTCTAGCAGATCGTAGATACAAATAATAACTCAATTTCATGGTCAGGATAAATGGTAGGACACAAATGGAATTTATTTGTATACTAGTATCAATTTATTATAAAGCAAACTAACACGGAGTAACTTAAAGCAAAAATGCAGGACATTAATATTCCTTGATATTCAAAATCCTAAACTAGTATCATAATTTGCAGAACTCATACAATATGAATCTACAGAACCCATTTTTTAAACTCAACAATTCAGTGTTATATCTCAAGGGCCCAATCTCCTAAAAGACTTGTTATGTTTACTACTTGAGTTCAATTTTATGATGACAAGCAATCACATCACATCTAAATAATGAAACCTAATTAGATTTACTAGATTTAAACAAAGATCCACTGACTTATGCATTGAAATGGATAAAGATTTTAAACCAAAGTTGGAGGCGGAAATCTTGTCCATAAAATCCCTTAAACCCATTTTATAAAAGATACAAATTCTCTGCAATTTCAATTTCAATTTCAGAAGTAGATACCAATTTCAATTTCAGGCCGTATCATTTAATGCAAACTACCCATTTCACAAAAATCAAAAAAATTCTGCAACTGAATTGAATGCAACTGAAAAAAAACCTAATTCAACAAAAAAAAATTATAAGATAAGGGTTACATATCGAACTGCATAACAGACCTTTGGGAAATTGGTGGAGGTGATCTTCAAATCTGTGTGGTGATGATGAAGTTAGCGAAGAAATCCGAGATCGATGTAGTTGAAGACGATGGTAATAAACGGAGCTGCTGGAGTTGGATACGATGAAGTTGCCAGTGGTTTGAGTGATGGTGGTGATTTCAGTGAATCTGCTGCTCTGTCGAAGACGATGTTTGGGGGGACGAAGTTGTTGCTCTGTCGAAGACGCAGGGGAGATGAAGTTGAGGGGAAAAAACGGATAAGGAGGAATTGGTGAGGATTTTGTTAAAGGAAAAAAAAATACAATGAATGGTTGTAGATGATCAACATTAAAGAATCAATGAATGGATGGTTATGATGTTATGAAAAAAAAATTTTAATTTATTAAATTGATAAAAAAAAACAATGAGATATACTAAAGATAGGAAAATGATGATGATAAAAAAAAAAAAATCAATTTTTTTTGATGATGATAAAAAAAAATCAATTTTTTTAAGGAAATTCCATTTTATTTTAATAAACAATAAAAAATAATAATAAAAAAAAAATAAACAATATAAAATATATATATATATATATATATTATATTTTATAAAATAAAAATAATAAAATATATATATATATATATATATATATTATATTTTATATATATATTATCTCATCAAGGAAGTGCGCCTTCATTGTCCAGGTATTTCTCGATGGGTTGAATTTTGCTATACAAGGCCAGCTAGACTGTATTATGATCAATATATTTTGTCGTCTGCACTCGGTGTCCAGCAAGGTGACCCACTCGGTCCCCTGTTGTTTGCACTGACACTTCATCCCCTTGTGAAGTCTATTGCTTCTCGATGTACGCTTGATTTACACGCCTGGTACCTTGATGATGGTACAATTATTGGTGATACACTCGAGGTGGCCAAGGCTTTGAGCATAATACAAACCGAAGGGCCGGTAGGGGTTTACATCGAATATAAAGAAGACAGAGGTCTTTTGGCCTTCTATTGATCCTAGAAGCGTTGATGATGGTGTATTCCCTCTTGATATTGGTAGGCCTACTAATGGCGTTAAACTTTTGGGAGGTCCGGTGAGTTTGGATATGGATTTTATAAGTGATATGGTGTTGAGTCGGGTGAACAAAACTGTTCAACTAATGAATGCCATTAAAAAGCTCAAGGATCCTCAGTGTGAGATGCTATTACTTCGCAATTGCACTGGTGTGTCACGTTTATATTTTACAATGCGCACTACCAATCCTGCAGCTCTTCAACAAGCCACTGAGGTTTTTGACGATCATTTGCTCCGATATTTGAGACTTTTGGTCAATGGGGATGGGGCTGGTTTTGGGCCGTTGCAGCAGAGATTAGCTACCTTGCCGATCAAGGATGGTGGATTTGGTATCTATACTATGGCTGATACCCGCACTTATTGTTATCTGGCTTCTCAGTGCCAGACTGCTTCGGTGCAAAAAGTAATCCTTGGTAACTTATTCTCCCCAGACAAAGGTTCTGCTTATCAGTTGGCTCTTCAGAAATTTATCCAGGTATGTGGACTTTCTTCTAGCTTTCGCGTCGATGATACTGCCCCCCCTTCTATGCACTCCCTGGCAGTTACTTATTTTGATGCAGTGAAGAAGCAAATCCCCAACCAATTTTCTATGTCTGCAAGAGATTCCATTCTGTGGCAATGTAACCGTGTCAAACATGCACAGGATTATCTTATGGCTATACCCATTAGTGGGCTTAACCAATGTCTTGGACCGAGACAGTTCAGAGCTGTTCTTTGTTATCGCCTTGGGATCCCCTTATTTGCGGATAATGGTTTGTGCCCATGCTGTAACAAATCTATGGATATTTTCGGTGATCATGCGCTCCATTGTGCTAAGGATGTTGGAATCAAGTTTCGGCATGACTTTGTTCGTGATGTAATTGCCGACATTTGTTACAAGGCTGATGTACCCGCTCGTAAGGAGGTTTCCCTCGGGTTTTTGTCTGATGATGACAAAGATTTGCGTCCTGCAGACATCCTTGTTTTAAATTGGGAAAATGGTAAAGATGTTTGTATGGATGTCACAGGTGTCTCACCCTTCACTGGGGAAGGTGTCCGCGCTTTCGCTCCCGGCAAAGCCATTGCTAATGCTGTTTCACGTAAACGTACTAAGTACTTGGACAAATGTGTTTCACATGGTTATGGTTTGGGCGTTCTAGCTTTCTCTACTTTGGGAGAGCTTGGTGAGGATACCTTGTGTTTTTTCAAGCGTTTGAAAAATCGTTTAGTTTGTAATGAAGCTAGTAGTGGAGTAGGTAGTTTTATTTTTCATAGATTAGGTGTTGCTATTCAAAAAGGCGTCGGGGCCCAGCTTGTTGCTAGGCTACCAACCAAGGTTTTGTACGAGTCTTGAACTCTTCTTCTTATATCATGATAATATATATTGCAGAGATAAAATAAAATAAAAAATAAAAAATAAAAAATAAACAATATAAAATATATTGTCCAACTCCAATGATAATTGAAGCCAAAATATCCAAATATGATAGATTCCATATCCAGTTCATCCTAACCAGAGACTCTTGTCTAACTCCATTGATAATTGAAGTCAAAATGCCCAAATATGATAGATTCCATCTCCAGTTCATCCTAACCAGAGAATCTTGTCTAACTCCAATGATAATTGAAGTCAAAATGTCCAAATATGACAGATTCCGTCTCCGGTTCATCCTAACCAGAGACTCTTGTTTAACTCAGTGATAATTGAAGTCAGAAAGTCCAAATATGACAGATTTCGTCTCCGGTTCATCCTAATCAGAGACTCATGTCTAACTCCAGTGATTATTGAAGTCAAAATATCCAAATATGACAGATTTCTTCTCCGGTTCATCCTAACGAGAGACTCTTGTCTAACTCCAGTGATAATTGAAGTCAAAATGCCCAAATATGATAGATTCCATCTCCAGTTCATCCTAACCAGAGACTCTTGTCTAACTCCAATGATAATTGAAGTCAAAATGCCCAAATATGATAGATTCCATCTCCAGTTCATCCTAACCATAGAATCTTGTCTAACTCCAATGATAATTGAAGTCAGAAAGTCCAAATATGACAGATTTCGTCTCCGGTTCATCCTAATCAGAGACTCAGGTCTAACTAAAGTGATAATTGAAGTCGGAATGTCCAAATATGATAGATTTCTTCTCCGGTTTATCCTAACCAGAGACTCTTGTCTAACTCCAGTGATAATTGAAGTCAAAATGCCCAAATATGATAGATTCCATCTCCAGTTCATCCTAACCAGAGACTCTTGTCTAACTCCAATGATAATTGAAGTCAAAATGCCCAAATATGATAGATTCCATCTCCAGTTCATCCTAACCAGAGACTCTTGTATAACTCCAATGATAATTGAAGCCAAAATATCCAAATATGATAGATTCCATCTCCAGTTCATCCTAACCAGTGACTCTTGTCTAACTCCAGTGATAATTGAAGTCAGAAAGTCCAAATATGACAGATTTCGTCTCCGGTTCATCCTAATCAGAGACTCGGGTCTAACTAAAGTGATGATTGAAGTCGGAATGTCCAAATATGATAGATTTCTTCTCCGGTTCATCCTAACGAGAGACTCTTGTCTAACTAAAGTGATAATTGAAGTCGGAATGTCCAAATATGATAGATTTCTTCTCCGGTTCATCCTAACGAGAGACTCTTGTCTAACTCCAGTGATAATTGATGTCAGAATGCCCAAATATGATAGATTTCTTCTCCGGTTCATCCTAACCAGAGACTCTTGTATAACTCCAATGATAATTGAAGCCAAAATATCCAAATATGATAGATTCCATCTCCAGTTCATCCTAACCAGTGACTCTTGTCTAACTCCAGTGATAATTGAAGTCAGAAAGCCCAAATATGACAGATTTCGTCTCCGGTTCATCCTAATCAGAGACTCAGGTCTAACTAAAGTGATAATTGAAGTCGGGATGTCCAAATATGATAGATTTCTTCTCCGGTTCATCCTAACGAGAGACTCTTATCTAACTAAAGTGATAATTGAAGTCGGAATATCCAAATATGATAGATTTCTTCTCCGGTTCATCCTAACGAGAGACTCTTGTCTAACTCCAGTGATAATTGATGTCAGAATGCCCAAATATGATAGAGTTCTTCTCCGGTTCATCCTAACCAGAGACTCTTGTATAACTCCAATGATAATTGAAGCCAAAATATCCAAATATGATAGATTCCATCTCCAGTTCATCCTAACCAGTGACTCTTGTCTAACTCCAGTGATAATTGAAGTCAGAAAGCCCAAATATGACAGATTTCGTTTAGGTTCATCCTAATCGAGAGACTCAGGTCTAACTCCAGTGATTACTGAAACCAAATTATCCAAATATGACAGATTTCTTCTCCGGTTCATCCTAACGAGAGACTCTTGTCTAACTCCAGTGATAATTGAAGTCAAAATGCCCAAATATGATAGATTCCATCCCCAGTTCATCCTAACGAGAGACTCTTGTCTAACTCCAATGATAATTGAAGCCAAAATATCCAAATATGATAGATTCCATCTCCAGTTCATCCTAACCAGTGACTCTTGTCTAACTCCAGTGATAATTGAAGTCAGAAAGCCCAAATATGACAGATTTCGTCTCCGGTTCATCCTAATCAGAGACTCAGGTCTAACTCCAGTGACTACTGAAACCAAAATATCCAAATATGACAGATTTCTTCTCCGGTTCATCCTAACGAGAGACTCTTGTCTAACTCCAGTGATAATTGAAGTCAAAATGCCCAAATATGATAGATTCCATCCCCAGTTCATCCTAACGAGAGACTCTTGTCTAACTCCAGTGATAATTGAAGTCAGAAAGTCCAAATATGACAGATTTCGTCTCCGGTTCATCCTAAACAGAGACTAAGGTCTAACTCCAGTGATTACTGAAGGCAAAATATCCAAATATGACAGATTTCTTCTCCGGTTCATCCTAACGAGAGACTCTTGTCTAACTCCAGTGATAATTGAAGTCAAAATGCCCAAATATGATAGATTCCATCTCCAGTTCATCCTAACCGAGAGACTCTTGTCTAACTCCGGTGATAATTGAAGTCAAAATGCCCAAATATGATAGATTCCATCTCCAGTTCATCCTAACCAGAGACTCTTGTATAACTCCAATGATAATTGAAGTCAAAATGTCCAAATATGACAGATTTCGTCTCCGGTTCATCCTAACCAAAGACTCTGGTCTAACTCCACCGATTACTGAAGCCGTTATATCACATTTGAAGTTCGAATCGACACTGAGCTTCATATTTGTTGATTTAGATTATGTATCATGTTGAGTTTGAAGTCTGAACCCCTCCTGAAGCTTCTCGGTTCATAGTTTGTATGTCGTTATATCACATTTGAAGTTCGAATCGACACTGTGCTTCATATTTATTGATTTAGATTATGCATCATGTTGAGTTTGAAGTCTGAACGCCCTCCTGGATCTTCTCGGTTCATAGTTTGTATATACCACATTTGAAGTTCGAATCTTACCAGTAAATGGTGTGATTCATCGTTCTTACGAATTCTCAGATTTATAGTGGTCCTCTCGTGGCCAGGTTTCAATCTCGGAGATAGTTGCTTTCTCAAACTTGACGAATTCGTGTTCGTTTAAGGTTTCTGAGAATTCTTACCGGTAAAAAGTGTGTTTCTTTGTCAATACGTATGCTTTTGCTTTGACCAATAATTGATTTGTTTATAGTTGTTTTTTTTGGAATTTTCTCTAATCTAACGTACCAAAGTGAGGGGTGCAAAAATAACTAAAATCTAACGGTGGTAAGCCTTTTGGTTTGTGTTTCTTTACCAATCCGTATGCTTCCTCTTAGACCAATTACAAAATTGTGTCTCTCCCGCCCCAAAAGCCCGCCCAATTTTGGTCACGTGTCTGACTGAGGAATTTTCAGACAATATTAATTTTTCTTCCACCGCAACGTGTCTTCTCCAGAGTTAATTCCCCCAAAATTTTTCAGCCAAATTCTAGACGCGCCCAAATTTCTGAAAGACATCCAAATTTTCACCAAAATCACTGAAAGAAAGCTCTCTTCACCAAAAACGAAAACCCTCCTCACCAAAAAAAAAGAAAAAAATAACTCTCTCACCCTGCAACTCAGAAGCAATCTCTCGATCTCTAAATCTCTCAAAAGATAACCCATAAGCAGAAAACCCTAACTCGAAAGAATATCTCGATCTCTAAATCTCTTAAAAGATAACCCATAATCGTAAAACCCTAACTCGAAGCAATCTCTCAATCTATTAGAAACTCAAAGGATTAATCTCTCGAACTCAAACAGATCTCACCAAGGGGTAAGAATCTCTCATACTATCAAATCTTAAGAGTAATTTCTGTTTTAGGGATTGCATAATTTTGGGTTTTTTTTTTCCTCTCAGAAATGTTTAGGTCTTAACATGCAACTTAAGTTTTATTGTTTCTATGATGAAATTTAAATTGGGTCCTGTTTAATTTTGGGGATTTTTGATTTTAGGTCTTTAATTTCACTCTTTGATTTTGATGATGATTTTCATCATAATTTTGGTCTTTTTGATGATTTTGTCTCTGTAGCTCATGTTCTAGTATTTGGTCTTTATGATTATGATGATTGGCCCTATAGCTCATGTTCTAGTACTTTCTGTTAATAGTACTAGTTGTTTATGATGAATGAGGTTCGGTATGTTCTGTATACTTGAGAGATTTTTTTCTTTGTCCTATGTTACATTTGATTTGAGTTTAATATGTTCTGTATACTTGAGGTTTGGTATGTTTAATATGTTCTGCATAGCTTTTTTTTTTAGGTTCATATGTTGTTTATAGCATCTTTAACATGATGTATAGAAATTAAGTTTGAGTTCTAGCTTATTTCAGTCTTTAATTTTGGTCTTTTTGATGATTTTGTCTCTGTAGCTCATTTTGCAATTTCACATGGATTAGACTAAGCAAAACTGAAAATCAATAGTTATCTAGCTTCATTTTCCATAATATGCTCAATGTTTTGATGTGTATAAATTTTTATGTTAAATGTCTTATGAAGAAATGCTCTTTTTTAATTCTGTGACATATTGATTTTAGTTATTTGGACTTCTTTGAATCTTTTCTTCTGATCTGGAGAATGCGCGCTATACCCATGAAGTTTCATGTCCTTGACCTTGAGATGTCATTATTTTCTCTTTATGATGTTGTAAATACCCATAATGAGTACCGTTTTAAGGTCCAACACTTACTGTCCAACACCATCTTGCTTTAGGTGATATTGTTTAATAACACTTGCGGACAATGTCTTTTTGAGTCAGAAAGGTTGATTTATTTTTGTTACTAAATTTACCTAGGACTGCAAGTGTTTGATTGCTTCGAGAGCGTAACTTGAATTTGTTGTAAGATTTTTTCGCAGAATTGAACTTTAAGTGTCATCATTGCTTTTTAAGAGTATATGTTCTTGTATTGGCAATTGGGATGTGTTTCTCCGAGTCTGGGACGACTACTGATATGCACAAGAGTTCATGTTCTGGATATGAAATGATGGTTTTGTGTTATCCTTTGATCCACATTGATAATTGAATTCTGTTTTTGCAAGGCATAACTGCAATAATGAAGACTAGCAAGGAAGCAGTAAACAAGAAGCCGGTCAAGCAGTTGGCAATAAAGGTTAAGACTTGTCATCTCAATTGCAGTGTAAACAAATTTCCGTATAGCTTCTCATTTTAACCAAGTTATGGTTGTTGCAGATGAAAAACAAAGAGAAGACTGATGAAGCATCCCTGATAAATAACAATTCCCAAACTGATAATGCGAAACCATCTTCTAATATAATGCAAGTAAGGCGATCACCAAGGAAAAAGCAGGTTCCAGAACCAACTGCTACAATTTCTCCAACTGAATTTGCTAAACTGTCGTCACCAACTGATCCAGAACCATCGCCTTCACCTGTAAGTAGGCGCACATCACCAAGGTACAAGAAGTTACCAGAACATGATGCTGCAACAACTCTAAAGCGTCGACAACCTTACTTGGATACTCTGTCATCACCAGCTAGAAAGAGACAAGCAACAAAGAAGAAGAAGGTGTTAAACCAATCTGAAAGTGCTCCACCTTCATAGGAAGCAACTACAAAGTCTCATTCTAAAATCATTAAAGGAGATACTGGAAATTCTGAAGTGAGCCAAAAGAAAGTAAATCGGAAACTGGACACAAGCAGCAACGGCCCATGTCCGAATGTTCAGCTAAGGGATCCAAACGACTCGCTTGCAGATTTGCAAGAGGAAGATGAAGAACATGAGGAAGAATAAAATCTGCAGACCCATAAGCTTTACATGTGGAAGAGGACAACTCTAATCCAGTAAATAGGGAGGATGAGGTGGATAAGGATTTGGAGAATGATAATGTTAACGATGATGAACCTGAATTGGAGAATGGTAATAGTTCTGGTAATTAGGAAGGTGAAGAAGGAAAAGAAGCGAAGAAAATAAAGTATGCTCCACGTGGCCAAACCCAAATGCATGCGTTGAAGTTAGATTCTGTTGAGGCGAATAGACCAGTTTCCTTCAACGCTAATGAACAACCGATTGGCGATCCATCTGTGCAACTGGCCAGTGTGCTAGGGGTGCTTGTTCGGAAACTTCCGTTAACTTTTAGAGATTGGAGACATGTCCCTATTCAAGCCAAAGAAAACATATGGAAGATAGTCATGGTACTTTAATTTATAACTCTTTATCTCTTTTCATTTAGTCAACAATTATTGAATTTATAGCGTATTATAATTCAATTTATTAACTTTTATAACTCAGTATCTCTTTTCGTTTGGTCAACAACTATTGAATTCATAGCGTATTTTAATTCAAATTATTTACTTTTATTTGTAGAACCGATTCATTGTGCCTGAGTGTTACAAAGACTACTATTTCAAAAAATGGGATCTTATCTTAGAGAAGCAAGGTCAAGGAAAGCTGGATTGGTGCTCGACGCTTTTGATCGGCTCCAAGGGGAAAAAAGAGAGAAACGTCTGGAAAAGCTAATGCCCGGGACCATGACAGTTAGGGAGTGGGAAGAATTTGTGAAACATGTAACCTCTGCTGAGTTCAGAGTAAGTTTTTCTATTATAATGAATGACTGTATATTCATATTAAAAACTTTAAAGTCTGTCGAATGATGTCTCTATTTTTCTTTTCAGGTCAAAAGACTAATAATGCAAGAAAAGCGTTCAAAACACACCACTCCACATACCATAAGTTGACAAGGTTACGCGCGATTGGAGGAGGCCTTGGTATGTTCACCATGTGAAAGCTATTGAGTTGTTAAAAATATAATTGCTTGGTTGTTTGGTTATTGTGACATTATTTATGCAATTGCAAACATTTAGATGCTTATGCAATTTCGTATAGGTTGATCTTCGGCTTTTAACCGGTTCTGGAGTGTAAAGTTGTTTATGATGTATCATTTCATAATTCAGATCACGACCTGTGGTATAGACTAGCCTACATAATTTGACATAGTTGTAATATGTGAAATTCCATGACTCACACATAGAATTTGGTCGGCTTGTGCTCTCACCTGAAGATATTTGTAATTTTGTCATTGGTTTACTCATGTGTTTATCTTTCATCTATATGAATGTTTGGGAGTTCATATCAATTGGAACCAAGTGCTACAAACACTTACTTACATGCTTATACACAAACCTCTGCTAACACTAGGTTCCAAGGCATATATGAGTAGTTATCATGTAGTCTTTGTCATGCTACTGGCTTATTCATGAAGTATCATGAAGTTCTCTACAAGGTTACATCTTAGAAATCTTCGAAGTTTCTTCTTAGCATGTATCATGACTTTAATACCATGTTGTTATGCTATTCTTGATTATTGTCATGTATTGATATATTTATTTGGCAGCAAAAAGAACTAAACACAACCAATGAGATTGATAAAGCCAGTTTATGGAAACGTGGTCATAGACAGCGCAAATGAAAGATTCCACATACTGGTGTTGTAGAAGCTTTTGTAAGAAATCTTATCCTCTTCCTTTGTGTGGTTTATGAGTGTTCTTCAAAAATGCAAAAATATCTGATGTTTTACACACTTATACAGGAGAAACTTGAAAAAGCTCAAGTAGAGCATGGTGCTGATTGTGGATCATCCGTGACAGATGATATTCTTGCAAAGGCCTTTGGCGAGGACAAAACTACAGGGAGAGTTAAAGGAATTGGTTTTGGAGCGACACGTAAAAAGGTTGCTGCCCAATCCCACTATAAATTGATGATTAAAGAGTGTCAGGAATCCTATAGAGCACTGAATGATCGGCTGGTGCAGTTAGAGGTGAGAATTCAACTTGTGTTCTATTAGTTCTCATTTTCTTGATGAATTCAAACTTGATTGTGACCCTCATACTGCTGATCCGGTCTTCATATAGGGAAGGAACTCAAGATGTGTTTGCAATGGAGTCTCACCCTCTCGCAGGTCAACTCCAAAAGCCAGTAACAACCAGGAGGCTAGCACTAGCAGGAATGTTCTCTGTAATGAAAGAGACTCAACTCATACCACTCCAAGTCCTGTCAGCAGAACAAATGAGGTCCAAGTTCCAAAAAGATTCCAAGCTTGCAAGCTGTTAATTTGGTACAAGGAGGCGAGGTGGTTGCGGAGGTGAAATTGCTTTCAAAGCAGATCCAAGTAAGGAGATACATGGAATGCCAATAGGTCTTGGAGCCTACACCTGTATGTGTGGAGGTTGCTCATGTCTACAAGGCGACTTGAAGTCAAATATGTTGGTGATTTGTTTCAAATTTTATCACATGGCCCAAGGATAGAATTTCCTACCAGTAGACTTCTTAAATCATCTTTGATCTTTTTGGAGACTTAACTTTTCGTAACAAACATCATCACTGCCACTTTTTTGTATCTTTTGTGTATATTACATGGGTACGTGAATGTTGTTACACTGGGTCATCACTGCCACTTTTTTTGAATGTTTTGTGTATATTACATGGGTATGTGAATGTTGTTACACTGGGTTTGGTTTAATTTCAATGAACCTTTCGACTTGAGAGCGAGTTTATGTTTTGAGTTTAATGTAATTGTTGTTTCTTCACATTTCACAACATAAACAAAGTGCCAAAAGTGATATATGTAGGGCCTTATTCACATATAGACAGTTGTGTTAGAGGTTTCCACTACACAACCCAGATATTGTGAAATAGCTTCTTTACAACATAACTATGTGTTGTCCAAGATAGTTCCACACTCATATAAGTGTCGTGCAAATCTTATTCATAATAATAATATTTATTTTTTATATGTTTCTAAGATACCTTACTTGTGTTGTCCAAGATAGTCATACAATACTAGTAAGAGTGGTGTTAAAAATTTCTACTACACATAATATAGTTGTATCATGGTAGTTTTACAATTCCAAAGAAGTGTACTAAGCTGTCATAATCACAATACTAATAAGTGTTGTGTTAAAAACATTTACTACTCACCACGATGATTGTAAAAACAAATCTTGCAACATAAGTAGGAGTTGTTCAGTATAGTTGTACAAATCTAGGAAGTGTAATGACAGTAGTATTCACAATACTAATAGTTGTTGTCTTCCAGGTTTTCAACTACACAATCCTAGATATTGTGAAATAGTTTCTTTACAACATAACTATCTCGTTGTCCAAGATAGTTCCACGGCTCATACAAGAGTCGTGTAAATCTTATTTATAATACTAGTAATTGTTGTTACATATGTTTCCACGATATCCTACTTGTGTTGTCCAAGATATTCCTACAACACAAGCAAGAGTTGTGTTAGGATTTCAAAAAAAAATCGAAAGAGAATCACAACTTTGGAAAAATATTGTCGAACCATGAACCACATCATACTTTACAACTCTTAGTCAAGCATTGTATAAAAGCTTGGACTTTCTACAATACCCCACCTACACAACGCATAAAATTGTGTTGTCGTAGGTGTACTACAACGCTAATACAGTGTCGTCAATGATGATTTTTCCTGTAGTGTATACAGTATAAATCCTAACTGAGTAAAGTTCTAGTCACAAAGTTTCTATAATTTTTGGTTTATCTTAAAGACCTTTTGACCACAATAGAACGCGTAGTTGACCAGAACTGCAGAAAAGCAAAACAGAGAGTCGATTTTATAAAAATCACATTAAATCACTCACAACTCTAAATCAGGTTTAGTTTACCATTTTAGAAAGGATAAAGAAAGATCTTCAAGTTTAAAGAAGACACCAAAGCCTAAAACATGTCATAGAATTGTTTGAAAACAGAAAAACTTCAATATAGGTTGAATCTGTCAGAAAACATCTGAATTTTTTACCGTAAGGAACAATTGTTTTAGAAATACTTATGGAACTCAGAAAATTCTGAAATTTGTATCAGTACATATCGAAGGAGTTTTACATAAAATAAAAAAAAATAAGAAACAAAAAGTATTATAGAATAATTATCATCTACAGTCAAACTGATATGACTCAGAAATTTTCATTGTTCAATCAAATAGAATTTCTAAACAAAGCATTGTTTCATTTTTTATTTTATTTTTTTTGCTTGGTAATATTCAAATTTTATTAAAATCAAAATTTTACAAAAATACAACCAAAGCTAACTGTTTAAAAGCTGGAAAAACAAAAATGTTATCTGAAATGGAAGAAAACTAGCTAAATCTATAGTACGGTACATCAGGTTTCTCCATACTTATGAAATTTGGACAAACATTATAGTTTCTTCTTTCACCAGAGTTACACCTTCTTTAGCTAGTGAATCAGCTGATGTATTAATCTCTCTGCTGTGTACAAAGTACCATGCTTGAAGAGCTGCTTTTATCACATTCCATCTAGTTGAAACCCACCAAGGTATTTTTCTAGATTGAAATGATAGAATGACTGCTTGAGAATCTGATCTAAAGCATACCTTGGGAATATGTTTACTTACTGCCCATTCACCTGCACAAATGATTGCATATATTTCTGCAAGATAGTTTGTACCAGTCCCCAAACCACCTGATACTGCAAATTCAAAAACACCATTCCATTTCCTCACTATAAAACCATATCCAGCTACTCCTGGGTTGCCTCTTGATGCACCATCACAAAAAATGAGGAAAAAGGAAGGATCAGGCAGATAGAAGAAAATTTCAGTTATTTTTCCAGTCTCCACTCTTCTGCACTTCATATCAAAGAATTTTAGAACTTGGAGATCATATGCATAATTTGACATTGTACTAGACATTCTAACTTTACTCTCCTTTGTAAATGTAACAATTTTTTTCTGAAGTTCTTCTCTGTTATAAGCAATACCATCATAAACTATCCTGTTTCTGAGAAACCATATTTCTTTCATAGTTACAAGAGCAGCAACCTTCCAAAGTTCTTTAATTGCAGGACTTTTCTTCCAAAGCATTGTTTCATTGGTTATACATTAACCCAATAGTCTCCAAAGTATTAATAATTAATAAATACTCAGTAAAGAATCATCTAAAATAGTTTGATGATATTTATTACAATTTTCCGATCATAAATCCTATGCAAACTACTAAGTAAAGCACCAAAACCGATCTCTATGCTTTTCCGCCATTAGCTCCTTGTGGTGCCATAAAATCTGGAATTTTTTTTTGTCATGAAACGACGTGAGTTGTGACACCCGGTAGGAAAAGAAGAAACAAAACATTTTATGAAATATTTTTCAATTCCTTTTAGAAACAACCTACATGATTAACAATATCACAAGCACATGAAAACACCACATCCATAAAAACAATTAAATCAATCAATCTGCTCTCCCCAGGGAGCCCCATGGGTTTAGCAATCAAATCAAATAGGAGGCAACCATCAACTCCTAATGAGCCCCATGTTGTTTTAGAGAGGAACCTTCAACTCCCAAGGATATCTCGTACCCCGTCAAAAAGGCAAGTCTTTTGGGAAGCAACCATCAATTCCCAAGGACCCTAATTTATCAAACATCTATAATACAAAACAGAATGGGTTTTTGAGCTTGGACGGTCGGATAACATTTTGAGAAATAAACGTTCCATCCGACCATCCCAGTTTCATCCTAGCAAAAGACATCTGACGGTCGTCGTATTTGTAACCTCTTTCATTGTGAACCTAAATTTATTGACCTTTAATTGATTGATAACCTCATAACTCAAAATGTTAATTGAAAAATTAAATGCTAGAAAGAAAAAAAGGGTTCATAGTTTAAAGTATAAAATATTACAATAAAATTGTATATGCATTAGTTGGATTTAGTGGTGGCAAGGTGAATATGATGAGAAGTGATATACATATTTACAGTATTACTTAAATAATTTGGTTGTTGGATTTTTGGTGATGTATATGGCTAATTTTATCAGGTTTGTATGGACATTATTTTGTCTTGAAACAAAATAAAGAACTCTCTCGAAATTGAACGATTAAAAGGATGGATTACATCAGTCGTAAGCAGTATCGTTACGGCACGAGTTATTTCTTAAAAAACAACGGTTGAAAAAACGCTACATTTTGAACTGCATGGGTGTTCTTATTGATTTAACAATAAAGCACCACATTAGGTGCAGGTGCAGCAAAAAATAAAATTGGTATGGCTGAACTAACATAAGTTCACAACACCATAAGATTCACGAAAACGAATTATCCAAATTTCAGTCTCATGCCGAGCCGTTACGGCACGGGTTATTTCTAGTTATACATACATCACACAAATTCAATATCATCATGAGATCAAAAAATACAATATTATCAATTGCACGTCACCATAATAATTAAAACCAATAAATACGAATTTAAATAACTTTAACTCAAATAAAAACTAGATTTAGTTAGTGTTGCGCCTACCTTAAATGCTAGCCAAATAATCGCAGATAAGAACACTAACTACAAAGAATGAAGTCCCTGATAAGGAAGCTTAGTTTTCCAACTTCGATAATTATTCTCACTGGTCGCAAGTATTATAGAGGTCTTCTGTATATTTTTGTTTTCTTTGTGCGGCTAGGAAAGAACCAACCCTAAATACTCAAAACCTGAAACGATAAAACAAGCCTAATATATATACACCTGGGTAGAAGATTTTCAACCGAGCTAGAATAGGATGCTAAAGTTATCTACCCAATCCAAGCAGGAAACGATTTTGATCTAGCAGCGCTAGATCATTTTTGATCTAGCGCTGCTAGAGTCGTTGGATCGACCAATCCAACGGTGGTGGTGATTTATGTATCAAATTCATTTTTTATCCTTGGAGTAAAAAACTCCACCGGCAATCACCACCGTTGGATTGGTTGATCCAACGGCTCTAGCAACGCTAGATCAAAAATGATCTAGCGCTGCTAGATCAAACTTTTTTCCATCCAAGTTCTCCAAATTCCTAAATAATTAGCCAAAAGCCAATCCTAACGTGACATGTAGCCTATGTTGCACGGACACTCCAAGAAAGATGTTGTAACCGTGTCGGACACGTGAACAGACACGACACGGTTACGACACTTCCCGACACTCGATGGACACGCCACATCACGTGTCGCGTAAAAATTGATATTGGACACTTTGCGGATACCAATTGGACACTTCCGGACACGTCATAAATGATTTATTTTGGTTTGGAAAATCAAAATAAACTAAATGTGAAGCTAATTTATTCTTGTGTCAGTCACATCCAAGCATTATTCATGAAAAACTTTACCATTTTTACATTATTATTAACATTATATAATTAGTAATCAAATATTTTAAAAATAAGAGTAATTATTTTGTTGTGTAGATTGTAGTAATATTTGATTTTAATGATGTGAGTAATATACATAACGTGTCCCCGTAACCCGTTTTTTTTAGATTTGACGTGTCCCCGTAACCGTGTCGTATCGTAACTGTATCTCGTGTCCGTGTCCATGCAACATAGCATGTAGCGAGACCATAACTAAAAAGAAATTCTAGACACGTTTCTCTTCACAAAATCCCACGGTGTTACTCGCGATCACCTTAAACCACCTGGAGCAAAACTTCTCCCACTTTTGCTTCCAATTCTTAAGATATTTCGGTGATTTCATATATTCTAAGTCTAGGCACCAATGGTGAACCGACATGTGCCAATGTCTAACAATTGAATATATATATTTTCTACAATAACTAACCAACATGTAACCTAATTGTTAATCAGGGAGCATGAACTTTACTTGTCACGATAATTAGGCGTTTGTTTTCGTAAAATGAATCTACCCTTATGACTAGAATTATAAAAATACCCTTTTCATCAAACTACAAAAAATACCTATTTGTAAAAGACGAAAATGTCCTTGAAATTGGGACGGATATTACAGAAATAACACAGACACCAGAAATTTTGTTAACGAGGAAACCGCAAATGCAAAAAGACCCCGGGACCTAGTCCAGATTTGAACACCACACTGTATTAAGCCGCTACAGACACTAGCATACTCCAAGTTAACTTCAGACTGGAATGTAGTTGATCCCTAACCAATCTCACACTGATCAAGGTGCAGTCGCGTTCGTTACGCCTCTAAATCCCAGCAGGACTCTACGCACTTGATTCCCTTAGCAGATCTCACCCACAACTAAAAGTTGCTACGACCCAAAGTCGAAGACTTGATAAACCAATCTGTCTCACACAGAAAAGTCTATTGAATAGATAAATATGTCTCCCACAGAAATACATAAGGGTTTTGTTCCGTCTTTTGATAAATCAAGGTGAACGTGAACCAATTGATACACCGGACTTATATTCCCGAAGAACATCCTAGTAATATCAATCACCTCACAATAATCTTAATTGTATGGTAGCGAAACAAGATATTGTGGAATCACAAACGATGAGACGAAGATGTTTGTGACTACTTTTTATCTTGCCTATCGGAGAATAAATCTCGAGCTAATCTTAAAGAAGATAGTACTCAATACGATAGAAAATAGCAAGATCAGATCACGCAACTACAGAGAAAATAGTTGGGCCTGGCCTCACAATCCCAGTGAAGTATTTTAGTCGTTAACCTACAGGGTTTTGAAATAACCTAAGGTTAAATGAGAATCGACTCTAGTCGCAACTAATATCACATAGGAAGTGTGGGAATAGGTTTCCCAATTTCTAGAGTTCTCCTTTATATAGTCTTCAAATCAGGTTTTGCAATCAATGTTACCTTGGTAACAAAGCATTCAATATTCAACGTTAGATGAAAACCTGATTAGACTAAAGCTAATATCTTTCAACCGTTAGATCGAACTTAGCTTGTTACACACAAATGAAAAGTGACTTCATTTAGATATAATTATGAATTGCTTAGGGATCTAAAAAGTAATCATTATTGAGTGTTACATGTATGAGTCCAATCACTGTGCAAGTCAGGAGATAAATATTTTTAAATACATTGTAATGAATGTCATGTTATTTAATAACTACAATAAAGTGGTGATATAATACGAAGTTTGTATTAGATTTTGTATATCGGTTTAATTCTGAGAGTATTCAAAACTGGACTAGGTCCCTGGGTTATTCTGCGTTTGCGGTTTCCTTGTTAACAAAATCTTGTTGTGTCTTTTACTTTGATTTCCGCATTATAATTGTTAATTTATTATAATAAATTAAAATACAAGTATACGTTAACCCTGTATTACTTGATAGTGATCCTATAGAGTTTGGTTAATACCGAACCTGTTATCAAGTAACACACTTTGTTGTCGTATTGTTTCGATCTTGTATCCACAGACAATCACACGAAGTGTGAACCGAATCGTCGTATTGTCTCGACTCTTTTCATATACGATCACATTCGGTAGAGGACATATAGGTTGAAATAAAAAGATTTGGGTGTATTTGAGTACCCCCGTCCTTTCACGTTTTACCTCAGTTTCTGATCCTTCTATTTATGGGTGATTATACCCATCAACGACTAATAACCAAACATTAAATCGCGTGATTGAAGAAAAGATTTCATAGCAAAAATTCCACCATAGATAGTTTGTTCCGTCAAATCTTGGTGTTACGTTAACAGATATTGATTCATAAGAACTCGAATTCATTTCTTATAGGTTGGATCGCACCAAACACAGATTGTTAGATCTTTTTCGTGTTTGCCTGCTCTGATACCAATTGAAAAGACGAGGGTACCCAAATACACCACAATCTTTTTATTTCAACCTGTAAGTCCTCTACCGAATGTGATCGTCTAAGGACAAAGTCGATAAAATACGACAATTCGGTTCACACTTCGTGTGATCGTCTATGGATACGAGATCGAGACAATACAACAACAAGATAACAATTTTATGATTGACTATGGATACAAGATCGAGCCAGTACGATAACAAAGTGTGTACTTGATAATAGGTTCGGTAATAACCAAACTCTGTAGGATCAATATCAAGTATTGTGGAGTTCATGTACAAGTGTAATTTACTTTTAATTATAAGAAAAACAATCTTACAATTGCGGAATATAAAAGTATATGACACATCATCGTTTTCCAATAAAAACAAAGAAGAAGAAAAAAAACGTTTCACGCACCCGTCAAATACTGCACTCAAACATCAGCATGTCCGTTTAGGAATCAGTTGGAGGGAATTTCCGTCCCGTTTAAAAGAAAAAAAAAAACCATTCAAAACCCTTATAAGTCTCTGCTAGTCTCTTCTAAATAAAAAAAAAAAACACATTCAAAACCTATTCAAGGAAAAAATCAACTTGTCATGGACCCCATGTTTTTGAATTTGATTAATAGCGTTTGTTTAATAAGTGGTGTGTTTCTCATGTTCTTAGAGAAACAAACAAAGTAGCTAATACTATAGCAAAAAAAAATCTTGTAGTAGTCCTTCTACTCTTTATTGTATGTTGCTCTAGTTTAGGATAGAGTCCCTCATTGGAGAAAATATATGTATTGATGATATTTTAATCTAAATAGTATTTTGTTTCGTTAAAAAAAAAACACAATAAAATCCATTCCTTAATCACCCACGATATGGGAACTGAGATTGGTATTTGATTGATTTGTATCTCAAAAGAATTGGGATTGGAAATTTGTTATGTGAAACTCAAACCCTTATCCATTGTAGAGTTCTTTTCACCAGTTTCGGCTAAAATAACAAAATTTAATTCGAATATTATTTTCTTAAAATAAAAATATATAAAATTCATTCCATAATCACTCACGCATAATTACCATTGTGAACGTGGAATTCAGGCTAACGAAATGTAAGACGGAAAACGAGAAGAAAAATAAGAAGGTAAAATTTGGTCACTAGTCTAACTTGATCAATAAGAATTATATTTTCTTTCTTTTTTTTCCTTCTCTCCTACTTTCGTCAGAACTTAACTGTAATCACTGGCTCAGAGATAACCGGAGAATCACTACTTGCACCTAAAACTAAGCAATTTGTGAACGAAGATCGACTAGCAGATACTTTTATTGTATTATGGTTGAGCTGGCATGAATTTTATTTTTGAGCACCCGCCATTTTGTCATATATCTTTTTCTCTGAATTTTAAAATTTGAGTGAATTCTGTTATATTTGTAGTTGTAGTTGGTGCAGGAGCTTCAGGATTTTAAGGAAGCTTGGCTTGTGATTACTGAATATTTGCGACAAGTGTAGAATAGCGCTAGTGCATATTGGAAAAACTTTTTTCCATTTGTGTCTTAAGCATGATTATATTTTTTAGTGGTTTCAAAGATTTATCGCTGCACAAGATCAAAATCATTTTGTTTCATTATCTGTAGTTAGAATGCAAAAAGATAACTTAGTCATGGTCTCATTGTCAGTTAATATAGTGTGTGCAAAATGCAGCAGTTTTATGCCATAATAAGGAACATAAGAATCTAACATGTGATATAGATTCGGCTTAGGATAAAACATAAAAGTGGTGTTCATGGATTATAAATTGATAGAAATTGTACGAATGTTTTGTAGTTAATGACCCATGTAGAATCACAACTTTTCTAGGGCTCGTACTAATTTGTTGTTTAGTATACATGAGCAGCAGAGAGCCTTTCATATATTTTGTTTTTAAAATTGTGTTGAGTTTGATTCAATTCTTGAATCATAGAAGAAAAACCTCTAATTAGAAGTAAGCATGTATTTCGTTTTGCCTCCCTTATTTGCGCGTAATCTTCCTCTTTCTGCTACTGTTCAAGTAAATGCATTTACATTGTTTAAAGGGGAAAATGTGTTTCTTTTGTTGCACTGAGAACCTTGTTTTCGTCTTACAGGTTTTTGGGCTATTCTCCACATTGCACTATCATGGTGACCAATATGTTGTTGTTTCTAAAGTTGATATAATTGTGGTGTTGATCATTGATCCATCAATATGTACACTGTTTCAGTATCGTGGGAGTGTAGTTCTGGGTTTGTTTCATTGTATTTGCTAAAAACAAAAATGTTATAAGTACGACAACATTTAAAAGATATTTAACATATAATTTGGGACTCAAATGTATATGGCAGTTATTAGATTTGACATTACACTTATGTAAACATAATTTTTGATGAAATTAATCTGATGCGTTTTGGAGTGATTCATTGTGTTGTGAAAGAAGCTTGTTTTCTTCTTCAAGTCATAGTATACCACATCAATATGAACTTTACAAACAAATTTAAAGCTGCAAACTGCGATATATATAGTTATTTCTGTGAGCCATCTCAAACTGTCCCACTGTCTAGTTTTGTATTTTGGGTCTCCAGAATCTCTAGTAAACCTTAGAGGACGAGCAAAAAAAAAATAAAAATAATTAAGTGGATGTTGTTCAGGTATTGGACTCCTTGTACTAGTTCCATTACGTAGCTAGATGCATATTGTATACCCTTATCCTAATCAAGATTCATCAAAAGCCAAACACAAAGGATGACCATATGAGAGTCTTTTATCTAGGCACAAGATGTGTCTAATGAACCAAACCTTTTTGACACGTAAACAAATCGAAGTGGCTTAATCAAACCCCTTTCTGTCACGAGTTAATAGGTGTGTCTAAAGCCAACCTACACATTCGACACATACATAATTGCTTAATGTGGTCATATACTTACCTATGGCTACAATTGATGGGTTTAGGCTGAAACCCATGACCAAATGGTACATTATAGCTACAAGGTAACATAAAATGTGGTTGTAGGTTTACCTATGACCAGTAGCCACGCAAATAACCCAAAACGTGGCTAGGATGTAAACAAAAAAACGTGGCCTATGTGAAGGTTTGTACTAGTGACTATCAGATCAAGCCAAGAGATATAACTCAATCAGTAATCAAATAGATATCTTATGTAGGTTATTACTTCGTTAACATATCCGATATGAACATGAGGTGAATGAGGATAATGCAAACTCGTGCTTCTCCTGGATGTTTATAAGTAGAATAAAAAAACTAGATTTCTATTTGGTCAAGATCAATACCTTAACCTAAATTTTGCTTTGACCTGGACGGGAACTCAGTTTCCATATTGTACCGTTGAGAGCTAAGAGAATCCTCCCTCCCATTTAGGGGTGCAACCAAAATATTTTTTTATTTAAAAAAAATAAAAAAAAATAAAAGATAGAAGAAGCGTTGTCCAAATGCCGATTATATCACAGAAATAATTTTGATGCATCTGAAAATATTCGACAGGGTAAGTACGTGTACTATATACCTATTCGTGTTATATCTGTCATGGTACGTGTATCGGGTTTGTATACCCTTAAGACAAAAATGGGTTCAGGAATCCACAGATCTTTTCCGATTTGCATACTGGGTATGCGTACATTTTCGGTTTTGAAACCAACAGATCTTTTCCGGTTTTCATTCTAGGTATGCGTACATTTCCCGGTTCACGAGTCAACAGACTTTTTATGGTATGGGTATCGGGTATTCGTACCAAAAATTCGCTGCTAAACTATAGTTATGCCGGTACGTGTACTAGGTACATATATTGCGGCTCTAGACTTGTAACCGTTTTCCCAGTATGTGAACTGGTATGCATTCTGTCATGTATCCGTATTTACAATAGTTCTATATCTCTCTAATACTCAATTTGATACATTCCTGAATAACATCAATGACATATATCACTATTCCATGCTATTCTCAAATGATTAAATCTTGAATCATAATTTAGGTCATAAACAATAAATTATTCTTATCAAATTCATCAAGTATGAACAAATGTTCTTAAGCTTAGAATATTTCGAGAACGATTAACCAAGATAAACTTGACTCGAAATTTTTGCTATGCATGTACTGCCTACTTTAGTTATGTGACATTGTCTTATAGATAAAAAGGTGAAAACTTGAGTAATAGGTGGTGTCTTTTTGGTTATTGTTGTTGTATGGGTCTTGATATTTGTTGATGCTTCCCGTTTTGTAAAGTCGGGTACACCACCACCATCTGACTACTCGCCCATCAGGCTTGCATCTTTTTCCAAAAAAAAAAAAAAAAAAAACTTAGGAGTTCACGTGTCACACATCCACCAGCACTCACAAAGGAGTTCACTTTTTATTTTAGTTTTCTTAATTTATTTATATTTGGGTTTTTGTTTTAAGGATTTCGACTATTTTTTTTTGTTGTTACTTGCTTGCTCATGGTGATGGTGTAAAAATCAGCAATATGATTCTTTGAAAAAGAAGTTTATCTTTGGATTTAATATTAACACCATCTAAAACAACAATAATATATCCAATAACACCAGCAACAACTCGTCTGACAACTATATCAACTCCAAAACCATCGATTCAAAAATCGTTTCAGACTATTTCAAACCATCTAACAAACCGATTTCAACTCGGTCACCTATTGTACGAGGCTTATATCTTTTTCCTATAGAAAAAAGAAAGACACCAAAAGGTAGCGATGATGGGCCCCGCTGTTTGGTTTAGCCTGCAAATGTAATAAACGTGTATTGCAAAAAAAAAAAAAAGGTTTCTTTCTCATTTTCCTAGAGAAACAAAAACATCTTTATTAATGATGAAACAGCCCTACTTTCCACATAACCCCGGCCGATGATTAAATAGAAAGCATGCCGTTAATTTTCTGCAACAAGGTACATAACCACAGAAATCTAGGAACACAGTTCCGTTACAATTGTATATGCAGAAGGGAATTTTATTTCTTGCTACAAAAATAAAGATGTCAAAAAAATTAATAAGTTGTTCTCAACAACCCTTAAATAATCCACAAATGAAAATGTTGAATCGAAGGGAAAACTATAAAACTACCCCAGTTCAATTATCCCCACTGCCTCACAACTACATAACGAAAACAAAAAAAAAAAAACAAAAAGAAGAAGTGTAGATGTCCACCCTCAGTTAGATATCTTTTGAATATCCACCGATACTGGAATCAATCAAACTCCTTCACGAATCCCTAATAACAACTGAAAATATAATCAACGGGAGTTAAACTCCAAGCAAGTTCACTCGATCACCTAGCCGCAGAAGAATATAAAAATGGTATACAAATATATCACGAACCAATATCTAAAAGAAATATAGGGTCTTGACACTAATTATAGGTAGAACGGTCACTGCATAAGAACCTAAAGTCTCTCATTCAACAATCTCAATAGTATAATACTAAAAGAACTCATTTCAAGTAAAATCCTAAACCTCAATGTGATACCGGAACCTATCCGCAAACACATTAATTCCGTCCGGGACATATCCGCAACATCTAACACACATAATATACCTCGTCCGGGACATATCCGCAACGACTATACACTTAACATATTGGTATACACTGTTGTACTCCTAACACAAATATAAATGTACTAGGAGCATATTCACACCCCATCTCCTCTATTGTGAATGAGATATTTCTTACTGCCTTTAGTGGCCTACTCAAGACCACCCAGCTAAGGGTCTCATACAAAATTACAGTCTCCAGTTATGAGCCCACCAATATTTCAAAATACCAGCAAACTGGTGACGCAAGAGAACATATTAAACACAGTCCTCCTATACTGACATTCAAAGTCTCACTAGCTATTATTCAAATGTAGTGCTTCTTATTGCAGCTAGGCTTATCATAGATATTACTAGTTACGCCAAAATGAAACTTTACTAGCTCACTGTACCGTCGCTAACATATATTGAGTTCATAACCTTCCATCTCTGCTAACGGATAATGGTAGTCTTACCCCACTACAACATAATGCACAAACTCCACTAACTGCTAACGGATAATGGTAGTCTTACCCCAGTACATCTTAATATACAAATTCCACTAACTGTGCTATACTACTGCTCACCCAAAACTTAGTTTAATTTAGGCATTTGGTGTTAGGTTCAAGATACATAGAATTCAGTTCCTAGCTAACTGATAATATTCCCACAAGCACAAGGGTACTGTACGACACCCACTACCACCAACACTTCTACCAGTAACGCTATACCCAAGAACATCCTAGGAAACAAACAATTCAATTCACCATTGACTATATAGCTAGCTTGAAATCTTATAACCATATTTAACGGATAATCATCAAATGAATCACAAGATTTCACATAAGTATTCTACAGGCATCACACTAGTCGCTAAGTCGCAACATAAACTGACATCTAATAGGTCTAGTGTTTACTATCTAGCTATCATGCCATTATGTTCACCGTGTCATACATACAATAGCTACATGTATTCACCTCATAAACAACCAAAATATCTAGGGCAAAATTGATTAGAAAAAATATAAAAGAGCAGAGGAATAAAAACCCAAGCATGTTACAGAGATCGAGAGATATTTGATTTCCACTGTTACATCTATCCAGGATTAAGAGATCTGATAAACTTGCCTCCAAACCAGCAAAATTCACGTTTCTCCTCTTATGTAAAAGTAAAGCTTTCACTCTTATCAAATAAAAATAAAAATCCATCCTTGACCCCGGGCTCGAGAGAGTTTGTTTTTAAAAGGATAGGATTTGCAATTCAAAAAGGCCTTGCGGCGCAGCTTGTTGCTCGCTTGCCTGCTATGTAAGAATAACCCGAGTATATTTATTTATTTATAAAATTGAGAAGTATATCTTATAAATAACTAAAGATTGATTACAAATCTAGGAAAAATGAACAATCAAATTAATATTTACCTCAACCAATCACTACTTTGGAATTCGTTTTACCCAAAATCTATCGATCTAGAATACAAAGAACGGTGACTATTTTCTAAATCTTCAATCCATTAATAATTCCATCTATAAGTATTTCACTTACCATACGACCAGGAATTAGGCGGAAAGGTTCAAAGACCTAATTTATATATATATGTTTTCCTCCTAATAGTCACTTAGGATTGTGCTAAATAAAAGACCATATCCACTAAGGGCCTCCGTTGCAACTTAAAACTCGTACATATGCGTTAATAAAAAAAATTAGTATTACAAATGATATCTAATCTTAATATTATTCTCTTTCTTATTAAAAATAAAAATAAAATCAAGCCGAGCTTACATAATCACCCACACATAGTTACAATTTTCGACGTGGATTGCAAATTAACATAACATTTTATATTTTCATAAAAAAGGAAAGCCTCGTATATTGATAATTATTCGAGATTTGAGTAATTACAATACTTATTACAGATCATCTTAGCTAATAAGTAATCAAAAATCAAGACACCAACATTACCGCAATATTTTCTCCTCAAATATTGACACTTTTTCTACCAATTCTACCAATCCAGTAATCCAAGAACATTTAACAGGTTAAACTCCTTACTTGTTTTGTCTAAAACAAAAACAAACTACACAGAACTAGAAATTTCTGAAGTGTAGGAATCATTAAGTGATCCAACCATTTATCAAGATTTCCAATCGAAACGTAACTATCTAAATTAACTAGGCTAAAGTAATACAAGTATCCCGGATCAATCGGAATTGGGGTCAATCGGTATGAATCGGTATGAATATGTATATATATCGGAGTAGGTAATTGTTGTTGGTGTTTTTTTGGTTATTATTGTTGTATGTGCTGTGATGTTTGTTGCTGCTTTCAGTTTTGTTGAGATCGAAAATTTTGATTTTGTAGCTGATGTTGATGATGTTACCACTAAAAATGGATGTCTTTTAGACATAATCAAAATCTAATTTTTGAATTTCATCCCCATGATTGAAACCCATAAAAATCAGATAAAGCCCAGATAGAAGTAAAACTTAACAATAAATGAGATGAACTATTGTACAACCCATATGAAAAAAGCAAACTAAAACTAAAAATGAAAGAAGGGTATGATTGATCAAACTTTAATAACTAAAAACAAGTGATCTAAGAGATATACGTTAGTAAGGGTTGAGTCTTAAAGATCAGATTTTGAATTAAAACTGAAGACAAAAGTTAACAAATAAAGCAAATATAAGTAACGATGCAGGGATTATAGATGGGTCGAAGTTGTCTTGCTCAGATATGCTCAAATCATATTTGGTAAAATATATGGATTCCATCTATTCCCACTACTCTTAATACCCAAAATTGTTCTTGCATTGTGGTTTATATTTCTCAATTGATTGATCATTATAGTCAAGGTTAAGTCTTAATGAAGTGATTTTTCGCCGACCAAACTTGCATCTTTTCCCAAAACGAGAATAAGAAAAATAGGAATTACGCGTGAAGAAACGATTAGTGACCCAAAAAATTTCTCCCCAAAATTCTCCAACAACACACAAAGTAGCGGGACCAAAACTCAACCCCAATAATTCCCTGGTATGTGTCGGGGACTGTCATCTATCACCAGTTCACTATTCTCCGGTGTGTGCCGGGGACTGTCATCTATCACTAAGGCTGCACAAGAACCGGTCAAGAAGACCTATACCGGACTGGTACCGGAAAAACCGGACCGGAACCGGTGTAGCCGGTACAGGGATCGGTAGTTCGGTACTCAGTTTGAGAACCGGGATAGGACAAGTACAGGGACCAGTTCTGGGGTGGTACCGGACTGGAACCGGACCATAAGTATCGGTTGATATAAGCCGTTAAGATCTTGATAGGTTTTTAATCGCAATCGTCCATACTAGGTATAGACTATCGAGAGAATAATCAGTTCACTCTCATTTTTCTTCTTCTTATTTTTCTCTCTGAAGAGCAGCGACAACCCTCTTCTCTGTTCTTCTCTCTATCGGATTCACAATATCAGTGTATCACCATCTCTATCAGCCTAGTTCGATTTGTTCTTCTTCTTCACCATCTCTGACTAAGTCAGGTAAGTATTCTTCCCCTTCTTGTTCGATTTAGGGTTTGATTGTAGATTGATTTAGGGTTTTTACTTGGGTACAACTCCTTCTCGTTCACCTGAAATGGAAGTCAAGCACCACCAGATGAAAAGATTGTCAGGCTCTTAGGAATTTGTAATATATCGTGAGCACGCTTCTTAGATTGAGGTTAGATTTATTTACTCATTATTAGAACCCGGTAGAGCTGCGCACTCAATTAAATCTCCTGAAGTTTATGACCTAAAATATGCACATATTACAACTAAAACTTTATCATTTTAAAGCAAAACATGTGCATGGGAAGGTTTACCATGGGAGCTTCACAAGTATATCATAAGGATGTATTAAAGAAAAGAATATATATTTAAAGACAATAATATATGTAAAGAAAAGAATTTATCATACATGAATTATTAAAATTTATAAATGGTATCTATTTCATTAGTAAGTTTAATCAGATCATCATTAAAACTCTATTTGGAAAACATAAATAAGTACTCACACTAATAATAAACAAAACATAACTCGCAGTTCTCTCCTCAGTCATGAATTTACTAATCAGATAGAAAGATTTTGGACCTGACTTTGGAAATAATGTGTCATGAATCTTTTCTCTGGCGCTTAATATTCGTTCTTTAAAATATGAATGGCCCTTGTGTTGATGGGTGAAAACTACTCCTGCAGAATTTGGTAATTTGGGGTGTGGATGAGGAATGAATTTAAACCTACAACAAATGCCACGCTGCGCGGTGAGTGCTTGTAGATTCGAGAGATCAATCTGTGCAAGTCCGGCCTAAACCAAGAAATGGCCGTTCCAGACTTGTTTCGGTCACAAAGTGAAGGAGATGGGGTTGATCTTAGGGAGGGAAGCGAAGAAAGTGTTGAGATTGTGAAGGTGTTGGCTTGCTATGACTTGTGACAGAAAAGTGAGCAGGCTTACGGTTAATGTAAGGAGGCTCTGGATGTCGATTTTCTGTCTTGTTTTCCTTGTTGTTTAAAATAGGGCGGAGAACCTATTTATACAAGTCATTGAGCCTCATTCACGTTTCTCGTGGGAAGTGGAGGTAGTGGAATGATGGAGTAGTGGAGTTGCGTGTCGGTGATGCACGACCAATCTTGCCCACTTTTCCAGTTCATCTCTAACCGTCCATGACCTCCTGACACGTTCTTGTGATGGCGCGTTGCCTGCCGCACGCCGTAAACCGCTTGGACCAATACCCCAGTAAGTATCCCCAGTTTGTGACATGATTGATGTATACGGAATGTGGATCGTGGATCCACGGAAGATAGCATGTAATGCTGAATTGAATAAGCTGCGTTATTGAAAGTCGATACTTGTGCAATATCGTGTGTATTTTATGCAGTCTTTGCATTACGGTGTGGTAAAGTGATGTGTAATGACTGCTCACTAACCAAATAACTCACGACCGAGGGGTTGTATAACCAAGCTGGTGAGGTCGGACGGATGAGATGATGTTTGAGACACTCATCTGCGACCGTTGATGAAATTAGGGTTTTAAAAGAGGTGCGCAAGCATCACTCTTCACCTTGGTCGAAACCAAGCATGGGAAGGATTTTAGAGAGGACCGACCATACATGCGTGTTGACGGCATGATGGTGTAGGCGCCGTATTCCGTTCCCTCATGAAAGCGCGATCCAGGCCACTCAATTTGGCCAGAGTAAAGAGGAGTGGTCGAGATTGGTTTTTTGCGGCGAAATCCCTTGCCGCAAAGGAGTTGGAAACCGGCGTGATTTCCCTAGTTTGGGCACGCGTTTCGAAGCGACCAACATTGGTTGGTTTTGGTCGATCACACTACCGTGTAGGTGGTAGGTTGGTGTTCACACCTATACACGATTATCCCATGAAAACGTGATCTAAGCCATTCAAATCATCAGGTGAAGTTGAGCGGTCGAGATCGGTTTAGGATTTGTGAGGTGTAACCGCACGAGTTTGGGCGTGCGTTTTGGGTTGGCCGGGAATGATGAGCCTTGGCCGACCGCGTGAGGAGGTAGATGGGCCCGCGGTGGTCATCTTTGGTGTGACCGACCCTTGCTCAATCTAATCTGTGACCCTCCATTCGTGCCGGAGAAGATGGACGCGCGTGATGACTTGAAACCTAATTTTAGCTTTCAAAGCCGCGCGACCATGCTCTTTTTGGGCGGACGGTTTTGTTGTAACCAACCACGGTTGGCTTTGACCGATTGGTCAAGCGTGTGAAGGCGGTCACATGGTGATTGTGTCGACATGCTCGGGCCTTTTGAGTCTACATCTACACCCTCCATCTATGCCTCTGCGAAGACGGACGGTTGAGGCCGATTTTGCGACATATGTAATATGCCGCAAACCCTAATTTAGGAGTTTCCGCCCATAATGCTTGGTATGGACGGTTTCTTGGCAAGCAAAGGCCAATGGTCGACCATGCGGGTGGTAGTGTGTATTCCATACCGCTTGGGGGTGATGGAATTGATCGTGGTCATCGATCATGCTTTGGAGTTGGATGAGCTGCGATCAGAATCATATTTGGCGAGCTAAGGCCGTGTATATTCCATACACTGCTTGGGGTGATGGAATTGATCGTGGTCATCCAATCATGCTTGCGGAGTTGGATGGCTGCGATCGAATCATATTTAGCGAGGCTAAGTAGTGTGTATTCCATACGCTTGGGGGTGATGGAATTGATCGTGGTCATCAATCATGCTTGTGGAGTTGGATGAGCTGCGATTAGATCATATCCGGAGGCTCGTCTGATCAAGTCCGGATGCTCAGTCGAGCTAGTATAACACACCGAGAGGGGCTCAATCGGGCTAGTATAACACACCGAGAGGGCTCGGGCTAGTATAACACACGAGAATCGGCTGTCACGGGTATTTCGTACATGGATTCATTATAGTGCTTGGAGGTTCGTGTTACTCTGTAAAGGCAACACTCGGTCGTCATGCCACTTTGATAATGGGTACAGGAAATACAAGGTGATATGAAATTGAGGAAGGGATTGTTCTTTGCATGCTCAGGCACTGGAGGAATTTCATGTATTCGAGAATGGGATTGTTGCTACATGCTCCATTCTTGGTGAGTTAAGTGAGGAGTATCCGTCACTTATAAATGGCTTTGTCTTTTGCAAGATGTCGGTAGCATGATTTTAAGTTTTTACAAATTTAACCTTAAACGAAAATCCACCATCAACATTAAGTCCCCGCCTAGCACATAATGGTTACACTATTGTGTGGTAGGCATGAGATGGTGACATACGAAATGACCAAGCTAGAGTGAACACATATTTTAGGATAGTTTCACATTGTCGGGCGTTTCCTGGAACTGGTTGGTCTTGATTAAGGATGCGAAGGAAGCGAGGACTTGATCCGGTGAGTCGCTTTGGTTCCTCTTGTACATGTATGAGCTTGCCGTTCCTTGAGGTGTACTTCCTTAGTTATCACGGCCTTCCTCGGGTGAATTTGATAAGCCTTGTTGATTGTTATCCCGAACTAGTAGCCTTCATAGGTGGTAAGTAGAGACTTCTCTTCCTTAAAGGATTACGTCGACTTGTGAGATTATAAAGAATCATCTCAACGTGGTCGTTTATTCTTTATCCCGGAGTATCTCGAGTCTTGCTCGATTTTCTCGATTAACTGATCAATGGATTTGATGGTCCTCTTTTTTTTTTTTTTTGTGTGCTCATAACCTCTTCTTCTCTGCAGATTATCATGGAAGCGGTAGACGCTCATTCTGTTGCTTCCCCAGAAAAGAAGTTTTGAAGTTGACAAGCACGAAAACCATGCGCATGGAGAAGTGATGGCTAAGATCGATCTTCCTCTTCATGAAGTCGGCTGTGCTATACAGGGGATGTCTATCTCCCACCTTCGTATTGTGAGAGGACGTATCTGTGTACTTTCAGCTGCAATTGACATGGAGGAGCGGCGGAGGCGCGAGGAAACGCCGGTTCAGGACGGCGTGATAATCCTTTATTCCGACGCAGACGAGCCTGAACGTTTGGAAGCAACCTGCGCGGCTCCTGATGTTGCTATGCCCTTTGATGCTCTGCTGAAGATGTTGGGATGGAGTGCGGCTTCTTGCTTCTCGCTGCGGCGGGGATGCCCGATGCGAAGTTGAGAAGATCCGAGAGGAGGCGCATCGGCGGTGGGGTGGTGACGGTGATGTGGGCGAGACCGACCCTCTTGATGATTGAAATTTCTTTTGTTTTGTTTTTCTTTCCAAGTATATTATGCATGCTCGAACATCTTCCTTGTACTCGGTGGCGGTGAGTTCAAGGTTTTTCTTTTGATTATTTGAATAAAGTTTTCCTTTACAATCCTTTGTTAAGGCGCAACCGAAACTTCTCGGGCGCAAGGAGCGCCTTCACATGTAATCCTTAGTAATAAAAAGAAGTTATACTATAATGGAATATCCACGGACTGTGATGCAATATCTTCGGCTTTGCTGGGCGGACGGCTCAAATCACTTCTTGCGCACACGTTCCTATTTGAAATATTTGCTTAGGGTTTCCCTTTTGCTCCAGTTGATTTAGGCTGACCCAGGACTTTGTGTCTTTAGGAGTAGAGAGATTCTCAGATGGAAATAATATGGAAAGTGATAGCACAGTATCTTAAGTGCGGGAAGGTTTGAGCCATCGCGAGTGAACTATTATGCCCTCCGGGTTATCGGCGTTGATGAGCTTGCGGTAGCCACCTAGGATAACATGCTACCAGTGCGGTTCATCTTCTCTTTTGGTGGGTGAGTCGGGTGGAGTGGTCATCTTTACCGTCATGCTTCCAACATTGAACGTAGTCATCTTCGTCACCGGGTCTCAATTCCGAATGGGTTTGAGCGTGCGGACACTTGGACCTTGACCTTGTTGTCTTTGACCAAGACAGCCTCTATGCTCTTGATAAAACGTTTGAAAGGACCGGCTTCCCATTCACATCTCTAGCCGGGGTTGGCTTGTTGGTTGGAGCCGGTCCCGAGGACTTGTCGAGAATGAGGCGGTAGGTTGTAAGGAAGGTTGCGTGTGAGACTTACTTGAGATTGGAACTTTTCAATGTATCTTGTGAGCTCTCTCAGGAAGTTGCGTCATGTTGGAAAGTTCTTTGGTGCGCGATGACAGCGGTCATCAGGTGGTCCAGCGGGCATGTTGGAGATTCTTCAGTCTAGAGGCCGGTAGAGGACAGACTTCCGGTATGGCTTTGTTGTCCTGTATCCAAGAGCGTCCTAGTATCATGTCGTATTTGGGATGATCTTTGACCACGTAGAATTTTGCTTGCGTCGGCGTCTCCCATTTTGATTTCAAGATTGACGTATCCATACGCATCTCTAAGCTCTCCTCCTGAATCTTTGACCACGGTCGGGTGACGAGTAGCTTCACGCCGAAATCTTTGCCGCTCTCAAGGTCTTGGTTGTAATGATGTTAAACTGCGAAGCCGTATCGATCAACGCGTTATCGAACTCAGCGTTTCTCAAGCGAGTGACGGTTAGGAGTCCCGGTTTCCATTGCTCATGTCTTTTAGGAAAGGCGGGGGTCTGGCTGCTCTTTTGGATGCAAACGTCTACACGACACAACGTGGTTGAGGGCCGCAAATATGTCTTGACGCTGTCCCTTGGAGAAATATAAGATTTCACACATGTGCTCCATCATAGATTGCACGGTCTTCAAGAAACAGAGTCCCCGGAAATCATGCGGTTCTGATAGGTAGAGGATCTCTATGAACACCTTCGTTTCCAAGTGGAGTTCCCGGTCTCTACCTTTTCCCCGAATATTTGCTTCAACTTGTTGCAATCTTTGGTTGGATGATGGGCCGAACCTATGGTAGTGTGATGTCAGGATCTGCTATTTCTTCCTCGGTCGGAGGACGCGCTGATAGGAGGTAGTTTTACGGCATCATCTTGGATCCATGCTTCCAAGAGCTCTATCACTTCATTCATGGGAAAAGGAAAACCCGTGTCTTTGGCGTTTTGTGCGGGAGTTTTGTCATTTCCTTTTCGAGACGAAGTCTTGTGTGCGAGGATATTCGCTTGGTTTGTTGTTCCGTCATGAAGCTTTCCTCTTTTCTCCTCCGCTTACCACACTCACGAAGGGCCGGTGTTGTATTGTTTGTTTGTGAGACGCTTCCTCGACTTTCACGCAAATCTTCACTTGAACAACCCTGGTTCTTTCTAGTAGTCTTTGGTGCGGTTGTTCTTTGAGCGCTTTGCGGCTTCGTGGAGTTGAGAGAATGTTTGAAATCCTGGATTCTCTAACGGGGGCGCGGTATATGGGTATCATCCCATTGATGCATGATTCCACCAATTGCCGTTCGGTGACATTGGGTCGTGACAATCCAAAGTGCTTGGGTTCGAATCTTTTAACGAAGTCGTTGGGATGTTCATTATTCATTGGAGAATTCTTCCAGTCTGAAAATGTGATTTGTTCGAGACACGAAGAAATACTTTGCAGAAAGCACGACCATCTCGCTCCAATTGGATATCTTTGTTAGGCGCAATGTTGTTGTACCAGTGTATGCCCTCCCTGAGTGAGTGATTTTGAGAATTCTTTTAGGCGTAAAACATGATTGTATTCATGTTCCCCCAAGGCTTCCAAGAATCGAGAAATGTGTTCACGAGCATTACCAAGACCGTCGTAGAGGGAGAAGCTGGGAGAGGTGTAACCTCTTGGTAGAGGAATCCGTTGCACATCTTGAGGGTACGGCGGGTGATGTTGGTGTATGTCCGTTCGGTCCCCTTTTCTCGATTTTGGAGAAGTCGCTCTAGATCTTCACGCGTAATGAAGTTGGAAGACTGGCCTCTCTCCCCTTGGCGCTCGGGAGCAACACGAGTTTCTTCATTCATGTGAGTCGAGTGGAAACACCGCCAGGGTGTATTGAATGCATCTCTCGCCGACTCCAAGGGTTGTCGTGAATCTTGCGGTAATCGTTCAGTCAAAGTTTTAAGGAAAGTGAGTACCTCTTTCTGAGTTGCGGCCATATCTGTTTGAGTCTTAGCAAGAATTTCTGTTTCTCCATCCAGTGCAGCAATGGTACTAGACGGCGGGCCTTCCTCTTGTGTCTCCGGCTCCTCGTCCGATGGAGGAGTGAAAGTTGTTGCTCGGTAACCGCCGGAGGCGTTACGCTCGAAGAGATGCCGGGATTTGCGCTGCTCTGGCTCGGTGATGGGAGGAGTTATTCTCTTTTGGGATATCCATTGCTACTGGTCTTTGGTGGTAGAAGTGACGGCTCCACGAGATGTGTTGACCACGGTACCTCCACCTGTGGTACTTCAACACCGGGATTGTTATCCACAACGGCTCCATCGGAATTGATTCTTGACCCAGGACCTTAATTCCACCATAGTGATTTTTTGATTGAATCGATTCTAAGATCTACCCTTTTGAGATTGATGAAATTGAATTGAATTTCGAAGAAATTGACTTTACAACCGAGAGATTAATCTCCCCTGTGGTCGCCAATTGTTGATGGGTGAAAACTACTCCTGCGAGAATTTGGTAATTTGGGGTGTGGATGAGGAATGAATTTAAACCTACAACAAATGCCTGCGCGGTGAGTGCTTGTAGATTCGAGAGATCAATGCGTGCAAGTCCGGCCTAAACCAAGAAATGGCCGTTCCAGACTTGTTTCGGTCACAAAGTGAAGGAGATGGGGTTGATCTTAGGGAGGGAAGCGAAGAAGGTGTTGAGATTGTGAAGGTGTTGGCTTGCTATGACTTGTGACAGAAAAGTGAGCAGGCTTACGGTTAATGTAAGGAGGCTCTGGATGTTGATTTTCTGTCTTGTTTTCCTTGTTGTTTAAAATAGGGCGGAGAACCTATTTATACAAGTCATTGAGCCTCATTCACGTTTCTCGTGGGAAGTGGAGGTAGTGGAATGATGGAGTAGTGGAGTTGCGTGTCGGTGATGCACGACCAATCTTGCCCACTTTTCCAGTTCATCTCTAACCGTCCATGACCTCCGACACGTTCTTGTGATGGCGCGTTGCACGCACTTGTAAACCGCAGGACCAATACCCCGAGTAAGTATCCCCGGTTTGTGACATGATTGATAAAACTGGAATGTGGATCGTGGATCCACGGAAGATAGCATGTAATCTGAATTGAATAAACTGCGTTATTGAAAGTCGATACTTGTGCAATATCGTGTGTATTTTATGCGAGTGCTTGCATTACGGTGTGGTAAAGTGATGTGTAATGACTTGCTCACTAACCAAATAACTCGACCGGGGTTGTATAACCAAGCTGGTGAGGTCGGACGGATGAGATGATGTTTGAGACACTCATCTCGGCGACCGTTGATGAAATTAGGGTTTTAAAAGAGGTGCGCAAGCATCACTCTTCACCTTGGTCGAAACCAAGCATGGGAAGGATTTTAGAGAGGACCGACCATACATGCGTGTTGACGGCATGATGGTGTAGGCGCCTGTATTCCGTTCCCTCATGAAAGCGCGATCTGGGCCACTCAATTTGACCGGTAAAGAGGAGTGGTCGAGATTGGTTTGCGGCAGAAATCCCTTGCCGCAAAGGAGTTGGAAACCGGCGTGATTTCCCTAGTTTGGGCACGCGTTTGAGCGACCAACATTGGTTGGTTTTGGTCGATCACACTACCGTGTAGGTGGTAGGTTGGTGTTCACACCTATACCGATTATCCCATGAAAACGTGATCTAAGCCATTCAAATCATCCGGTGAAGTTGAGCGGTCGAGATCGGTTTAGGATTTGGGAGGTGTAACCGCACGAGTTTGGGCGTGCGTTTTGGGTTGGCGGAATGATGAGCCTTGGCCGACCGCGTGAGGAGGTAGATGGGCCCGCGGTGGTCATGCTTTGGTGTGACCGACCCTTGCTCAATCTAATCTGTGACCCTCCATTCGTGCTTAGGAGAAGATGGACGCGCGTGATGACTTGAAACCTAATTTTAGCTTTCAAAGCCGCGCGACCATGCTCTTTTGGGCGGACGGTTTTGTTGTAACCAACCACGGTTGGCTTTGACCGATTGGTCAAGTGTGTAGGCGGTCACATGGTGATTGTGTCGACATGCTCCGGGCCCTTTGAGTCTACATCTACACCCTCCATCTATGCCTGCGAAGACGGACGGTTGAGACCGTTTTGCGACATATGTAATATGCCGCAAACCCTAATTTAGGGTTTTCCGCCCATAATGCTTGGTATGGACGGTTTCTTGGCAAGCAAAAAGGCCAATGGTCGACCATGCGGGTCGGCCGTGTGTATTCCATACCGCTTGGGGTGATGGAATTGATCTCGTGGTCATCCAATCATGCTTGCGGAGTTGGATGGCTGCGATCGAATCATATTTGGCGTGCTAAGGCCGTGTATATTCCATACCGCTTGGGGGTGATGGAATTGATCCGTGGTCATCCAATCATGCTTGCGGAGTTGGATGACTGCGATCGAATCATATTTGGCCGAGCTAAGGCCGTGTGTATTCCATACCGCTTGGGGGTGATGGAATTGATCGTGGTCATCCAATCATGCTTGTGGAGTTGGATGACTGCGATTAGATCATATCAGGAGACCGATACGATCAAGTCCGGATGCTCAATCGGGCTAATATAACACACCGAGAGGGCTCAATCGGGCTAGTATAACACACCGAGAGGGCTCGGGCTAGTATAACACACCGAGAATCGGCACTGTACGGGTATTTCGTACATGGATTCATTATAGTGCTTGGAGGTTCGTGTTACTCTGTAAGGGCAACACTCAGTCGTCATGCCACACTGATAATGGGTACAGGAAATACAAGGCTGATATGAAATTCACGAGGGAAGGGATTGTTCTTGCATGCTCCGACACTGGAGGAATTTCATGTATTCACGAGAATGGGATTGTTGCTACATGCTCCATTCTTGGTGAGTTAAGTGAGGAGTATCCGTCACTTATAAATGGCTTTGTCTTTTGCAAGATGTCAGCGCATGATTTTCTGGTTTTTTACAAATTTAACCTTAAACGAAAATCCACCATCAACACCTTGATTTGCGCATTTGGCTTTCATCGTGTTCAAGATATCAGAAACTATTGTTGACAGTTTCATACAAACTTGTCCAACTATTAACAATCCTTTGAACTTCAACAATACTTCAGTTCTCTTTACTATAGCGATACAATAATCCATTGACTTTAGTTTTCTTCAATTCCCATAACTATGTTTTCTAGTAATGAATTTTAGTTTTGAAAATTCGAATATTTTTCATTTCTTCAGAAATTCATTATTTTTTGAATATTATTATAACTTGTAATCGTCTAAACTAAACATAATTATCTAATTTTTGAAGTTAGAATGATCGAGAACAAACTAGAGTTTGCCAAAACCGGTTCCTATAGTGTGAACGAGAAAAGTCTAGAGAAAGCTAAAGTGACTAGAGTTTTTTTTTTTTTTTTTTTTTGAACAAGATATTTAAACGTCACTCTCAAAGCGACTAATAGTCGAACATGTTATCCAAAGGCTTTATACTTATCTCCATAGTAGAGGCATTGGCGAATCCAGAAGAAAATTTCAACGGGGCACAATGTATTCTCGAAGATCTTAACTAAAAATTTAATTTAATGGGAAACACAATAATTAACCTCATTATAATTATCCCAATTTCATCAATCTGTAAAAACACGATAAAGAAATCAAGTAATTGAAGAAGAAACATATGAATTCTGAATAAAATAGGAGTAACTCTTACTTGTAAATGGAATCGATGCAGTCGAAAACCAATTAGTCTTTTATTGTTCATGTGAATTATACATGAACTTTGAGGGTCTAAAGAAATCATTTTATTACATGTAAAATAATGACTATATCTACAAGTAATTCTTAAGTTTTTGGCAGTTTTTTTTTCGTGGAATTGGATATGTGAATAAATCTTAAATTAGTTTCAAAATTACCGTTTTATACGGCTTACCATTTTATACAGAATTTTTCTCTATATATTGTAGGGGCACAAGCTGATTTAGTATGAAAATTTACAGAATAATTTTACTTTTTCAGAAATTTAGGGGGGCCTAGAGACCCCACTGGCCCCTCTATAGATTCGACGCATACATTGACGCCATAGTCCTTTGTATCTGATATTTCAAATACAAACTCGAATAAATTACAGAGTCTCTTGGCATACATTGACACCATAGTTCTATTAATTGTTGAAAATTATTTTCAAAATAATATTTGATATTTCAAATATGAACTCGAATAAATTACAGAGTTTCGTGACATACGTTGACACCATAGTCTTTTTAATTGTCGAAAACTATTTTCGAAATAGTATTTGATATCTCAAATACGAACTCGAATAAATAATAGAATTTCTTGACATACATTGGCACCCATTAAAATAAAACCCATGGACATTCTTTAGTCAACTTATATTCCATCTTTATTCAACAGATCAAGTTAAACGGGGAAATATGTTGGCTCAAATTTCCGGCCATTGTAAATAAAAAGGACGTGAAACATCGTTTGTCCTTCACTATAACCACATCCTTCTCGAAGTTTATCGAAGATAAAAGTTAAGAAATGAGCATCTAAATATGGCTAAAAATAAATGAAAAATATCATAATCCCTCCGTCCCTAATTAGATGAGCTATTTGGTTTTTAGTTTTGTCCACAAATAGATGAGCTATTTCACTAACCAAGGGATATTTCTAAAACTACCCTTTTAAATGATTATTTTTTCTATAAGAAATATGTATAATTTGATAGTAATGTTTATATTCGTTGCGTAGGTGTTTTAAAATATTTTTCAACGGTATAAAGTTCATAAAAAACCGTAGTATAGTTTAAGAGATAAATCGTTTCTAAAAAATACTTAAATATACTCCACTTTCCTCCTTGCCTTAAAATTTATGCAAACTACAAGTAACTCATCTAATTAGGGACGGAGGGAGTATTTACTTAGTGACTAGCAATGTTGATAAAATGTATGTTTTGTGATTTAAATGACGAAACCAAAAAGAAACATCTTGAAATAGAAACAGTAATCTCGACAGTTTGTGGTAAAAGCTAGAAAAGTCTTCCGACAGTTTCCTGAAAATTTTCAATGGATGTCTAATTGTTGGATTATGGGGATCGTCCTTGGTCAAGATAGTTGACTCATGGTCAATGACCTTTGGCACCGAAGAACAAACATATCCCATCATGGAAATAAGCAATAGGCCCGCCGAAATGAGATGTTAGTCCAATTTTCTAATAAATAGGAAAAAAAATGCTGGAAGACATTGTTTGAATAACTTCAAAGGAAGATCTATAAAGTCAGCGATTTAAGCCCGTGGCTACATCATATTGACCACCTGACAATAACAAAAAGGTTGTATCCGTTACCAAACGAACACCGAGTCTGTTGGGAGACAAACGTACGCGGAAGTTTTGATTCCCGATACTTGAAGACTTTTCGTTTAAATTCTAGTTTCTTCTTGCTTCTTATACGAAAGAGTACAGGAAGTTACATTTGAAGAATAAAGCCCTATATTTTGCATCTCTCATTTGAGGTTCGAATTGATTGATACTGTAGTACATAAACACACAACTAATCAAGTCTTTACAGCGGAACTCTATTATTACTTGCGAAGAATAGTCATAAACACACAATCCAAATCTAGTCATAAACACACAATCCAAATCCCCAAAACGTAATGAGGAAGGATCCCCTCACACGTTTATTATTACACTATCTCACACAGTGGGAGTTTTTGCATTTAAAAATCAAACCATAATAAATTTGAAGCTAATATTTTGGGGATATGTTCCTCTTACCAAGTTCTACGTGCCTACCAAAAATGAGCACATTCGGAAATATGAAACCTCATAATATACCGATTTTAATTTCGACGGCCAGAAATCCGTTGATTTTCAACGATTCACTTTCAAAGTAGTAGATGGTGGTGTTATATGTCCCGGAATACGCTCGTTTTTTGTAGGTATGTAGAACTTGGTAAGAGGAACATATCCCCAAAATACTAGCTTCAAATTCGTTATTATTTGGTTTTTGTTCACAAAAATGATGCCCAATGTGTGAGATAGTGTGATAATAAAAGTGTGAGGGGATCCCTCCTCAAACGTAATAATCAAAGAAACTTTTTTGAAGCCACTCATTCGATAATGAAAAAGAATAACAGCTGCAGTCATGCAGTGCTAGTGAGAGGAACCCTTACATCATTACTTCTGACCACTATACAATGTATACATGACCGTAGCTCCAAAAATAAAATATTTAAGTTCTTTGTTATTGATTTGAACAACGTATATACAGTTGTCATTCTTTCAAGGAAAAATATTTCAAAAGAAAAATATTTGGAGAAGTGTACTGCCCAAGGGTTTGGATTTAGTGTTCTTACCTTCACTACTCTAGGGGAACTTGGTGGAGATACTATTGAATTCCTGAAGTGTAGTTACTTCTTGTCCATCGCCTCTCGTTTTTCCTTACGGGATAATGATTATCTGCTTGGATATTAACTTATTAATAGAAATGATTTTCATTTTTCCCGGATGCAGGGCTAATCAGTAACCACATAGCTATGAGATCCCGAGAGCCTGGTATTTTCTGGAAATATTATGTTTGGTATGGATACTCATTTGCACGTTAAACCAGCCATATGGGCCGTTCATTTCCACCTTTTGGTGGTCTTTAATGGGTTTTCTTTAGTGGAAACCTCTCGTTTCCCATTACAACATAGCTGCCAAAATGTAAATGTAAAAGGCTAAATAAAATAGTCGTGGTTTAAAGTATTCGGGGGACAACTTTTGTTGCTTTGGCCCGCCGCATACTATCGATCCCTCTGGTCATGCAACTAGCATGTTAAACCCATTTTAAATTCATGTATCAAAGCCATTTATTGTTTATGTCTTTATTTTTTATAGTCTCTGAGTGGGTAATAAAATTAGTCCAAAATTTTCAAAATTAAAATTCATTCGTGAATAAATAGCTAAGATATTGGAGAAAACTAAAATCAATATGGACTCGATGAAAGCGAAGTGCCAAATCAAAAATGGAGGAACACCAGAGAAAGGAATCGGGACACATTACTATTACTAGAGTTAGAAATTTTTATGTTTTTGTAAGAAATTTTTAATGATGACTTGGTTAATTTTAATGGTGAAATAGTTTACTATTTATAAGTTTTGAGAATTCATATGTAATATATTCTTTTGTTTACATATATTAATTAGCTATCTGTCGCAATATAAAGCACAATCCCTTATGATATATATTCTGGGCCAAACTTAGGACTGTCAATAGGTTTGGTCTTCCGGTGTACCATTCTATCCGAAATCTGAAACTGTTGGTTTTACTGGTTCTGGAGCCGGTTACTAGATTAATGGACCCAAAACCGAATCTGATTAAACAACGGATAGCCACCGGTTTCGGTTAATTAATGGGTATTTACTTAAATAATTGGAAACCAAGTTCACATACGTTCAGAATCCACATTTCTGAAAAGGCGAGGGTACCCAAATATACCTCAAGCTAAAGCTTTTCTTACCTATAAGTCATTTCTCCGAAAGTGATTGTCTATGGACTGAGTCGAGACAATGCAACTAATCGGTTCACACTTCGTGTGATCGTCTATGGATACGAGATGGAGACAATATAACAATGAAGTATGTTTACTTGATACAAAGTTTCGGACTTAACCAAACACAATAGGATTGCTTATCAAGTAAATAGGAATTAACATTTGTGTGATTTACTTTAATTATAATAAAACAATTATAATGCGGAAAATAAAAGTAAATGACACAGCAACGAGGAAACCGCAAATGCAGAAAAATCCCGGGACCTTGTCCAGAATTGAATACTCTCAGGATTAAGCCGCTACACAAAATTACACCTAACTTCGTATAGTTGAGACAAAGTAACTAACCCTATAGTTCACTTAGTTCCATCCGTATTCCCACGCCTCCGACTTGTGAATAAGTCACGTACTTGGAACAATTCCTTTGGTTTGTATTCCAAACAGTAAAGGAACAACAAACATGTTTGGTATCAACTATATTCAACCAAGTGATATGAGTCGGACAAAGGCTCTTCTGTTTATCTTAACATAAACTCCTTCGTCGGGTCCTTAGATCTATCTTATGTTCAATCACCCAAAGGTAATCGTTTAAGATTAAGGCAATCAATACCTTTAATCACAATAAAATATATTGATGCCGATCTACTCAATTAATCAATCCAATCTACCACAAGGATAAACCGATTATTAAATGGATCCTCTTTTACCGAAACAAGTATTATGCACACCAAAGATTATAAAACCCAAGTAAGATCTTCAATATCTTCTTTTTCTTCAAATCTTCTTAAATCTTCAATAAAAACCTGCACACAATCACTTGAATTTCTTATGATCAATCACGCACAGAACGGAGTCTGTTAACAATGGATTATCACAAGATCGTCTTTAGAACTAACAACAGTCTAAAGATCCCTGTCGAAACTCTCGAACTAGTTTGAGTGAATCTTATATCGAAGAGAAGATTCTCAAGAATAAACAAACTAGGTGCAATCGATTTCAACCACCGTTAGTCAATCAAATCAATCGAAAACAAAGCTAAACCGCAATTATCTAGTTTCCCACCAACGGGTCGCGCTAGAGCTTCTCAATCCCAAAGAAGACTTTAAATTGAGCGGACGTAAGAGATTTCGCCTAATTAGGTTACTCTTCTCTCCGGATAGGCGGCTACACCAATAACAACAACAAAAGAGTGAACCTGTTGTTACGAAGGATTAGTTTGCTAGAAAGGCAAACTTCGTGTATTTATAGACAGGGAAGTTTGGACACCAAGGAATTTCCAAAACCAAAAATATTCTCAAGATATTCATAAAAGCACAGATTCGGTTTTCATAATTCCTAGAAATGCTCTGTCCAAAAATAACGATCGAAATCTCTCGGAAAATCTAATTAGTAAATGCACATTACTAATTCTGTAATTTCCCTACAAAATGAAATTAATAACCTTAATTAAAAGATTCTTAACTTACTTATGTTTCGACCCTGGGATTCTCTTCCCTTGGCCGTTAAGGAATATCTTTGAACAATTATAGAAATAAACATTCACATCACCTGTTCAAAGTTTGTCGACATCTTAACTTTGTAAGTTCTGTTTCACACTTACAACCTTGAAACCGATTTTCCACACTTCCAAACAAGTTTAGAATTGGTTCATCTGACTTACAAGAACTATGTGATTGATCAAACCAACATTCAATCACAATCATGGGTTTACGGTTCTACCAAAACAAGTTTCGATTCTACCTTCATGTGAGTACTGTGCATAGTCACACTAGCTTACCAAAAGTTTGGTTGACTAGGTACAAGGATCGGTTCCCCACATATATATGGTATCTAACTTATATGTGTTACACATGTCCATAGGATCGGTTCCCCTTTCTGCTATAAACCTTGCTGCACCCCATACAAGGATCGGTTCCCTTTGATGTACTGCACCCTTACTAGGATCGGTTCCATTTCCCTTACTAGGATCGGTTCCCTTTCCCTTACAAGGATCGATTCCCTTTCCCTTACAAGGTCAGACATACAAAATCCGATCATACCACAGGTGATTACTTAAGATCGGTTTTACTAATAAGAGTTATACCAATACATAAGTCAGGCCTTTGTGAACAGTTTTACCAAGAACACAACAAGTTGTGAGCGGTTATACTCTATCATACATATTGGTTGTTCATAAGATATGCAATGTATAACAAAACCAATAACACCTGGCAATTTCCTTTTCGGTTCACAAACAAGTTTATGAACTTACTTCCTTAGAACAAATGTAAACATTGTTCCCTAGGATGAAATCCTCACCTCATACCCATACATAATCACAATAACATTCAAATGATTATGGCGATGTCTTATCTACAAAGTTTAATGGTTAAGCAATAAACCTCGTATTATATTCCTTAATACTATGTCTATCTAGAGTTCAAATATGCTTCGCAGTTATGTTTTCAATATGCACGACTTGAAAGATACGTTAGGGAATGAAACAGTTCAATTCAAATATCACTAACCTCAAGTGGGACGGATGATTGTTGTCGATGTAGCTCCTTGCTTCTTCACATCTTAAAGTCTTCGCAATACTTGTAATGTCTCATATCCTAATACTTTCAAGCTAACCTATATGAAGTTTAACTCTAGTACATAATCAAGCAACTCTTAACATGATTTTTGATTCACTAAAATATGACAACCAAACTTGACATACCAACGCTTGGTGGGTTCAACCGAGCCATGCTCTAACAATCTTCCCCTTTGTCAATTTTAGCGACAAAACTCTTACATCATATGGATAAACAGATTACAATAATTCATTACATTCCGCTTGATTCCCGATTCAACAGCACAGTGAAACTGCTTACATTCAATCCTTGAAAATGTCGTTGTTGACATTATAATAACAAAGATATTACTCCCCCTAATGAAGATAGGTAGATACTCAATCCGCACATCTTTGTTATACCAATCATATGACATGTTACTCCCCCTTAGTCTGTGCTTTCACTCTTTCGTTAGATAAAAACATTCAAGTACCAATATTCTTTTCCCTAGCGAAGCCAATCAATATAAATATCAATGCCAGCATCACCTGTTTACTCCATATATTTCTCCCCCTTTTTGTCACAAAAATGACAAAGAAATGAAAAAATAAAGGACAACACGAAAAGAATCTTACAAATCTCATAATAGACTTGCAAACCTGTAGAGTTAGGCACGAGGGTTCCACACATCATGTTCTGATAACCAATATCAAATCCAAAACTACAAGTAGTCTTATTTTGATATGTTACCAAGGAAACAATTGCCCGAAACAATTTTTCCAATTTAGTTTAGAAAACCAAAAACAACTAAGCATATTAGTCCCTTTGCTAAACCGACTGTTCAAAAACAACCGCTTAATTCGATAAGACCAAAATAAAGATAAACTCCATTTTTCTCATCAGGTTCTAATTATCCATAAACTTAGACCTTTCAATTTTAAACAAGACAAGTACTAGGTTAGTTAACTAGCATTTCTTGTTTAGGCATTCGATTAGACTTGAATAACCGAAACCTCACATCGATAAGTCTAACTAAGATCAGAATTAACTTAGTTTATCTTATCCGGAATCAAATTGGACTAAACAACTCATCCCGTACACATATTATTTCGTTAAGCCATAAATAATTCATGCAAACCAAAATAAATCAACTTGCATAATTATTCACCTCAACCGGAAGCAATTGAATCAACATAGACATTATAAGCACCGCAATTGCACCGTAATTTTGTAAGCCTAAACGATTGATACCATACAAAAGCAAGATAACAATAGTTTTTCTTAAACGGAAACAATTGAATCACACACACATACACACATCAATTGTACCAAAATTTTGTAAGCCTAAACAATTGATACCACACAATAAAGCAAGATACAATAGTTTTTCTTAACCGGAACCAATTGAAACACACATCCACACACACATCATGGAATAAATATAAATTGAAACGAATTTTTTTTAAGCAAAAGCAACAAATATATATAATGTAAACTCAGGCTTTTCTTAAACAGGAAAACAATTAACTAACAAGATTTTTACCTCAAATTTCGCATCCACTTCTCCAATATGATTGCATCTTCGTCCAGGGAGAATTGATATCGAAACATCACCACGTTGTCATCCTTATGCGTGAACAAAAGAATAACAACACACCTCAACCTTTACCAGAGAAAGGTTGAAAACAGGTTTTAACAATTGCAAGCAAAAGTGAAAACCGTCGAAACACATATGCTTTTACGCTAAACCAAAACCGATTCAACATATTGTGACTTTTTCACATATTGTTTCTATTAGAACCCCTCATAATCCTTTGATAAAGCCTACCTACTAGGGCTAGAACTTAATCCCGCTAAATCAAAAAGTCACCCAAACCATGAGGGTTCACAATATATGAGATCGAATATTAAGGTAGTAAAACCGAAATCAAACATCCCATAAACATACATAGAAATATGGTAAAAGCAATTAAGCACAGTCTATGCAAACCAAAAACTATCACAAGAAAAATTACCAATCAAATAATTTTATTCATAATAGATCAATACAATTAATGAAAGAAATAAAAAATTTATGTCTATTAAACTAGATTAAGTATTACAGCAAATAACTTAATCTCTAGTGGTGCTCTTGTTATTCACTGAGGTCTCTTCAGTGCTCAGTTTTCTTAAGTGCTTCCTCACCTTTCAAAAGATTGAGCACCAAGGTGAGCATGCACATATCAACACAACTAGGTTGTGTTGAGTTGATCCTTGTCTTGTACGTCACGAGTGACTAAGACCGAATCATCATTTTTGACCTCTTGCTTGGTTTGTTTTCTCTTGTTCCATCTCTTGTTTTTCTTCTTTTACTTGTGATGAAGAGTGTCATTATCACAATCTTTACTAGTACAAGAGATTTCAGACATAATGTCTTCCTTTAGTCTTTCAAGAAGACTCTTGTCATTATTGTCACCAACAATTGACAGCTGAGAGTCATTCTTGTGACTAAGTTTTGGTCCCTTCTTGGCTATGGAGGACTTAGGGACCCATTTAGAGTTGGGTTTCGCAAGAGCAGCTTTCTCCTTCACAATACCATTAGGATCATTGTCCTTTTGAATACTTTGCGAAACATCCTTTCTCCAATTTGGAACATCAGATCTTGTCTTTGCATTTGAAACGTCATCTCTCTTTCTATAATTGGGTATTTTATGAGATGACCCTTGTCGAGTGATATGCAAAATTTGAACTATATTATAATAATTCTTTTTCATAAACTTAGGACAATAACGATCTGAGTTCTTATGAGGAGCAAACTTAGCCAATTCATTTGATACAAAAGAAAGAGCATCTTGCATCTTGCGAACCTTGAGTCCCCATTGCAAGTGTCCTTTATTACCACAATAATAACAATGCTTAATATAAATATACGAAGTATGAGTTTTAATGTTACCTTTTTGTGGATCCTCTTGTATTGGAGCTTGAAGAGTTTTCTTCTTATTCTTATCCTTGCTCAACGTTGTTGCCTTCTTGACAGACTTCTCTTCTTTACAAGAAATATGAGCATCTTTGTCATCAGTGAAAGCCTCTGATTGAGAAGAATTTGTAGCTTTAACAAATTTTACCTCTTTGCTAATATTTGAAGCATCTATTCCCTTATAGCCCAATCCTCGTGTATCACAATGATTTATACTTCCTTCTAACAATGAGGTTAACTTGTTTGAGCTTTCATTGGATTTTTTTAGTTCCAAATTATCTTCTTCCAATGTCTTGATTTTATCAAGAGCACCGGCTAGATCATCCTCAAGGCGTTTTTCTCGTGAGAGATATACACCTTCTTTCTCTTCAAAACTCTTTTGTTGAGAGTTAATCCTTGCATCAGATTCAACAAGTTTTTCTTCCAACAAGTGAATTTTTTCAAGAGCAACATCACGCTCTTTCTCTAACAATTTTGTTTGAGAGAGACTAGCACTGGATTTTTCTTCAAGACCCTGTAGTTGTCGAGAATTAAACATAGCTTCTGATTCAGCACGTTTCTTTTCCGACAAAAACAGTTCTCTTCGAAGATTTTCACATTCTAATTTCTTAGAATTTAGATCGTTCGTACGATCTTTAAGAAGATAATCAATGGTTTGGTAACCAATATAATATCCTTGAAAGACCTTCTTCAATTTCTTGTTCTCTCGACAAAGAGGAGTCAAAAGACCAACGAAATCTGAAGATCTCAGCTTTTGATTTTTCAAAGGTTCCAGCAGTTTAGAGTATTCTGAGATATCCTCTTCTACTTCTTGTTCAAATCTGAGTTATCATCATCGTAAATTTTTATCTAACCCTTCTTGTAGACGTATTTTCCAGTCGTCATCGGTTTCTACATTATTAACAAGATTAACTTGTCTTGTAAAATCTCTAGAGATGATTTCTTCAGATATTGAATCGTAGATACCATCATCAAGTGTTAATTCAGAACTCTTGATGTCTTGCTTTACGTTAAATGAATCATTCATTATATTCAATTCTTATAGGTTGGATCGCACCAAACACAGATTGTTAGATCTTTTCGTGTTTGCCTGCTCTGATACCAATTGAAAAGGCGAGGGTACCCAAATATACCTCAAGCTAAAACTTTTCCTACCTATAAGTCCTTTCTCCGAAAATGATTGTCTATGGACTGAGTCGAGACAATGAAACTAATCGTTTCACACTTCGTGTGATCGTCTATGGATACGAGATCGAGACAATACAACAACGAAGTATTTTTACTTGATACAAAGGTTCGGACTTAACCAAACACAATAGGATTGCTTATCAAGTAAATAAAAATTAACGTTTGTGTGATTTACTTTAATTATAATAAAACAATTATAATGCGGAAAATAAAAGTAAATGACACAACAAGATTTTGTTAACGAGGAAACCGCAAATGCAGAAAAACCCCGGGACCTTGTCCAGAATTGAATAATCTCAGGAGTAAGCCGCTACACAAAATTACACCTAACTTCGTATAGTTGAGACCAAGTAACTAACCCTATAGTTCACTTAGTTCCGTCTGTATTCCCACGCCTCCGACTTGTGAATAAGTCAAGTACTTGGAACAATTCCTTTGTTCGTATTCCAAACAGTAAAGGAACAACAAATCTGTTTGGTATCAACTCTATTCAACCAAGTGATATGAGTCGGACAAAGGCTCTTCTGTTTATCTTAACATAAACTCCTTCGTCGGGTCCTTAGATCTATCTTATGTTCAATCACCCAAAGGTAATCGTTAAGATTAAGCCAATCAATACCTTTAATCACATGGAAACGTATTGATTCCGATCTACTCAATTAATCAATCCAATCTATCACAAGGATAAACCGATTATTAATTGGATCCTCTTTTACCGAAACAAGTATTGTGCACACCAAAGATTATAAAAACCAAGTCAGATCTTCAATATCTTCTTCGTCTTAAAATCTTCTTAAATCTTCAATAAAAACCTGCACACAATCACTTGAATCTCTTGTGATCAATCACGCACGTAACGTAGTCCTGTTAACAATGGATTATCACAAGATCGTCTTTAGAACTAACAGGTCTAAAGATCCCTGTCGAAACTTCCGAACTAGTTTGAGTGAATCTTATATCGAAGAGAAGATTCTCAAGAATAAACAAACTAGGTGCAATCATATTTTAACCACCGTTAGTTAATCAAATCAATCGAAAACAAAGATAAACCGCAATTATCTAGTTTCCCACCAACGGGTCGCGCTAGAGCTTTTCAATCCCAAAGAAGACTTTAAATTGAGTGGCCGTAAGAGATTTTAATTAGGTTACTCTCCTCTACGGATAGGCGGCTACACCAGTAACAACAACAAAAGAGTAAATCTGTTGTTACGAAGGATTAGTTTGCTAGAAAGGCAAACTTCGTGTATTTATAGACAAGGAAGTTTGGACACCAAGAATTTCCAAAACCAAAAATATTCTCAAGATATTCATAAAAGCACAGATTCGGTTTTCATAATTCCTAGAAATGCTCTGTCCAAAAATAACGATCGAAATCTCTCGGAAAATCTAATTAGTAAATGCACATTGCTAATTCTGTAATTTCCCTACAAAATGAAATTAATAACCTTAATTAAAAGATTCTTAACTTACTTATGTTTCGATCCTGGGATTCTATTCCCTTAGCCGTTAAGGAATATCTTTGAACAATTATAGAAATAAACATTCACAACACGTGTTCAAAGTTTGTCGACATCTTAACTTTGTAAGTTCTCTTTCACACTTACAACCTTGAAACCGATTTCCCACACTTCCAAACAAGTTTAGAATTGGTTCATCCGACTTTCAAGAACTATGTGATTGATCAAACCAACATTGAATTTACGGTTCTACCAAAACAAGTTTCGGTTTTACCTTCATGTGAGTATTGTGCATAGTCACAATAGCTTCCAAAAATTCGGTTGACTAGGTACTAGGATCGGTTCCCCACATATATATGGTATCTAACTTATATGTGTTACACATGTCCATAGGATCGGTTCCCCTTTCTGCTATAAACCTTGATGCACCCCATACAAGGATCGGTTCCCTTTGATGTACTGCACCCCTTACTAGGATCGGTTCCCTTTCCCTTAATAGGATCGGTCCCCTTTCCCTTACAAGGTCAAACATACAAAATCCGATCATACCACATGTGATTACTTAAGATCGGTTTTACTAATAAAAGTTATACCAATACATAAGTCAGGCCTTTGTGAACAGTTCTACCAAGAACACAACAAGTTGTGAACGGTTATACTCTATCACACATATTGGTTGTTCATAAGATATGCAATGATAAACAAAACCAATAACACCTGTCAATTTCCTTTTCGGTTCACAAACAAGTTTATGAACTTACTTCCTTCGAACACATGTAAACATTGTTCCCTAGGATGAAATCCTCACCTCATACCCATACATAATCACAATAGCATTCAAATGATTGTGGCGATGTCTTATCTATAAAGTTCAATGGTTAAGCAATAAACCTCGTATTGTATTCCTTAATACTATGTCTATCTAGAGTTCAAATATGCTTCACGGTTATGTTTTCAATATGCACGACTTGAAAGATACGTTAGGGAATGAAACAGTTCAAGTCAAATATCACTAACCTCAAGTGGAAGGATGATTGTTGTTGTTGTAGCTCCTTGCTTCTTCACATCTTCAAGTCTTCACAATACTTGTAATGTCTCATATCCTAATACTTTCAAGCTAACCTATACGAAGTTTAACTCTAGTACATAATCAAGCGACTATTAACATGAGTTTTGATTCACTAAAATATGACAACAAAACTTGACATACCAACGCTTGGTGGGTTCAACCGAGCCATGCTCTAACAATTTCTTTTACTCATATATTTAGAATCAAGTTGAAGTCTATATTTTAAAACCAACAAAGATAATGTACAAGAAAAATATTAAAATATACAACCTTAAAAAGGAATCCTAACCATTAAACAACTTTTTTTTAATCAGAAGAGAGAAATTTATTAAAAGAGGAAGAATGTACAGCGTACTACCAGTGGTAGTAAAAAGAAAAAAACATTACACAAAGACTGTACTCCAATTGCACACAGTATAAGAGAACTTTAAATGTCCTCTTTTGCCAAACCTGCAACCCAAGTTAGCACTAGAGTTTTAAAATCTAAACACAAATCTTCATCAGTTTTGTAAATATGCTTCACTTCAGAGGTGCGAAAGTATCACTGGTATTGTTTCCCGACATTTTCTCCTCTCTATCCCGGTATTGTTTCCCGGCATACCATGTTGCTTTATTTTCTATGCCGGAAGTGGACTGATTAATACCAGAAAAAATTCAAAATGGAAGTGATGAAGACCATGCCGAATTGATGAAGACCATATGCCGAACATGATATCGGGCATGGACTTCATCAATTCCGCATGGTCATCATCACTTTCAAAGATGATCTTCATCACTTCCCGAATAAAAAAATTGGTTTCCAAAGTGAGGAGAAGAGAATTTGATATAGAGTGGGGAGAGTTTAGAATTTGAAAGGGAATGGGAAATATTTGGGTTTCAAAGCTCCACCCCTAAATAAGATTAATAAGAAGTGGAGATGGAAATGGGGGATATGATTTTGTTTTTTGATTTTTATTTTGTGGGAAGGGTATTTTAGTATTTTCGCCCCCCAAAAGTCACCCCTTAGCACACACCATGGGTTGGGGGAAGTAATTCATATCCCCCAATTAGTTTCTATATCCCCCAATTGCGTGTTCTTTTTAATTTGGAGTGACTCTTTACGAATAACACCAAAAACACTCGCGTTTGATGCGACCCGCTCCCCTGAAGTTAGGTTTGAAAGATGGGTCCTGCCCCAATTTGATTGGGACGATTTTTATTTTTTATTTTATTTCAAAAATAAAGCATTTCATTACGCAAACTAAGACCCCAAGGGAGCCTGGGATACAATAGAAGTGGAGTTATCTAATATCAATCCACATGCAGAATTTTTGATATTAGATTTATCTATTGATAGTTAATGTTGGATACAAGAAGGAGGAATGTTTTCCCACAAAACAGTTGAATTTAAAGATTTTGCTAAAGTGTCCGCCACCATATTTCTTAGTCTTAGAACGAAATAAAAACCCAAAAAATTGTTGCATAAATCTACTAGTATGTCTGCTTCATCTAAGTAAGCTTTAGAGCGCCAAGAGATGTCAGATTTCTTTTCTTGAAAGTAATTAAAAAGGATTTCACATAATCCTTCAGTTCTAAAAATTTCCAGACCTTTCTCTTGCGCCCAAATAGCTGTTTGTAGCACTCCTAAAGCTTCTGCTTCTTGTGGGTCTGGAGTTTCTGACTGTCCTGCTTTTCCTCCTCCTGAGTTTCCAACATCATCTCTCAGAATTATAGCATAACTTGAAGGTAAAGAGTGAGAAATCCAAGCAGCATCAACATTAATTTTGAGGGTGTCCTTTAGAGGTGCCTTCCAAACTAATGTTAGAGTTTTCTTATGTTGTTTCTTTGGTTTGTCCTGTGCACTACTTCTCTTTGACCAGAAAGAAATATATCCTTGTATTTCTATAGCCAATGTATTAGATGGTGTTGATATGTTTTCAAAAATTATGTTGCATATTGCCTTCCAAATAAACCACATCTTAGTAAGCATTAATTATAAAGAAATCTTTTTCCTAGGGTTATTGAACCAATCCTTACATTTCTCTAAGAAAGTACTAGAGGAATCTATGTTAAAGGAGATGGGGTTTGGAGATGAATTCCATACTTCTTTAACATAAGGACAGTGTAATAGAAGGTGTTCGGTAGTTTCTATTTCAGTTCGACACATGGTACAATAAGGTTTGTAAGGAACCTCAAGCTCGTCAACGCTATTAGACTAGTCAAGAGACGATTCAACCGCCAATGACGCGATCAATTCGAGATGAGCCTTAATTAATAGAAATTAATCTTACAACGAATTAGATACGAAACTAGTATCACTAGATAGATCTCGAAAAATTAGGCGAATTGGACTACTCGAACGTGTCAATCAGATATCGGATGAAGAAGATATCTTCAGATTAGTATGGAGGTCAAAATAGTCTTTTTGGTATCAACCGCCTGACTGCCCTTATCATTTGGATGGGTTCCTTTAGCAGTTTTAGTCGTCCATTTCACCAAAACCGATCGAAGAGTTAATTTATTCTTATTCTTATCTTCTTCTTTTGCTTCTTCTTCCTCTCTTTCCTGTTTTTCTCTGTTAATGCTCGAGAGATAAACTGAGGGTGATTTTGTTTGAGAGAATCGTATGGTGATGTTGTGTAGTTGATGAGGGAAACACTGTTGCCGTGAATCTTGAACGAGAACAAATTGTTAGGGTTTGGTTGAGGTGATAAATCAAATAGTTAGGGTTCTGAGTTGAGTTTGTATGCAATTGAAAGCATATTGAGTCATTGAGATGTAGAACAAAGAGGTTGATGTTCAATTAATGTTCTGAAGCTGTTTTGAAGATAAATTGAAGAGCTAGGGTTTTCTGTGAAGAAAAGGTAAATTAGGATTTCTTTGATTTGAATCTGTTTTATGTGAATTTGGTTAAGAGTTGATGTATATTGGATGGATTCGTTTAGATTAAAGTTGATTCGGTTATTTGGAATCTAATTTCGGTTTAAATGTGAAATTGTGAAACTAGGGTTTCATGTTCTTCCCCAAATCAAGTAAATTAGAGTTTCTGGAAAAGGAACTTAAATTGACAATGGTAATGGGTGATTCGATAGATAAGAAAAGATGGGTAGGATGAATTCGAGATTCTTAGTTTAAATTTCAGTCTCAATTGATAAGTTGAGGTGGGCTGTATTTGAGATTAAGTCTTGCAGATTATGGTGATGATTGTATTAACTGCAGCTGGAGATTTATATGTCTAGGATATCACAGTTAGGAAAATGGAATTGGTGGTATATATGTGCAGGTGATGATGTTGGTGTTGGAATTGATTTGGAAGATTTGTTATAGGGGGTGTGTTGGTTGTTGCAGAACTGGTGAAGGTGCAGAGTTATTATAAGTTGGGATATGTTTTGCAGGGTTGTTTAAGAGTAGAACTACAAGAGGTGATATCTTGAGAACTTGTGAATGGCTGAGTTTTGTTGTTGCTATTGAATGTTAGTTGCTATAACATGAATGGTGGTAAAGAAGATGGGTTGTTCTTCTGAATTAGGATTGAGCAGGGTTAAAGGTTGTTGTTTTGTGGTTGAGTTCTTATAGGGGGTTATCTGAAGTTGTAGGTGATGCATTTTTTAGTTAAGTTCAGAGTTTGGAGTGATTAACGAAACTGAGTTAGTGAGCTTGTGTAACAGATGGTTATGTTGAGCCGCAACTGTAGTTAGTATATGAAATATAGATAGGAAGATGAATCTGAAACAGTTGTGTTGAATTGATTCTCTCCAGTGGAGGCTTGCAACTGCATTTGCAGGTAAAGCTAAGTTTGTAGTTGAAGTTAAAACCTGAAGTTTAATTGAAATATTTATGTTTTGTTGTAATGAGGATTGTAGCTTTAATTTGATTGAGTTGAAATGATGAAGAAAAAGGATATGTTCTAGGAATTGAAGTTGTAATAGCTTAGACTTGTTAGTCATCTCAGTTAGATGTCTAACTGATTTGTTATAGCCTGACTCAGTTAATCTGACTGAGTTGAACCTGAGTTGAATCTCACCGATTCCCTATCTGACTCAATGGACCTTGACCGAGTTGGCCTTTGACTGACGTTTACCGTTAGTTGACTTAGCTGACCGTTAAAGACCGTTAGTTAACCAGTTAGACCATGCCTTGGATTATTGGAATTGGGTTTAGAACCATTAGATAGGTTTGTATGTTTCTTGTGTGAGCCATTTTGGCTATATTCTTAGAGTACTTGTATGATTGACAGTAGTCTATTAACAACGATCGATTCAAAAGACGAACCAGTGGATCGTGGATCTCGAGGCAGGTGTGGCTTGTCATCAAAAGAGGTGGGAATTTACATTTAGCTCTTTTGTGACCATTATTGTTTTCTTTTACAAAAGTTTACGTTTATCAGTAAAAGTTTACATTTATCAAACTTATGCATCGTCTGGTTGCTCTTTCCATGCATTATTTAATTTAAATTCCGATGGTTATGTTGGTTCATTTAATCTTTCCGTTTTTTTTTTATTTCTGGAAGTTATGTTGATTCTTTTAATCTTTCCATGGTTTGGAAAGGACCTGTATTGTTAAGCTTGTCTTTATAAATTGTTAGGAAATAAGAATTTCCTCAAGTGGTATATAAGATACGCTTCTTCATTTATACGTTCATGCACATTTGGGTGTGTAATTGTCACCCAGAATAGCTAGGTGTGTAATTGTCACCAATATTACGGGTGTGTACATTCACCCACAAACTATCTAGGTGTGTAATTGTCACCAGTATTACGGTGTGTAAATGTCACCACAGAAATAAAGGAGGAGTTAGTTCCATATACATGTTTGTTTATTTTAGAGAGTTGATTATCTTTTAATGTTTGGGAATACATGTATTGTTTTCCAAATCATTTCAGTGATTACTTGAAAGTTCAATCTTATTTCCAATGGCACCCCTTTTAGGGATGATGTGCTCACCCATTCCCACTTTCAGTTTCAGAGACAGACCAGAGTTGCGCAGCAAAATCTTCAAGGGTTGAGTTCGTTAATTAGTGGTTAACTTATGCTATGTTTATTGTGTTGTATATTTTGTTTGTAAACCAAATGACTACTGTATATGTATCATTTGAGAGAAGTTTCTTTTATATATATATTTCAGAGCGGGGCTAGTTTTTGAGTTAAGTTTGGTAGCAGATTTCTTAATTAAATGTTTAAGTATATGATTTAGATTCTTAGTGCCTCTTTATTTATAGTTAATATCTTGGATTAGTCAGCTGCTAGCTTTGGGGGCGCTACAAGGTTCAACATCTTTTACCTTTCCACATAGTTTGGAGTTAGTAGATAAAGCATTTTGAAGGCACTTCCATAGAAATAGTTTAATTCTTCGAGATATGTCTAGTTTTCATATAGCTATCCAAAAAGAGTCAGGCAAATCTAAACTAACTATATCAGTACCAGTTTGATTCAATTTGTCATATAAGGATTTTACCGTGTAGTCTCCTGACTTAGTTAAGGTCCATCTTAGTTGATCTTTATTAAGAATGTGATTCTTGTCTTTAAAGAGATAAATGTTCCTAATCTTAGAGGCAATTTCATCAGGAAAAATTGAGCTTATGATGTCAAGATTCCAAGAACTGGTTTCAGAATCAATTAGGTCAGAAACTAAAATAATGTGATTATTTTGTGAGGTACGAAAATTTTCTAGAGTTTCAGTTAATCCAGGTATCCATTTATCATTCCAAATACTAATATCTTTACCATTTCCAATTTCCCAAATACTATATTTATAAATAAGTTCTAGTTCTTGACTTATACAATTCCATGTCCAGGAACAATTTTGTTTTGGCTTTAGCTCTAAGGGGTTGTATGGTTCGAAAATATCTAGAGCCCATAGTTTTGACTCAAAGATCATATGGTTCCTTAGCTAACCTCCATGCTAATTTACCATGCATTGCAACATTGAATTTACGAGGCTCTTTGAAACCTAGTCCACCTTTCAGAATAGGTTTGCAGAGACTTGGCCATGCCTTTGGGTGGAAATATTTTCTTCCCGTTTCTTTTCCCCACCAAAAATCTTTCTGTATGGTAATAATTTTATTAGTTATCTTTTTGGGTAGTATAAAATATCCCATCTGGTAAGTAGGATAATACTGCTCTATTTAAGACAAATCTGCTAGATTGAGAAAGTACTAAACCTTTCCATCGTTTGGTATTGGATTCCATTCTTTCTAAGATTGGTGCAAAGGTTTTTATTTTGGATCTATCCATAAATAGAGGATCTTCTAGATATGGGTCTTTAAGGCTTATATGTTTTATTTTCAGGAGTTTAGACATCATTCTTTGATATTTTGGTGCTACCTTTCTTCCAAACAAAACACCTTGAAAAAGCGGGGATCTAACAACCACACCCAATATTTCGCTTAGAAATATGTATGGACTAACTCCAATATACTTTCAAGAGAATCAACTAGACAGTCATACTCAATCTTATGAAAAGTATATGAAAGAGTTATATCGTTGTTTCACAATGTAATTAGCAAATCAAACAGATAGAAATCCGCGAGCCTGAAAATTATGTGAAACAACTTGAACGGTACCAAAAACCAATGTTCAAGTGTCAATCAATATAATCAACAACCAAAGGTTGGATTCACAATTGATTGAACTTACGTTGTAGGATCAGAATATCGCAACATCAATACCTCGCGAGATTAATAAACGACAGCATTGTGAAGGCGTCGCAGGGAAGTAATATAAATGACGCAACGGATGACGATAGCCAGAACATGAGAAAGGTGTGAAGACTTAGCGAGATTTAGGAGTGTCGCGAGATCACATATTTGTACACTTGCGATATTTCGCAAGTCATTCCCGAAAATAAAGGACAGCTTAGCTGTCATCCATTATGTAATACCCTATATAAAGATTTGATCAGGACGATTGAAGGGAGAGTTCTTTTTGAATTGTCAAGCAAGTCATTAGGAGAGAGAAAGTTTTAGAATGATTGTAATTCTATAGTTCATTTCCATTTCATATTGTAAAAATTCAAGAATTCAATCAATAAGAATCATAATTGTTCATCTTAAAATGACTTAATTGTGTGTATTCTAGTGAGGGGTGTAGTGTAGGATTTCCTGCAACTACATAATGGCGCTAGAAACATGGATTGAGTGAAGATCAACCTTGTGAATTGAAAGAATCAGGAGTAACAAGAAAGGAATTTCATATAATTTTCAACAACCTACTGAGATTGAAAAATGGCTAGAAGAAGGAATGCATCAGAACAACCAACAACTGTTAGAAGAAGCAGGAGATTAGCTGGAGAAAAGAGAAATGAAGTAGGTGAACCCTCAAGAGTAAATGCAAGAAATAATGAAGAAGATCAAATTCAATCACCAATTCAGCCAGTACCGAACAGAGTTATAGATTATGATAGAGTGAGCGTACATACATGGAGGTCAGATTCTATAGACGAAAGTGAAGAAGAACAACAATTGGTAAACAATGGACAAGAAGAGAGAAACCGAGAAGAGAATGGAGGAACAATTCATGGAAATGAAGAAATCGCAGCATTAGAGGCGTTAAGGCAAACAATACATGAAGAAAGGCGATTAGAAGCGGAAGAACGCGCGAATTTAACAAGGCAAAACCATGAGTTAAGAATGGAAAATATGAGATTGCAAAATAGAAGATCGAGAAGTAATACAAGGTCAAGATCAAGATCGGTTAGAGAAGAAATAAGGAGAACATTACCTGTAGAAAATGTTAATGAAGAAAATCTAGAAAGAGAGCCAAATATCGGTGAAGGACATTGCGAAAGAAGAGAAGTGATAGAAGATCGTTATATCCCACATCCTGAGATTCTACAGAATGACCAAAATGATGGAAATCAAGGAAATAGGCAGCGTCAAGGGCAGAATAATCCAGTTGATGAAGAAAATCAGGAAGAAAGAAGAAGAATACTGCATGGGAGAGAAACACGGAGGAAGCAAAAGGAGATTGAAGATGAAATTGAAAAACATTATATCGAACAAGCACGTTTAGCTTGCGAAAGGGAAAGATTAAGAGCAGAAATGGAAGAACGGGAATTGGAAGAAGCAATTCGCCAGAATAATCATGACAATCGAGAAAGAAGGCGAGAAAAAAATCGCAACAATGGAAACATCAATGAAGAATATGAAAGAATACAAAGGAGAACAAATAGACAACCAAGAAGAGAAAATGATAGATATAACGGTGTGCGAATTCGTGAAAGACATGAAGGAGAAGGTCGCAGAGAAATAAGAGAAGAGAATGATGAACAAGAAAATCAAAGCAGACATGAACGCAGAAGAAGAGAGGCAGAACTAAAAAGACCAATAGATTCGAATTCTGATGCAAATGAACAAATCTTGAGACAATTGGCAGAAATAAGAGGAATGCTGAACAGTAGAAGGGGAGGAGGAAGAAGACAATTGGATGAGGCTATCGAAGAAGATGCGAAAACTCCATTTACACTAGAGGTGCAACTAGGAGGAATACCCCCAAAGTGTGATCTACCGGCGTTAACTAGCATTTTTGATGGAACAACTTGTGCAATACAACACATCAAAGCTTATGTGAGGTGTATGCTACAATGGGAAAATCATGATGCCATATTGTGCAAATACTTTGCATCGAGTTTGACAGGAGAAGCACTGAAATGGTTTGAGGGTTTACCAAGAAACACAATCACATCATTCAACCATTTACAAGCTATATTTTTAGGGGCATATATAAGTAATAATTCCTCGCGACCGGGAATTGAGGATGTATTTGGACTAAAACAAAGGGTTGGCGAAAGTTTGAAACATCTGACTGTGAGGTGGAAAACAATGTGTAGCGATATGGCTGGTCGAGTGGATGAAAGATATCTCATCTTATCATTCATTAATGCTATGTTCGCAACAAATTTGTTATACATTCAAATCTTTAGAGTCAAGAATACAATCACAATGACTGAGTTGCGAGAACTTCAGGAGGAATATATTGCTCTAGAAGAAAGGCAAAATGAAATGGAATCATATCCAGTTGTGAATACAAGCTCGAATGCTGCGAATGCAAGTTTATTACCAAAGTTGATAAATACAGTAGCGAGTACCTCGCAAGGGCAACAAGAAAAGATGATAGATGATGGTCAGCAAAAATTAGTGGCAATGGGGAGTCGCGATCAGGAAGAATTTGAAAGAGAAAGGAACTTCTACAACCGGGGTGCAAATAACAAGATCCAAAGGCTTGATCATCCACAAGAAACTTATGGAAGTCGAAGGCAGAATTATCATGGAGGACAGCGAAATCACAAGGTAGTATGGGAAGAAATCAAGATGCCCCCACTGAATGCTAGTGTGGAGAAAATATGAGAAGCTATAATATTGATGGAAAACATACCTACACCATGGAACATGGGAAATGAACCGCCCCCAGGTGATAGAAGTCATGAATTCTGTTCTTACCACCGTTTTCATGGGCACTTAACAAATGATTGCAGAAATATAAAAAGAATCATCCTCAGAATGATTGACCAGGGGAAGCTGAATCATTTCCTAAAAGGTGAAGAGAAGACTCAACCATTACCACCGTCGCCAGAGATTCACATAGTAAACACAACGAAAGGGAAAGAAACATTTGTAGTAGAAGTTGGAGCAAAAGCCAAAAATTTGTTTTGCAACTCCATTGTACATTAAATCAGAACAATTGAAGATTTTCATGATAATGTTCTCGTGAGGGTTTTTGCAAGAGATGCTGATAATAGAGAAGTAATGAACATCGCGAAGACATCGCAGCTTAAAAGAATGGCAAACGCAGCATTATTTCTTTCACCGTTAAGAGGTACACGAAGGCAGGGAGACGCATGATAGCCCATTGGTCGTGAAATTGGAAATTAACTCAAAACCTGTTGATGGCGAAGATGATGAAGCAGAAAATTCCTGGGCGATCAATAGAATCTTAATCGATACTGGGAGCTCAGTAAACATCCTTTTTTACCATACTTACAAGACTATGGGAGGGAAGGATGAAGATTTGATACCTTCGACATATAAGATATATGGTTTCAATGGTACAGCGAATAAGCCTAAAGGAGAAGTTCATATGAGAATACCCTTGCAAGGATTATCAACTGAAGTTTTGTTCTGTGTAGTCGATGTGGAATCCCCTTATAATGCATTGATCGGGCGACCATGGTTACATGAAATTCTGGGTGTAGCATCGACTTATCACCAGTGTATTAAGTTTCCTCATCCTAGCGGTGTTGGAGTTATAAAGGGAGACTGGATGGAAGGACAAAAATGCTATGAGGTTGATGTAGAGACTTGCGAGGAAAGAACAACTCAAAAGAAAAATTGGAAGAAGAACATAAAAGAAGAACAAAGAAGAGAGAGACTGATGGTGGACACTATAGAAATAAGAGATAAAGATACATTACAAAATCAATGCATAGAAACAATTGGAAATTGCGACGGTTTCGCAAAAGGAAAGGCAATGTCAGAAAGTATGAATGAAGAAGCAAAGAGCACCAGCAGTAAGAAGAGTAAGAAATGAATAATTGGTTTTAGATTATGATAATTGAAGAAGAAGTGCGCGAGAATCTCGCTATCCAGAATGTATGATTGGAGAATTGGAATGAGATTACAATAAACAAAGAAAGATTGTGTGATAATTTCGCAAACAAAATAAAAAGAGATAAACAAAAATAAATGATTGAACGAATTAACAGAAATAAAAGAGTGAGTGAATGGGACGAACCTTTATGGCATACACCCTAGTTCGCGAATGATATTTCGTAAGAGGCAAATGTAAGACCTAAAGTGTGTCATATAAGGGGGTATCTCTTGACATGGCTCAGGGAAAAGGTTACACCGCCCCTGGAACTTGAGTCATGGAGATTTGGGGCCCATGAAAGCCTATCCGGGAGTGATACCTTGGATTTCCAACTATATATATAAGGTTATACCCTGGTTGGACGCCCGAGGGTCTCTTCCAAGGAGTCAGTGTATGACCAAGGCGCCGAGGTACACGGTTGAGCCAAGAGTGCCTGGGGCATTTGAAGTGTCTCGGCCATTCTTGGCAAGTCTTGGAACATGCTGCACTCGGCCCGAAGAAAACTCCACTAAGGGTGTAATCTCGTAACCATAAACCCTATGGATATAAGGGATAAGAGGCTGCAAAAACAACTGGTTGTTGTTAAGACCGGATGGGAGGATCTAGTCTTGTATGGCCGATGTACGCCTCCTTGAAGGGGCAACCAGAGAGATGATAAGGGCGGCACCCTCCATTAGGGAGCTGATAAGTGTCTTAAGACGGCAATGTCATGGGGCTTTACGTTCGCAAGAATATTTAGGCCTGTCATATTGTCGCAAGAAAAATATCTTGCAGAGGCAACAATACTAAAGAAATGATAAGACAAGATCAATGGGTCATTACATGAAAGTGTAATGACGTCCTGCGATTTTGCCGCAAGACGACAATGTCATGGGACTTGTGTTCGAAAGAACATTTAGATCTGTCACATTGACGCAAAAACTGAGGGGTGGCAAAATAAGACCTTTAACTAGGAGGGCACAATAAGACCACACAAAAAATGATAAGGCAAGATCAATGGGTTATTACATGAAAATGTAAAGACGTCCTGCGATCTTGTCGCAATGATGAATATCAACATAAATAAAAATAAGACCACACAAGAAATTGAGTAAGCAAATAAGCTTGCAAAAATGGCTATACTTCTAAATTTATTTGAAGAGTTAGCAACCGCAGTTGCGAAACAAAGACATATTATTACTTAAAGATTATTGATTTAATCTCTCACGTGAAGATAAATAACAGAGGCAAGTATGGGAATGATTAGAGTAAAAACTTGTTATTTATTTTCATATGATAGATTTACAGTAAGAGATTATAAAAATAAAAGGCTGGAAGGATAAATGTACAAGTATCACAAGAAGAAAGAAAAAGGAAAATGGAGCTATCTATTAGTTCATTCTTCTTTTTCATCAGAATCGTTATCAAACTCCTCTTCTTCGCTAGCTTCACTATCAGAGACGTCTGAGAAAGGCATATTTTCAGGAACTTCATCAAGAAGACAAGGATATGAACAAAGAGGAATGCGATGGTCATTACAAACTGTCTCAATAGTTTGATTGCGAAAACGAACAGCGTCGTTATTGAAATTCGCCATCAGTAGTTTGCAATTGCTTCTTCAACCTGGAATACTTGTTGTTGCGAAGAGAGAGGCCCTTTGCGAGTTGTTCTTTTTCAGATTCAAGTTTTTCAATCCTTGTTTGATATCTCTTCTCAGCCTCTGCGAACATATGGTAATGAATCAGTAGTTTAAAAGAAGTTTCACAAATAAGAAGTGGTAAAGTAAAGAAGAACAGTTCAAAACCTTCTCTGTCAGAAATCATATCTTTAACCAAGGCAGTATGTTCAGCAAGAAGACTGACGTTAACACCTAAATTATTTATGGCATTATCTAGAATTTTCGCAGCCCAAGCGAATTCATCATCACTATTTATAACAAGAAGTGAACGAATTTGATTTTCTCGCTCATTAAGTATGGCATTTTGGCGAAGAGATTCATCTCGTTCAATTTGGACTTCAAGAGGAGTTTTTTGAAATTTTGCAAATGCCTGAGCACCTTGATTAGCAATGCGATCTTTGTCATCTATAAGGCTACTAATTTTCTTCCTTAAAATATTGGTTTTCTCATGGGAATCAAGATACAGACGTTTAAATCGGTTGGCTAAACCTAAACTAGATCTATGCTCAATCTCTAAGAGACGATATTTGGTTTGAAGTTCATTTAATGGAAGAGAATTAATTTTGTTTGACGAACTACTTAAAGATTCGTTGAGATGAGTGAGAAGAGCATCATTATCCATAGGCTCAGGAAATGAATGGAGAAGAATGGCTTCTTCAGAAAGATTATATATGTCTGCGAAAATGATAAGTCAAGCAAAGAAAAATAAATGAAAAAATAAAAACAAGGAAAAAAGAAGAATTTTGTACCATAAAGTTGTTGATTAGCGCTTTGAAGAGTAGAAATTTTATTCTTCTGAGTAGACGACTCAGTTTCCAGTTGTTGGATTCTTTCATGAAGAGCAGCAGCCTCATCTTCATTCTTGCGAGATGTCGCAACTTCAACTTCTAATTCTTTGTTCTTCTCCTTAAGTTGAAGATTTTTCTTTTCAAGATTATTGCGCCTCTTCTCAAGGTCTGAGGCAACAACAAAAGAAGCTCTTCCAGTCTGCAAAGAAAGATAAAGAAATTGTTAAGATATGACTTTAAAGTAAAATTATGAAGAAAAATAGAAGTTCAGATCTAGAAATTATACCAAGGCACCAAGTGCATTTAAAAAGCTAGGAGTTACAGATCTAGAAACCCCTTTGAGAGAATCGTTGCCCTATAACAAGGTAGCATCACATATCTTTGCGAGAGCCTCGCATGTACCGGAAAGGCTATCATCTCCAAGGCCTTGCATGGAATCTGAAAAAATATTGGATAACTGTTCCATAGGGGATTCAGTTGATTGATCTTCTCCCGCGTTGCTGTCATCCTCATCAGAAGTCTCATTGAGAAAAGGACTGGAATGAGGAGAAGAATGAACCTTCCGTTTTTTGGAAGGTGGGACGGTGGATTTCCTATTGCGGAGAATACCTTTGCCTTTTCCCTTGACCTTCGAAACTTTGGGAAATTCTTCTTCTTCGGTAATTTCGACACCAACCTTCGCACACGAATGAAGATAAGAAACAGAGGCAACAATATTGTTAAAAATAGCAAAAGAAAGTATTTCTTACTTCATCCGTGATTGATCGGAGTATCGCCAGAGTACTCGCCTTTGGACGTCTTTCATAACTCTTTCTCAATTTGATAATCTGAAAATTTTGCAAGCTTAGTAAATATAAGAGGAAGGAAATATCGCAAAGCGAACCAAAAATAGGAAACATACCTCTTTTGCCTTTTCGGGCTACTTAAATTCCCAAGGACGATAATCTGCGAGATTCGCAGGGAGTATATGGGAACCTGAAATGTAAGGTCCATTCAAAAATAGCGGAACAACACACCACTTCTCATCTTTGGAGTATCGAGGAACATTATTCTTGCCCGAGTGCCAATCAATATCTTGCATAAGCAGCTTGTCGCTGGGAATATTATCTTTTCTCTTCAGTCGGGCACCCCAGCGAGATCTATCATTCTTCATATTTATCACTTCATAATTTTCAAAAAAGTTTTCTACTGTGTACTTTTCAGTGACTATTTCTAAATATGAGAATTTAGGATCTTTGACGTCATCAGGATATAAAGACCCCTTACCAGCTCCACGATTGGCGAATTCAAGCATTATACGGATGCAATCACCACTTAATTGATAAATAGCTCGCGAGAATTTCTCATGAGCAAGAATTTCATAGAACAAAGGCATCTCGGGATTTTAGAGAGGAATGGGAAGACCTGCGAGGATTTGACCTAGCGAGATTATGATTTTCTGATCATCACACTGATGATCAGTAAACAACTTTGCAGAAAGAATAGATGAAGATTCGTGATCAGGAATGGTTGATAGGGTGAAACCCCTCTCTTGAATTTTTTTTCGAATTTCATTCAAAATAGTTTTATATCTACGACTAGGTGGAGCCATTTTTAGAGTATGGGAATGATTAAAGAATTGAATATCAAGATAAAGAAAGAAGGGAAGATTTACAGTAGCAGAAACGCAAATTGCGGAGAGGGAGAAGTGAAGAAAAGTTGCAGAGAGAAAGTAAAAAAGAAGAAGGGGAGGGTGAGAAAACTATATATAGAGAAGAATTCTCGAGAAGATAAATGCATTTAATGCGAGAGGGGACGTGAATGGTCAAGAAAAAAACGGTTGAAAGAAACGTGTCAAGAAAAGAGTGGAAGAAGAAACACGCGTAATCAATTTTGTGTAGAAGTACGGGATTGTAACAGATAAATATGAACAGTTGCGGCATTTTAAAATACTAATTTTCATGACATTTTCTTCTTCACAGAAAAGACATGAGAAGAGGCAAGATGTAGGATCAGAATATCGCAACATCAATACCTCGCGAGATTAATAAACGACAACATTGCGAAGGCGTCGCAGGGAAGTAATATAAATGACGCAACGGATGACGACAGCCAGAACATGAGAAAGGTGTGAAGACTTAGCGAGATTTAGGAGTGTCGCGAGATCACATATTTGTACACTTGCGATATTTCGCAAGTCATTCCCGAAAATAAAGGACAGCTTAGCTGTCATCCATTATGTAATACCCTATATAAGGAGTTGATCAGGCCGATTGAAGGGAGAGTTCTTTTTGAATTGTCAAGCAAGTCATTAGGAGAGAGAAAGTTTTAGAATGATTGTAATTCTATAGTTCATTTCCATTTCATATTGTAAACATTCAAGAATTCAATCAATAAGAATCATAATTGTTCATCTTAAAATGACTTAATTGTGTGTATTCTAGTGAGGGGTGTAGTGTAGGATTTCCTGCAACTACATACGTACAACCTGTGATATTTCAATTATATAAATAAATATAATGCGAAAAAGAAATAACACAGACACCAGAAATTTTGTTAACGAGGAAACCGCAAATGTAGAAAAACCCCGGGACCTAGTCCAGATTTGAACACCACACTGTATTAAGCCGCTACAGACACTAGCCTGCTCCAAGTTAACTTCGGACTGGAATGTAGTTGAGCCCTAACCAATCTCACACTGATCATGGTACAGTTACGCTCCTTACGTCTCTGAATCCCAGTAGGACTCTACGCACTTGATTCCCTTAGCTGATCTCACCCACAATTAAGAGTTACGACGACCCAAATTCGAAGACTTGATAAACCAATCTGTCTCACACAGAAAAGTATATTGAATAGATAAATCTGTCTCCCACAGATAAACCTACCAGTTTTTGTTCCGTCTTTGGATAAATCAAGGTGAACAAGAACCAATTAATATACCGGACTTATATTCCCGAAGAAAAACCTAGAAATATCAATCACCTCACAATAATCTTAATCGTATGGTAGCGAAACAAGATATTGTGGAATCACAAACGATGAGACGGAGATATTTGTGACTACTTTTTATCTTGCTCGAGCCAATCTTAAAGAAGATAGTAATCAATCACGATAGAAAACACCAAGATCAGATCACGCAACTACAGATAAAATAGTTGGGTTTGGCTTCACAATCCCAAAGAAGTCTTCAAGTTGTTAACCTACAGAGTTTTGGAAAAACCTAAGGTTAAAGGAGAATCGAATCTAGTCGCAACTAGTATCACACAGGAGGTGTGCGGATTAGGTTTCCCAGTTGCTAGAGTTCTCCTTTATATAGTCTCCAAATCGGGGTTTGCAATCAATGTTACCTTGGTAATAAACATTCAATATTCACCGTTAGATGAAACTTTGATTAGACTCAAGCTAATATCTTTGAACCGTTAGATAGAACTTAGCTAAATGAAAAGTGACTTCATTGAGATATGAGTAACCGTACCTAAATGTGTGCACCTTTGTTGGCTCAATAATATTTAACCGAAGTTAGCCATATGAACACTTTCATATCAACTTTATTCATCTTAACCATAAATAACTAGTTCAAATGACTCAAATGAAACTAGTTCTAGAGTTGTCTAATTGTTTATATTCTCATAGAAGTATACAAGACACAATTGAAGCAAATTCGGTTTTGATTCACTCGAATCAAGTTATGAACATTATAGCCACGATTTGCAAAAGATTACATTCCTTATTATATAAATGTATTAGTTCATGAACAAACCGATTTTAGAACATAACCCACTCAAGTATGCAAACATGTACGCATACCTTAGTGGCCAAACTGAGTTTGGCTTCACCAATACGCGAACTGGTACGTGAAAATGCAGGGGTCTAACAACCACACCCAACAATTTGTTTGGCAATTTGAGAGGACTTACTCCAATACACTTTCTAGAGAATCAACTAGACAGTCAGACTCAATCTAGAGTAAAGTATATCAAAGAGTTTAATATCTCTGTTTCACAATATAATCAGCAAATCAAACAGATAGAAATCCGCGAGCCTGATTATTATGTGAAACAACTTGAACGTTACCAAAGACCAATGTTCAAGTGTCAATCAATTCAAATCAACAACCAAAGGTTGGATATTGTAATTGATTGATCTAAACGCACAACCTGTGATATTTCAATTATATAACAAAATATATTGCGAAAAAGAAATAACACAGACACTAGAAGTTTTGTTAGCGAGGAAACCGCAAGTGCAGAAAAACCCCGGAACCTAGTCCAGATTGCACACCATACTGTATTAAGCCGCTACAGACTCTAGCCTACTACCAATTAACTTCGGACTGGACTGTAGTTGAACCCTAATCAATCTCACACTGATTCAAGATACAATTGCGCTCCTTATATCTCTGATCCCAGCAGGATACTACGTTCTTGATTCCCTTAGTTGATCTCACCCACAACCAAGAGTTGTTACGACCCAAAGTCGGAGACTTGATAAACAAATCTGTCTCAAACAGAAAAGTCTATAGGATTGAATAAATCTGTCTCCCCCAGAAATACCCAAGAGTTTTTGTTCCGTCTTTTGATAAATCAAGGTGAACAGGAACAATTTGATAAACATGACTTATATTCCCGAAGAACAGCCTAGTATTATCAATCACCTCATAATAATCTAAATCGTATTATTGATGGTGGATTTTCATTTAAGGCTAAATTTGTAAAGGCCAAAATTATGCGCTAACATCTTGCAAAAGATAAAGCCATTAATAAGTGATGAATACTTCTTCACTTTACTAATTCACCTAGAATGGAGCATGTGACAACAATCCCATTCTATGAATTAAATACACGAAATTCATTCAGGTTGGAGCATGTAGCAACAATCCCATATACCCTGTGAATTTAAAGCATTATTAATTAATGCATGACCAGCCTTATATTTCATGTACCCATTACCGGTGCGGCATGACGACTGAGTGTTGTTCTCAGCAGAGCAACACGAATCTCCAAGCATTAATAATGAAGCATGTACAAAATACCATACAGGATACAACTCTCGGTGTGTTATACTAGCCCGATTGAGCATATTTGAACCTGAACTGACCATATCAGTCTCAGAAACGATCACGACCATCCAACTTCACCAGCATGATTGGATGGCTTAGATTAAATCCATGACCCCAAGCAGGTATTGGAGTATTCACCACCGACCCAATGCGGGCCCCCGCATGGTCGGCCTCCCCAAGAGGGAAGCATCGCTTACCAGTTCGTCCATCCAAAACAACATGGACGTGAAACCCTAAACTAGGGTTACGGCACATTACATGTGTTGCAAATCAGTCTCAACCATCCATCTTCGCAGGCATAGATGGAGGGTGTAAATGTAGATTCAAAGGGCCCAGAACATGTCAATACAAATACCGTGGGCCCGCCTACACACATGACCAATCGGTCAAAACCAACCATGTTTGGTTGTCCCAATTCGTGCGTGCAAAACAATGCATGAAGCACGGCCGGACAAAACCCTAATCGTGGTTTGTATCGATCACGAGCGTTCGTCTCCTCCCGATCGAATGAGGGGCTTAGAGACAATTGAGCAGTCCAAGTGAGCATCAAAGATGATCACCATGGAACTATCTATCTCCTCACCCGAATCGACCAAGGCATACCATGCCTGGTTTCTCCAAAACGCACGCCCAAACCAGGCGTGGTCGCACCTCCTAATTGTAAACTGATCTCGACCACTCAACTTCTCCGGAAAAATTGAGTGGCTTAGATCACGTTTCTATGAGGCAATAAAATACATGCGTGAACGCCAGCCCACCACCCACACACCGAATCAATCGGCCGGGACTGACCAGGCTTGGTCGTCTTGAAACGCGTGCCCTAAGTGGGCATGGTGCGCGGCCTTTACGGCACAGATTCCTGTCAGAATCAATCTCAGCCACTCTTCTTTACCGGTAAACTTGAGTGGCCTAGATCGAACCTTCGTGGGATAGTGAAGTATAAACATGGACACCAGCATGTTGTCTACACACATGCATGATCGGTCCTCTATAAAACACCTCACATGCTTGGATTCGACCAAGCTGAAAGAAGGAACTTGCATACCTCCTAAACCCCAATCCGACGGTCGCAGATGAAGGTTGCAAGTCATCTCGTCCGTCCAACTTTACCATCTTGGGCGAACAGCCTAAGACATGAGTTAGGCTATCAATAAGGCGTCACCACAATCACCGTCCACCACTCTTCCACCCGGAGTGATCGGTCAAGTCGTGGCTTACCCGTATAGCCTCCAAACGATCACTCGAAGATGGCTGGACATGATGCTATTTTAAGACGCTTAAATTCGTGACTTACTCCGGTAAGCCTTAAAAACAACAATGCTTCATACATGCTGAATATACTCGATGTAGTACCTGCATAGAATCCACACGATACTTCACAAGTATCGACTTCCTAAATAATTTAGTTATTTAGCCTAGCATTACATGCTACTTTCTATGGGTCCCACGATCCACACACTCGAGACATCAATCATGTCACAAACCGGGGATACATATCGGGGTATTGGTCTGGCGGTTTACAAAGCGTGCGGCAAACAGGCAACGCGCCATCACAAGAACGTGTCGTGAAGTCATAGACGGTTAGAGATACGGAGAAGTGGGAAAGACCGGGTCGTGTTACACCAACACACAACTCCACTACTCCATCACTCCACTTCCTCCACTTCCCACGAGAGACGTGAATAAGGCTCAAATGACTTGTATAAATAGGTTCTCCTCCCTATTTTTCACGTAACAACACAAGTCAAGACAAGACAGTAGAAACCAAGTGTTAATACAAAACGTGTTCAAACAGGAACTTATAGCTTACATCCCGTAGTTTCTGCCTTCAGCCCTTCGTTACAAGTCATAAACAAGCCTACACCTTCACAATCTCAACACCTTCTTCGCTTCCTCCCTAAGATCAACCCCATCTCCTTCACTTTGTGACCGGAGCAAGTCCGGAACGGCCATTTCTTGGTTTAGGCCGAGTTGTACGGATTGATTTCTCGAATCACAAGCACTCACCGCAAAGGCATTTGTTTAAGGTTTAAATTCATTCCTCATCCACACACCCCAAATTACCAAATCCGGCAGGAATAGTTTTCACCCATAAACAATTGGCGACCACAGTGGTAGGTTAATCTCTCGGTTGTAAAGTCGATTTCTTCAATACTAGTCAATCGATTTCGAGATGGTTGGTCTTAGGACCACCTCGACAGTCTCAAATCCTGACGGTTCCTCCAACGAAGATACCCCTCTTCCTAACGGCGGCATGATCAGGAGATTTCCAACATTAAGCGAACTAGCACGGGTACAGGAGATTCACACGAAGAACATGGAGCTAATCAAAGAAGTAGTAAACGACATACTTGATCTCCTCATCAAGATGACATCAGAGATGAACGTTCCGGAGACCTCTACACCGGGGACTAGTTCCCCTCAGATCAATAGATTTACTACGAACCAGAGACCAGTGGATCAGGAAGCGGCATCTCTAGTGGAAAGCTTGTGTGAACTCTTGCACCTCTCAAAGAATCAACGGGCAGAGACGTTTGCTGCAATTAATAAAATAGCTCTGGACGTACGCCTGACTCCTTCATGTCCAGAAGTCTTAACTACACCGGAAAAATCTGTAAATAATGTTACATTTACAGAAGACGATATGATGGCAGAGGAAGGTCACAACCGGGCCCTACATGTTACCGCACACATCAAGGGTTCAGAGTTCAGGAGGTCCCTCATCGACACAGGAGTATCTTCGAATGTGATTACTCTCAAGACTCTCAGGACAGCCAAGGTCAGCCCGTGCAAGATTGTACGGCAGCCCACAATAATGACGAACTTCGAAGGGAACCAGACCAGCACATACGGGTATGTCAATCTAAATTTATCAGTAAGACTTGTTCAGTCAAATATAAAATTTGAAGTCATAGAAAAGGAGCCGGACTACCATATGATACTAGGGAGACCGTGGCTTCATGACAATAAGGTCATCCCTTCAATGTATCACCAGTGCTTGAATACCATGCTAAATGAGGAAGTCATCCGTATTCCTGCATCATTGTCTCCATACGTACCAATATGCGGAGTGGAACTGTTCGATCCAAAAGAAACTCCGCAGGGAAGGTCGGACAAAGTCCTGTGCACCCCACTACCCACATGGGCTTCAATCCAGGAAGAAGACCGACTTGCATCACCGGGAGGCTAAACACCACAACACACCTTTTCTGACGAGGCGTCCATCTCTATCCGGTGAAACTTCAACCCATGCTCACACCAAAAGGGGATGCTCTTTCGAGGCAAGCCGTGATCAGAAGGGGAAGACAATATACCGGCGCCGCTGTTAGTAATTAGCAGGAGACACTAGCACCCAGTCTCTTCGCCCAATTGAATGCTGCAAGAACGACGAAACACAAGAGGATGTATTGGACGCCCCGCGACAGCTACAAGATGGCACCAACTCCACAACCGACGAACTCGAGACTGTTAACATTGGGAATGAAGAATCTCCCAGGCTTGTCTCTATCAGATTCGACTGGTCCGTGGACGAACATGTGAGCCTTGTCCAACTACTCAAGGAGTACCAAGATGTGTTTGCTCCGGACATATGAGGAAATGCCTGGTCTAGACGAAAAATTGGTCACCCATCACCTACATGTCATACCGGATCCAAGCCAATCAAGCAATCTCCGAGGCAATTTAGACACTAAGTAGAAGAACAAATCAAGAACGAAATTCAAGTTGCTAGCTGCCGGTTTCATCGACCTATTCATCATCCGACCTGGTTGGCTAACGTGGTCCCAGAAGAAAGAAGAAGAACGGACGTCGGTCTTTGTATGGATTTCGAGACTTGAACAAATGCTGCCCCAAGGATGAGTTTCCTTTACCTAACATCGACATGTTAGTCAGACGCCACCAAATGGGACACTGGCATGTTCTCCTTCATGGATGGTTTCGCATCTACAAACTGTATGGATTTCAGAGACTTAATGTCTGCTCGGAATCCCAAGGATGAGTTTCCTTTACAAATTCTAACATCGACATGTTAGTAGACGCCAAGTAAGATGTTCTCCCTTCATGGATGGTTACACTCGCAAGAAAACAATCTAAGGATGTATGAAGACGATGCAAGTAAGCAATTTTTCCGAACCCCTCTTGGCAATTTTTACTACACTGTTATGCCATTCGGTTTAAAGAACGCTGACGCGACGTATCAACGTGTTATGACGGCAATCTTCCACGACATGATGAATAAACAAGTAGAAGACTATGTAGATGATATCGTGGTCAAGTCGAGGGCTCGGGAAGATCACACCAACGCCTTACGGCAAGTGTTTGAGAGGTGTCGAGAATACAAGTTAAAGATGAATCCTTTGAAATGCGCTTTCGGTGTCTCTTCAGTAAATTTCCGGGATTCCAAGTAATCAAAGTAATCAAGGTAGACCAGTCCAAGACTCAGCTATCCTCACAATGCCGCCTCCACGAATTGTGAATGAGCTCCAGAGTTTCATGGGCAAGGTGAACTACATTCGACGTTTTATACCTGGCCTAGCCCAACTTACCGCCTCATTCACCCCCTTGTTGAAGAAAGGAGCCAGCTTCGTTTGGACCGCAACCCAGCAGGAAGCTTTTCGAAAGATTCAGCGAATACTGTCATCCCCGGCCATCATGAAGTCTCATGTACAAGGAAAGCCACTGTGTCTCTACACCGCCTTCAGTGACACCGCCGTAGGGGCTCTACTCGCTCAGGAAGACGACGAGGGAATCGAACGTCTCATATATTATTTCAGCCGAATATTAAGAGATGCTGAACTCAGATACCCCAGAGCGGAGAAAGCATGATTAGCTTTGATCCATTACATTCAGAAGTTTAGGCATTACCTACTATCCAATAAGGTAATAATCGTGTCTAAGTCTGATCCTGCAAAGTTTTTACTTTCAAAGCCGGTCTTGATGGGAAGGACAGGCAAATGGCTTCTCCAAATGTCAGAGCTGGACATAACATGTATGTCACCCAGAGCTATCAAGGGTCAAGCGATCAAGTAGACTTACTAGCAAAGCATTCCCCGGAGAAGGCACTACAGTCTACACGAGGATCTTCCCGGAGAATTTCCAGACGTCTGTTTTGGAAGAAGAAGTGAGGCTCTTGTATTTCGATGGCTCGCTACCCCTAGCGAATCTTTGGAGGAGCGGGCTTGGTATTAGTATCTCCTATCGGGGAAGTATTCTCACACTCCTTCAAGCCGGACTTCGAATGCACCAACAACTCGGCCAGTAGTATGAAGCCTTCCTCATAGGGTTGTCAATAGCCAAGCAAGCGGGAGTTACACGTACGGAGATAAGAGGTGACTCCAAGTTATCGGTGAATCGGGATGAATGGAGTATACGCACTAAAGGAAGTAACGCTAGCTCCATACCGATCGAAGCATAAAGATTACTAAACTATTTTGCCGATGCAACTATAACCCATGTTGGTCGCAAAGAACAACAAACACGCCGATTGTCTAGCAACACCGGCTTCCAAATGAAGTTCGAAGGTTTAGAAGAAACCCCGACAAAGAAAGAGGAGATCCATAGAATCGACATGTCTATCACAATACAAAGACATCAAGACCGACGATTGGCGAACTCCGATCATTCAAGAGCTCGGCAGCTCACTTTCCCAAGGAAAGGCTGGTCTCAAAATCCCGCGAACTTCTTCATGCTTCATGGTATGTCAGACATCGAAACCCGATGGTTCCCCGTCAAGATGTCTCGAGGCCGACGAAGCACAACTACAATCGAGTCGTGTTCACAATGAAATTTGTGGACAATCACCGTGGTAACGCTTACCGACGACTTCAACGCCCAGGCTACATCGGCTAGAGACTCAACAGGACTACTTGGAAGTCCTGCTCAAATTGCCAAGCACCGCCACATCAATTGGAAGTTTCTAATGTGAACCACACTGGGGACTGGAGAGAGCCATACATTAGTTATCTTCGTGACGGAGCAACTCCTGTCAATCAAAAAGATTCCGTCAAGATAAAGCAAAAGGACAAGCGGTTTGTATTCCACGAAGGGATCATGTATCGCAAGAGTTTCGGAGGTGATCTATTACGAAGCCTAGCTGGGGCAGAAATCCCAGTCATGCTGAAGGAAACACATGAAGGGGAACATCAAGGGAAGAGGAAACTGTTTCTCCGTATACACGAGAAATACTATTGGCCGACCATGGAGGATGACGCAACCGCTTTTGTGCAAAGCTGTCACAAATGCCAAATTCATGGGAACCTTGTTCACGCACCTTCCACCCCTTTGCACTAGATAAGCAGTCCATGGCCATTTTACAGCTGGGGACTGGACATTATCGGAAAAATCAATCCTCCATCATCGAGCAAAGACGAGTACATCATAATCGCGATGTAATACTTCACCAAATGGGTAGAAGCCATTCCCCTGCGAGTAATTACAGGAGCAACAATTGCGGCATTCATTAAAGAACATATCATTTGTCTTTTTGGGTTGCCTAAGAATATCATCACTGATAATGGCACTCCCTTCGCCAATAAACAGGTACGAGAGTTACTTGAAGAGTATGGCATTAAACAGTCTTCTCCACCATCTACTATCCTCAAGGGAACGAATGTCGAAAGTACCAACAAGATATTAATCAGGATTATCGGGAGACACGACAATCTAGGATTGGCACGACCATTACCAATGCCACTATGGGCATACTGGGACATCACCTTAAGCTCCATTGGAGTTTCCCCATACTCACTTGTTTACGGAGCGGATGCAATTCTCCCACAGAGATCAAAATCCCATCACCAGATTGCGGCGGCAAACCGGGATCCACTGAACGAGAATGAAGCCTCTAACTCTAGAATAATGAGTTAGACACTGGATTTCAAGAAACAAAGCGTAAGAACGACTCAGTGTACAAGAATAGAATTTCCAGGGCATACAACAAAACCGTGAAACCTCGTGTTTTCAAAGTGGGAGATTTGGTTTTGAAAACGGCCAAGCACATCCAACAAGACATGTCCGCAACAAAATTCTCACCGAAATGGGAAGGCCCTTACATAGTCACCAAGGCTTACAATACTGGCTACTACAAAATCATTAAGGTGGACGGAGGCAAGATGGAAGCGTTCATCAATGGAAAATGGCTCAAGGCATATCATGCTTGACCATTGTTCGCTCTGTCTTATGACGCTACAATACATGCATTTATTTTCATTACATGTTTGAATCATCAATTATATTCAGAGATGCATTAATGAAAAGACCCATTTCACCAATCAAAAAAAACAAAAAAAAACAAAAAAAAACAATGCAATTTATTCCGCAAGGATGTTCAAAAGAAAACTTTTGATGTAAACAACGATGAGGGAGTGCAGCTGAATACGACTCAGAGGAGGCCATCTAGAAGATTATAGTTCCTTGAGAGCATCATCTCCAGTCTAGCTTGATATCTTTTCTGTCCTTTTCTTCAAGTCCCAGATCGCCTGCTCTACCTCCTTTGATTTCGCAGCCAGTGAGCCTTCTCCTCTTCCAAGATAGCTTGAGTGTGAACAACGTTTACGAGGATACCACTCGATCAACCTTGATGATATCAAGACGTTGCCGCAACCAGCCCACATTGAACTCCATGGATTCGCAGGTAGATACCATATTCTCCCATTTTTCGAGGCTTGATTCGGCAACATTGCGGATAGGAATACTCTCCATCTCAGCAATCATGGGAAGAAGGCAGTTTACCGTGGTGACCAAAGCAGATGAACAAAGGCTGGGACCACATTCCTCGGTTGCGATATGGACGTATTTTCTCCATAACTTTGTGTACAAAGGCACAAACTCCTTCCGCACCAAGAATCCACCGACATCTCGGTAGCTGGAGGATAAACATTTCATGCGAACATCGAATGAAAGACCTGCATTGGAGTATTCATAAGATGAGATACCCAGATCAGCATCCTCGAGGTCCACAGGGGTAGGCGTGTTTGAGTTTGAAGGAAGAGGACTGGTTAAGTCATCATAATTGATAACCGTCACACATGTTCTGGTGGGGTATCTCTGCAAGAAGGAGATTATTATTCACCTGATTATTATGAAGAACAAGAAAATGTTCAGAAAAGAAAAAGGAGACGAACTGGTATGATCTTCTTGACTCGAAGAACACGAGCAGGTGATTCATCATGAAGCTTAGACGCAGGTCGTGCACGTTTAACGGAAGATCCTAGATGGTACGAAGAAGACGATCCACTGTTGTTCGACATGATGAGAAAACGGGGTTTCTTCGAGAAAACCCTATTGTAAAATCGTAAAAGTGATTCAAAATTTCTACACACGCATATATGTTGAAGAAACCCTAAAGGAAGACTAAAACGGCGAAGTCTGCCCGATATGTGGGATTCAACACCGACTAAGTCCGGCTTTCTTTTGAACCCTAATCAAGAATCGGGGAGCTTCCGGATACGAGCGATTCAACCGGCAATGTGTAAACACCCACGCTGGGGAAACCGATCCCATCAAGAGGCCTATGGTCACGCATGCATGGAGGATTGCCCATGATCGGCCAGAATCCCTCTAGGTAGACTTCATTTACCTTGTTCTTATGTTGTATATGTCACCATCTTATGCCTACCCCACGATAGTATAACCATCATGTGCTAGGCAGGGGACTTAATGTTGATGGTGGCTTTTCATTTAAGGCTAAATTTGTAAAGGCCAAAATTATGCGCTAACATCTTGCAAAAGATAAAGCAATTAATAAGTGATGAATACTTCTTCACTTTACTAATTCACCTAGAATGGAGCATGTGACAACAATACCATTCTATGAATTAAATACACGAAATTCATCCAAGTTGGAGCATGTAGCAACAATCCCATATACCCTGTGAATTTACATCATTATTAATTAATGCATGACCAGCCTTATATTTCCGTACTCCATTACGTCTAAGTAAGATGACGACCGAGTGTTGTTCTCGGCAGAGCAACACGAATCTCCAAGCATTAATAATGAAGCATGTACGAAATACCATACAAAGCTACAACTCGGTGTGTTATACTATCCCGATTGAGCATATTTGAACTCGAACCGACCATATCGGTCACCGTAAACGATCACGACCATCCAACTTCACCAAGCATGATTGGATGGCTTAGATTAAATCCATGACCCCAAGCGTGTATTGGAGTATTCACCACCGACCCAATGCGGCCCCCGTATGGTCGGCCTCCCAAGAGGGAAGCATCGCTACCGCCTCGTCCATCCAAAACAACATGGACGTGAAACCCTAAACTAGGGTTACGACACATTACATGTGTCGCAAATCAGTCTCAACCATCCATCTTCGCAGGCATAGATGGAGGGTGTAGATGTAGATTCAAAGGGCCCAGAACATGTCAACACAAACACCGTGGGCTCTCCTACACACATGACCAATCGGTCAAAACCAACCATGTTTGGTTGTCCCAATTCGTGCGTGCAAAACAATGCATGAAGCACGGCCGGCCAAATCCCTTATCAGGGTTTGTATCGATCACGAGCGTCCGTTTCCTCCTGATCGAATGAGGGGCTTATGAGACAATTGAGCAGGTCCAGTGAGCATCAGCATGATCACCGTGGAACTATCTATCTCCTCACCCGACCGACCAAGGCATAGCATGCCTGGTTTCTCCAAAACGCACGCCCAAACCAGGCGTGGTCGCACCTCCTAATTGTAAACTGATCTCGACCACTCAACTTCTCCGGACAAATTGAGTGGCTTAGATCACGTTTCTATGAGGCAATAAAATACAGGCGTGAACGCCAGCCCACCACCCACACGCCGAATCAATCCACGGGACCGACTAAAGCTTGGTCATCTTGAAACGCGCGCCCGAAGTGGGCATGGTGCGCGGCCTTTGCGCACACAGATTCCTGTCGCAAATCAATCTCACCACTCTTTCTTACCGGTAAATTTGAGTGGCCTAGATCGCACCTTCGGGATAGTGAAGTATAAACATGGACACCGCATGTCGCCTACACACATGCATGATCGGTCCTTTATAAAACACTTCCCATGCTTGGATTCAACCAAGCCGAAAAAGAAGGAACTTGCGTACCTCCTAAACCCCAATCCGACGCCGCAGATGAGGGTTGCAAGTCATCTCGTCCGTCCAACTTTACCGCCTGGGCGACAGCCTAAGACATGAGTTAGGCTATCAATAAGGCGTCACCACAATCACCGTCCACCACTCTTCCACCGGGAGTGATCGGGTCAAGTCGTGGCTTACCCGTATAGCCTCCAAACGATCACTCGAAGATGGCTGGACATGATGCTATTTTAAGACTCTTAAATTCGTGACTTACTCCGGTAAGCCTTAAAAATAGCAATGCTTCATACATGCTGAATATACTCGATGTAGTACCTGCATAGAATACACACGATACTTCACAAGTATCGACTTCCTAAATAATTTAGTTATTTAGCCTATTATTACATGCTACTTTCTATGGGTCCCACGATCCACACACTCGAGACATCAATCATGTCACAAACTGGGGGATACATACGGGGTATTGGTCGGCGGTTTACGGCAGGCGCCGTGCAACGCGCCATCACAAGAACGTGACAGAAGTCATGGACGGTTAGAGATACAGAGAAGTGGGCAAGACTGGTCGTGTTACACCAACACACAACTCCACTACTCCATCACTCCACTTCCTCCACTTCCCACGAGAGACGTGAATAAGGCTCAAATGACTTGTATAAATAGGTTCTCCTCCATATTTTTCACAGAACAACACAAGTCAAGACAAGACAGAAACCAAGTGTTAATACAAAATGTATTCAAACACCGGAACTGATAGCTTACATCATGTAAGACGGTTCAACCTTCTTTTACAAGTCATAAACAAGCCTACACCTTCACAATCTCAACACCTTCTTCGCTTCGCTCCCTAAGATCAACCCCACCTCCTTCACTTTGTGACCGAAGCAAGTCTGGAATGGCCATTTCTTGGTTTAGGCCAGAGTTGTACAGATTGATTTCTCGAATCACAAGCACTCACCGCGCAGTGCATTTGTTTAAGGTTTAAATTCATTCCTCATCCACACACCCCAAATTACCAAATCCGGCAGGAATAGTTTTCACCCATAAACACGTATGATGGCGAAACTAGATATTATGGAATCACAAACAATGAGACGAAGATGTTTGTGATTACCTTTTATCTTGCCTATCGGAGAAATTAATATCGAGTCAATTATTTCAATTGTACTCAATACGATAGAATCGGGCAAGATCAGAACACGCAACTACAAGAGAAATAGTTGGGTCTGGCTTCACAATCCCAATGAAGTCTTTGAAGTCGTTAACCTACATGGTCTCGATAGAAACCTAAGGTTAAAGGAGAATCGACTCTAGTTATGCAACTAGTAACACACATGAGGTGTGGGGATTAGGTTTCCCAGTTGCTAGAGTTCTCTTTTATATAGTTTTCAAATCAGGGTTTGCAATCTAAGTTACCTTGGTAACAAAGCATTCAATATTCATTGTTATATGAAAAACCTGATTCAACCAAGCTAATATCTTTCAACCGTTAGATCGAACTTAGCTTGTTACACACAAATGAAATGTACCCTCATTTAGGTTTATGTAACCGTATCTAAACGTGTACACCAGGTTGGTTCACAAATAGTTAACAGAAGTTAGCCATATGATTACTCTCATATCAACCTTATTCATCTTAACCATAACTACTTCAAATGACTCAAATGAAACTAGTTAAAGAGTCGTTCAATTGCTATATTCTCATAGAAGTATACAAGAACACAATTGAAGCAAAATCGGTGAACAAAGTCTTGCTCACCATGGCACCAATAAAGATAGATTTTCTTTGGTATGTGTACAATGAAGTCCAAACATCCCGAACTACTATTTTCAAACCAGAACATTTAAGAACCTTAAACACAAATCAAGTTAGGTAGACATGAATGATACACAAGGTACATAAATCATCATAAAACTTGCTCAAGTTTGGAGACATACCTTTTTAGAAGAATCCGGTCGAATTCTACAACTTTACCAAACATTCAAAATCATACCTAACATAATATGTGTGCCCCAGTTCTTTTTCTTCCCTCACCGTATACATAACATGGAATTTCTTGGTGAGGATGCACTTTCAACACTATTAAGTTGTGTTGAGGTGAACAAAGTCTTGCTCACCATGGCACCAAGAAAGAGTTCATTTCCAAGTACTTTTGCATTCAACAAAGTTGAGAAACATCCAAGAATCTGTTTTTACAAGTTTTGCAAAAGACTTTAGAGAGATACCCAAAACTTTGAGTCCCTAATGTCTTATTTTAAAACTTAATAAAAACAGTATCTGCAGATAATGTTTAGTACTGTGCAGGGAAACTCTTTTGGGGTAAGGAGACATCCTGACATGTTTACAACAGTAAACAAAACAATTATCATGACATAGTGTATTAGGAATTGACCAATGAACTGATTCATGCTTTGAGGTGATACCGTCAGATGACTAAGATTCAAACTCCTCTTGTAATATGTTTAGTTTACTACAACCAAGTGGATTACATAGAGGAGGAGCATTGCTCTCACTAATTAGTAATCAATATCAACCTCGACATGAGTATTATTCATCATAACTTGATTTAGCTTTTCAAGAGATTCTTGTTCTTTCTGGAGGTAAAACTCAACATCAAGAGATAAGCTTTCAAGTTTCTTTTCAATACCTGAAAACACTTTAAGGGATTTCAAACCTGGTGGAGGTTTAGATAGATTTTCTTCTACAGATTTTATTAAATCAGTCATGGAAGAGAATTGGAATCCCTGGATTTGGTGGTGCATTTATTGAGATAACACTTCTGTCTATATCAGATCGCTACAAACACAGACTTATGAGGTCTTTAATGTGTTTGCCTGCTCTGATACCAATGGAAAATATGGGGGTCTAACAACCACACCCAACAATTCGTTTGGCGATCTGAGAGGACTTACTCCAATACACTTTCTAGAGAATCAACTAGACAGTCAGACTCAATCTAGAGTAAAGTATATCAAAGAGTTTAATATCTTTGTTTCACAATGTAATCAGCGAATCAAACAGATAAAAATCCGCGAGCCTGATTATTATGTGAAACAACTTGAACGGTACGAAAGACCAATGTTCAAGTGTCAATCAATTTAAATCAACAACCAAAGGTTGGATATTCTAATTGATTGATCTAAACGCACAACCTGTGATATTTCAATTATATAACAAAATATAATGCAGGAAAGAAATAACATAGACACCAGAAGTTTTGCTAACGAGGAAACCACAAATGCAGAAAAACCCCGGGACCTAGTCCAGATTGAACACCACACTGTATTAAGCCGCTACAGACTTTAGCCTACTACCGATTAACTTCGGACTGGACTGTGGTTGAACCCTAATCAATATCACACTGATTCAAGGTACAGTTGTGCTCCTTACGTCTCTGATCCCAGCAGGATACTACACACTTGATTCCCTTAGTTGATCTCACCCACAACCAAGAGTTGCTACGACCCAAAGTTGAAGACTTGATAAACAAATTTGTCTCACACAGAAAATTCTATAGGATTGAAATAATCTGTTTCCCACAGAAATACCCAAGAGATTTTGTTCAGTCTTTTGATAAATCAAGGTGAACGAGAACCAATTGATAAACCAGACTTATATTCCCGAAGAACAGCCTAGTATTATCAATCACCTCACAATAATCTAAATCGTATGATGGCGAAACTAGATATTGTGGAATCACAAATGATGAGACGAAGATGTTTGTTATTACTTTTTATCTTTTCTATCGGAGAAATTAATCTCGAGTCAATTATTTCAATTGTACTCAATACGATAGAATCGGGCACGATCAGAACACGCAACTACAAGAGAAATAGTTGGGCCTGACTTCACAATCCCAATGAAGTCTTTGAAGTCGTTAACCTACATGGTCTTGATAGAAACCTAAGGTTAAAGGAGAATCGACTAACACACAGGAGGTGTGGGGATTAGGTTTCCCAGTTGCTAGAGTTCTCCTTTATGTAGTTTTCAAATCAGGGTTTGCAATCTAAGTTACCTTGGTAACAAAGCATTCAATATTCACCGTTAGATGAAAAACCTGATTCAACCAAGCTAATATCTTTCAACCGTTAGATCAAACTTAGCTTGTTACACACAAATGAAATGTACCCTCATTTAGGTTTATGTAACCGTACCTAAACGTGTACACCATGTTGGTTCACAAATAGTTAACCGAGGTTAGCCATATGATTACTCTCATATCAACCTTATTCATCTTAACCATAACAAGTTCAAATTACTCAAATGAAACTAGTTAAAGAGTCGTTCAATTGCTATATTCTCATAGATGTATACAAGAACACAATTGAAGCAAAATCGGTTTGATTCACTCGAATCAATACATGAACATTATACCCACGGTTTGCAAAGATTGCATTCCTTATTTTATAAATGTTTAGGTTCATGTACAACCGATTTTAGAAAATAACCACTTAAGTATGCGTACAGGTATGCGTACTTAAGTAACCAGATTTGAGTTTGTTTTAGTTTTCAAACTCAGCAGAATTTCACGGATGTGAACTTTCCGCCAGTATGGTAACTGGTTGAGTTGGTTTTGATTTCCAAACTCAACAAAAATTCACGGACGTGAACTTCTTCCAAGATGCGTACGTGTACGCATACTTAGCCAGTCTCCATCAACCAATTCGTACACACACAAGTATGTATACATTTGGTTCCCGGTTTTGGACTTATACACAAATATGCGAACACACTATATGCTTATATCCAAAGATGGTTACATGATTCTAAGCTCTTTATTTCAATCATTGAAACATTCTTAGAGGATGACAATAGCCGTTTTCACACACTATTAGCATCAAAGCAATTTTCAAGATATTGAAATAATCATTATCAAAACATTCCAAGTCTACACCAAATGATTGTATCACACAAACCATGTAAGATGTTACTCGATAATTTTCTCTTGATATAAGATGAACTTGGTCGAAGCAAAATCTTGCCAACACATATTTCGAGAAATATGTAAGCGAGATAAACTCAGCTCGAAATCTCAAATGTGTATATAGAAAATTATATTGTAATACGACTTATGTCTCAATATAGAAGATAAATTAGAAATAGACTTTCCAAGTGATAGATGAGTTCAAGTCTCTACATACCTTTTGTCGACGAAGTTCCACAAGCTCCCCTTAGTAGTTCTTCATCTTCAAATGATGAACGTCGTGAAAACTAATCTCAACTACACAATCTATGTCCTAGTCTGAGACATCTATAAATAGGCTAGAAATCAAGACTTATAGTTTTGATCACTAACATTGACAAACATGCTTGAGATAGAAACGCATGCGAGTTCGACCGAGCAGTGCTCTAACAGTACGCATCCCACAAATCTCAGTAAAGTCCCGGAACTTGAACCTCACGCCAGTACGTGTACCGGGATGCGTACTGAGTTCACGGACCTTGACTAAACCAAACAGTACGCATACGGGAATGCATACCATGGTTCCCGGACTTGGATTACACATATGCAATACGCATACTGTTCTTATATCCAATTGTTCTAAACTCTCATTTCAACCATTGGAACATTCTCGGAAGACGGGAATAGCTGTCTCACACAAACTATTAGTTTCAAAGCAATTTTCAGGTTATCGAATGATCAATACGAAACATTCCGAGTCTACATCAAACGATTGTCTCACACAAATCATGTAATATGTTACCAGACGATTTTCAAATGATCATCTTTTGACTTTCGTCAAGAATATAATATGAACTTGGTTAAAGCGAAAGCTTACCAATACATATTTCGAAAAATATGTAAGCGTGTTAAACTCAGCTCGAAATATCAAATGTGTATAATTGATGTCTATATAGGTATACGACTTTTGTCTCAAATATGAGATAGAGTATATAGACTTTTGAGTGATAGATGAGTTCAAGTCTCCACATACCTTTTGTTGATGAAGTTCCACAAGCTCCCCTTAGTAGTTCTTCATCTTCAATCCATGGACGCCGTGAAGTCTAATGCTCAACTACACTTTCTATCATAATCTGAGACTTAGCTATAAATAGATTAAAAATAAAAACTTACAGTTTTGGCAACTAAACTTGACAACAAGCTTGAGATAGCAACGCTTGCGAGTTTGACCAAGCAGTTCTCTAACACACCTGACTTTTCAAAGTTAATAAATTGACCAGAGGCTTTACTAAAAATTGCTATAGTGTCAAGTAAATTCCTACATTCTACAAGGTCAGCTTTCACAAAGAGAAGACAGTCATTTGCAAAGAAAAGATGTGAAATTGGTTCACTCTTAGGAGTTATCTTAACCCCAAGTAGGATCTTCTTATTCTCTTGGTGAAGAAGTAGTCTAGAAAAGACCTCCAAACATATAATGAATAATTATGAGGAGAGAGGATCTCCTTGACGTAGGCCTCTGAGTAGAGGATCTTTGCCGGGGCTGGCATAAAAATCCCGACGATTAATGATAAGTTAAGGAAAGTGGTGATGAAGATGGTGGGAAATTGAAAATTTCTGAGATGGGGTTCTCTTTTAAATTAAAGGTAATGGTTTGGGGAGATTCATGTTCTCAATCTTTTCTATTTTGCTTTTCCTTAGGTAAATTCAATCTTTAATTTTTGTTGACCTTTTTATGAACCTTTTAGTCGATTTAGATTCAATCTTCCCTGGTCTTCCATGATCTGGTTGTTAATCAGTTTATCCTCATTTTTGTGTGATCTTTCATGCATCTGATTGTTGCTTTCTGTCTTATGTCCTTATTCATTTCTTTGGCTCTCTTCCATGTGATTTTCTATCTTGTTAACTCATCCATGTAGGTCCTTTCTCGGACCTTTTAGTGTCTGATGTAATTTCTTTTGTTCAATAGCTTTATATTTTTGGAATTTCAGTAAAGTTGGTTGGAATTGATGTTCAATAATATTATGTTTTTGGAATTCCATTGAAATTGGATGGAATTGATTGATGTACCATTGGAATTCCATAGTGAATATGAAATTGATTATGGAATTGATTAATGTACCGCTGGAATTCCATAGTGAATTTGGAATTGATTAATTGTATCAAGTTGATATCTAGAGGATTTCTGTAGCATCGGTCTGGTGTGGTGTTGTCTCCGGATACACTGTAGCTTGCTATTTTTCCAAGTCTTAAAAAAAATAAAAAATAAAAAAATTATTATAAATAAGAATCTATAATAATAATTATTGTTTAAAAATGAATGGATAGATAAACCTCATGATGATGTTGGTGATGTTGTAGCTCAAACAATATAAATTTTGAATTTTCACCTTTTCATATTATGTGTGAATTGCAGTCAGTTGTTTGTGAAAGATTAGAAAATCTAGGAATTTTCCCCATTTCATGTTATGTGTGTGTGCAGTCAGTGGTTTTCCCATTTCATGTTATGTATGTTTACAGCCAGTGGTTTGTGGAAGATTAGAAAATTTGGGAATGTTTCCTTTTCTTGCTTTGTGTAAATGATAGTCAGTTCTTTTTATTTTTCAAACGAAGTCTTTAGGAATTATTTTTTTAGTCGGTCTACCGGAACATTTGCGTGTTTTCTTTTCGTGAGTCCCCATTTTTCGACTTTTATCTCTCTTTTAAAACCCTTTACCACCATCCAAAATCACTCACTAATCTTGACGATACTCCAACGCAGGATTAATTGCCAGCCCGGGTAAGTAACTTTAAATAGAATCTCTTTTAATCATATTAGTTAAGACATCTTCATTTGTGTCCTTATCTTGGCCTCTTTATAGTTTGTTTCCGTCCGGAACTAGGTTCTGTTTTAATTTTTTTCTTAGTAGATCGATATCATTATACTAATCCCCTCACCTTGCAAGTGCATTCTCTTTTGAAAGTAACATTCTGTATGTATTATTTATTTTCATTAGTTCTTTAAGTGCGGGATCCTATAAAGCAATTTTGTAATACTAGTTGTATTCTCGGACTTCGAAGTGGATTCTCATCTACAACATCATACTGTTTACATACCATCTCCCTGTTGATGGTGGATTTTCATTTAAGGTTAAAATTGTAAAAAACCAGAAAATTATGCGCTGACATCTTGTAAAAGATAAAGCCATTAATAAGTGTTGGATACTCCCTCACTTAATTCACCAAGAATGGAGCATGTAGCAACAATCCCATTCTCGTGAATACACGAAATTCATCAGGTTGGAGCATGTAGCAACAATCCCATATACCCTGTGAAATTCTAGCATTATTAATTAATGCGCAACCAGCCTTGTATTTCCTGTACTTATTATTAGTGCGGCATGACGACTGAGTGTTACTCTTACAGAGCAACACGAACCTCCAAGTATTATAATGAAACCATGTACGAAATACCCGGGTGACTCTCGACTCGGTGTGTTATACTAGCCCGATTGAGCCCCTCTTGGTGTGTTATAATAGCCCGATTGAGCATCCTGACGACCAGTATCGGTCCGGGATATGATCACGATCATCCAACTCCACAAGCATGATTGGATGACCGGATCAATTCCATCACCCTGCAAAGCGTGTATGGAATATCCACTGCCGAACCAACGCGGACCCGCATGGTCGGCCTCCCGCAGATTGGCCTAGCTTGCAAAAACGTCCAAACCAGAGCGTATGGGCGAAAACCTAAATTAGGGTTTGCGGCATATTACATGTGTCGCAAAACAAGTCTCAACCATCCATCTTCGCAGGTATAGATGGAGAGTGTAGATGTAGATTCAAAGGGCCCAGAGCATGTCAACACAATCACCGTGGGCCCGCCTACATACCTAACCAATCGGTCAGGACCAACCACGGTTGGTCATTCCAATTCGTGCGCCCGAATGAAGCAAGACACACGACCGTGAGACTCAAAGTTAGGGTTTTGAGCATCACGAGCGTCCATCTTCTCCGGCACGAATGAAGGGTCCCAGATTAGATTAAGCAGGTCCGGTCATACCAGCATGACCACCGTGGGCCCATCTATCCCCTCACCTGATCGACCAAGGCATATCATGCCTGGTTATTCCAAGACGCGCGCTCAAACTAGCGTGGTCACACCTCCCAAACCGCAAACTAATCTCGACCTCTCAACTTCGTCTGGACGATTTTAGTGGTTCGAGATCACGTTTTCATGGGATAGTCAGGTGTAGGCGTGAACACCACCTACCACTTACACGCTGGACCGGTCGGCCAAGACCGACCAAGTTAGGTCATCTTGGAACGCGCGCCGGAAGTGAGCATGGTGCGCGGCTTTTTGCGGTACCAAATTCCTATTACAAAATCGATCTCCACCACTCCTCTTTGCCGGTCAAATTGAGTGGCCTAGATCGCACCTTCATGGGACAAGTGAGATATGGACGTGTACACCGGCATCTTTGTCTACACGCATGCCCGGTCGGTCCTTTCCAAAACCCTTCCCATGCTCGGTTTCGACCAAGTCAAGAGTGATGCTTGCGCACCTCTTCAAAAACCCTAATTCATTAACGGTCGCAGATGAGTGTCTCAAAGATCATCTCGTCGTCCAACTTCACCACTTGGTTATACAACCCCCGGTCGGGAGTTAATTGGTCAGTGAGGCGTCACCACCCATCACTTTACCACACCATGATGCAATACTTGCATAAAATACACACGATACTTCACAAGTATCAACTTCCTGAATAACGCCGTTATTCAAATTAGCATTACATGCTACCTTTCGTGGATCCACGATCCACACGTTCCAGACATCAATCATGTCACAAACTGGGGGGATACATACTAGGGTATTGGTATGGCGGTTTACAGCGTGCAGCGTGCAACGCGCCATCGCAAGAACGTGTTAGGAAGTCATGGACGGTTAGATATGACAGGAGAAGTGCGCAAGACTGGTCGTGTAGCACCAACACACAACTCCACTACTCCATCACTCCGTTTCCTCCACTTCCCACGAGAGACGTGAATAAGGCTCAAATGACTTGTATAAATAGGTTCTCCCCCTATTCTCCAAACAAGGAGAGAAAACAACACAAGTCCAGACGAGACAGAAAACCAAGTGTTAATACAAAACGTATTCAAACACCCAGAGCCTGCTTGCATCAGTCGTAAGCCTGCTCACCTTTCTGTTACAAGTCATAAGCAAGCCAACACCTTCACAATCTCAACACCTTCTTCACTTCCCTCCCTAAGATCAACCCCATCTCCTTCACTTTGTGACCGAAACAAGTCTGGAACGGCCATTTCTTGATTTAGGCCGGACTTGCACAGATTGATTTCCGAATCTACAAGCACTCACCGCACAATGCATTTGTTTAGGGTTTAGATTCATTCCTCATCCACACACCTCAAATTACCAAATCCGGCAGGAATAGTTTTCACCCATAAACAATTGGCTACCACGATGGGACGTTGATCTCTCGGTTGCAAAAAATTGAATTCTCAATTTTTCGATTTTCATCTCACGATGTATCCTCACCCGGAGTCCGTAGATGGTTCAGATATCATGGGAAGTATAGCTAGAATGCTGGAGGATGTCTTGGCAAATCAAGCCGGTATCACCAGAAGGCAAAGCGAGACATTTCGCCTTTTGAATGATATAACAGCACAATTACAAGAAGGGTCGATAGGCATCAACTCGGATAAAGGCAAGAAACGTTGAATCCTTAGTCAGGAGTCACACCTTTACAAGTGGAGAAGCGAAAAGAGCACGTAGTCGCAAAAAAATCAGGAAAGATGGACAACATGGTCCAGACTCGAGGCAACTCCACAGAGGAAAGGACTTGTCCGGAGTGCTACAATGTCTGCCAGATAAAGAAAGGGAGCATGCGGCAGTGAGGCCTATGGAACCCTGCTAGAGGATTTATATCTCAAAACTCTTGTTGAAGCCCGGAAGACTGTCCAATCCGCGTCGACCTTCTAACCAACTGAAGAAATGCTTGAGGAAGGAGAAATCAATCAGGAAATGCCTGAATATATAGGATGGGAGCGTTCAATTCGGTCACTCAGCAGTGACATTACGACACCTTCCACATCCCTTTACCTAGGCAAGCGATCCGCAGATATGATGGCACTCGCAAATCTTCCAACTTCATCTCCTGTTCCACATCAAAGCCACGGAGAGACATCACAGCGCCCACTAACGCAGGAAAAGCTAGACTCAAGGTACCTACATTTCCCCTTCCCAATGAAGAAGATTCTGGAGCTACTGGAGGCGTGGGTGCGAAACGGAGAGGTGGAGCTACCCCCGGTATGGCGTCCGCCTACTGATCAAGAAGTAATGAACCCGACCAGTGAATGCAACGCTTTGAAGCGCATTGTTCAGGAGAAGCTTGATTCAGAAAGATAGCTCTGAGAAATTAGTACAGAGGATTTTCTTAGAGAGGCTACTCCGGTTTGATACAAGTGAGGCTTAAAAAGCAAGTAAGTTTTATTCAATTTTTACAAGAAAGATAGTTTTAGAATTCACTGGGGACTTAGCATCCCGCACATGGAGAAAGAGGCTCAATGATCAAACACCATATTTGTTTCCCTTCATACCTCCCTTTTACACGACATTTGCAATTTCATATGATATGTGCAACCATTCATGACCAAGATGCAAATTTCATTTAAAATAACCTCTTTCAGAAAAGTTATTCACAAACCCATCTCAAAATAGACCAATTCAATTACCTATTAATCCAAAACCGGAAGTCAAATTACGAAAGGAAATCCTCACTATCACTCAAAAAGAAAAAACACCTAAAAGAAGAGGCAAGTATATAGCACGAATCCTTCAAGGAAAGTCCTTCAGCAACAACTCGTCCTTCTGGGCAAGAGCGACTTTCATCCTTTGAAGTGCAGCCTGCTTTAGCTTCAACTCCTCAGATAACTTTTCGACCTCTTCTTCCTGGCGAGCAACACATTTTGCGGAGGGGACTTCATCTTGTAATTTCTGGATCTCCTGAATCTTGGAGAACCCTTTGAAGAACCAAGGAGCATTGAAGCTAACTGCGCAAACACGTCTCGATGGCACTTCCAATCTTCAATCATCTCCTCAGAAACTGTTCGACCGGTCATGACGCTCATCCCGTAGATAGAAAATAAAGCTTCTTGGACGCGGTTGACCAACGCAATACGACTTTTGAGCTTCGTAGTGGTAGCAATGTGGCCATACTTCTCCCATATCGCCGTATACAACTCTTCGAAATGAACCGGCACGCTGAATCTACCAACCAACACATGACCTGGATAAGGGACAGTAAAAGGAGGATCGAACAAAGCCCCAGGATGCATCACCGATGCTTCACCAACCACATGAGCCTTGTCAGTTACAGGAGGCCTTTCAGAAAGAGTCACCACGACAGCTCTATTGGTCGAGGCCTGCTCAGAACGAACCTCAAGGGGAGCCGCCTCAACTATAGCGGATGTTGCCTCTCTTATATTCCTTCCGACATCTATTTCGCTCTGGGTGCTAATTTCCATCACGACCCCGTCAACAAGATCACTTAAGGAAGCGCCTTGTCCAACCGAGCTTGCATCATCTCTGTCATGGTCTGGAAAAGGAGCGGTTTCACCAGACTTCTCAGCGTAAAGATCAGCGTTACCAGACTCCTGAGGATCAGTTCCGCCATACTTCTCAACATGAAGGCCAACGTTACCAGACTTCTCGTTCTGAAAGCGCGCTAACCTTGTGAAGACATTCTCATTCGGATTTCCTGATTCCAAGCAAGGATCACTCTTTGAAGAATTTACTCTGGAAAAAAGAAGGAATCAACATAAAGAGATTTAAATACCTGCATATTGGAGGAATCGAGGATCACCGAACCACATGATTGCTTCTTAGATCTCTCTCCTGCTTGGGGACTGCAATCCTCAACTCTGGTCCGTTTGGCTGGAAGTGGCTTCAACCGGAAATGCTTCTTCAAAACGTCAGAAGATGGTTCACCACGGGAATCTGTCACAACACTCTCCGAGAATTCTTGGAAAATCAACAGTTGCCTCCTCCAAAATTCCTTGTACTTATCGGTTACCACTGGGTTTCTCCCAATAGGCCATAAGGGAAGGCTCACCCATTCTAAAAACACGTCAGCGTTAAGAATATTTGGGAGGAATTCTTTCGGAACCCCTGGTGGACGGATAAATGGGACACCCTGATCAAATCCCATTTGACAAGCCGCCCTGTCAATATTGTACGGAGTCACAGTAAATTCTTCGTTGAATAAAGACGGGACATATCCCGGGATGCAGCTGTGCAGGTAAACAATTTCCCCAAATCTCATAGTCTTAACATCGGTACACAACACAACATCAGGACCATCAGAAGCAATAGCAAAAGTCTTTGGCTGGACAATGGAAGGATGGATCGGCCCCCATGGACGGAAATCTACGGAAGACACATTGTCAAATATGTCCACAAGTTTCGCGCCGGCTCTGGGACGCCTCCTATGCCAATGGAGTATTCTCGAGCCACCATACAAGTTGTTGAGCGAATTTGGAGGAGCAGGAGCATAACTTTTGAAGTGTTCCCATAAGAATGCCTGAAGAAAAGCGAAGTGAACGTGCGACTCCACTTTCTTATACCCGTTAGAAACATGCATGTCCATTGCTAAGGCGTCCAGATGAGAATACAGCGATCCAAGGAACAAGGCACCTAAGGGAAGAACTTCACCTTTTGCCAACTTTATAACGATCTTAACGAGCTCACCCCTAATGGTCTTCTTTCCAAAACCATCATCTAATATATCTCTGGATAGCCATAAAGACAGAAACGCAATCACGCTGAGCTTATTTTCCAACTCTTGATCCGGCTCTGGGTCTGCAGGAGACCACTCCGACACCCACCAGGTGTAAAATCATCTCGTATGTTTTTTCTCCTCCTTGTCCAGACTATCGAATCCCGCCACCTTTTGAAGTATAGCATCATAGTTACGTTGCTCCGTATCAGAGAGATCGTAAGAAAGACTTCCAGCAACATGCAGGTTCAGTAATGCAGCTACACTCTCCAGAGTAATAGTCATTTTTCCCCATCTAGATATGGTTGTATGAGTAGAAATGCGCCACCGAGAAATGAAGGTAATCAAACCCGGAGCGTCTTTCTTAATTTCAAGAGCAAAGAGATGCCATGATCGCATTGAGGATTTGCGCTTTGGTCAAATTATCTTTAATGCCCTTATTACTCAACATGCGTCTCATCCATCCTTTATAAGAACCCAGTGGAGTATGACAAATCTTGAAGTCAATAGGAGAAGGCGGATATTCGTTTCTCCGGAGACAAAATCTCATCACAAGTGCTGAAGAAGAAAATGGATCAGCTTCCATGTTTTCTGAATCGGAAATCAGGACTATCTTATGAGAAGGATGTTTTCTAATGTTTGGAAAAGGCGAGGTGAACAACTCATCATCAATGTTCGGCATATCTTTGAAGCTGTCAACACTTCCTGACTTGGCACCAGCATTATCTCCAGAAGACATCTCAATAGGAGTTCTTTTCTTCATTCTACAATGAAAATAGGAGTTAGAAATTGTATGAAAAACGCATGAGGTGTGTAGTCACGCATGACAAGACACAACCCACGTTGAAATACACAAAAGCTGGGATTGGGTCCAAACACCAGTATCGCATAAGTTTCAAGTCTGGTATTGGTTTCAAGTCCGGTACAAGTTTCAAGTCTGGTATTGGTTTCAAGTCCGGTACAAGTTTCAAGTCTGGTATTGGTTTCAAGTCCGGTACAAGTTTCAAGTCCACAAGTTTCAAGTCTGGTATTGGTTTCAAATCAGTCAAGCATATGTGGGTGGGACCCACGTTCGGATCAAACGCACAAGGTGGGACTACATTCACGGGCACGTATTACGACACGGTTTTCTCATGATCGTGGGAATTATGTTTACGAAATTCAAGCCAAAGTCTCTTCCCAAGCTACAATCTAAGAAGCTAGTTTTGCATGCAACAATGGAAGAAGAAGCAAAAACGACGTATTCACGGACTTGCGGAACTAAACCATCTTATCTATAAAAAGATTTTTACCTAAGAAATTAGGGTTTTTCCTAAAAAAAAAAAAAAAAAAAAAAAAAAAAAAATGAAACTTACCTTGGGCGGACGGACAACCAAAAGAACTCCGCAACAACAACGTTGGCAACGTCATTGCAGAACAGCAAAGACTAGTCACGGGCGGGAGCTGCTCAACAAAAAAAAAATCGTGAGGAAAAGAAAAGGGGTTGGTCTCTTTTATAGACAAAAAATTAGAAGAATCCCAATGGAACAAGGATTCCTCTTTTATTTGGTTTCCTCTTTTGATTCAAATACCCTAAAGAAGGAAGCCGGTCCATCAAAGCTTAGGATCGCGCACGTATGGAGGATTGCCCACGGTCAGAATCCCTCCAGGTAGATTTCCTTTATCTTGTCTTTTTACGTTTGTATTTGTCACCATCTCATGCCTACCCCACAATAGTGTAACCATTATGTGCTAGGCAGGGGACTTATTGTTGATGGTGGATTTTCATTTAAGGTTAAAATTGTAAAAAACCAAAAAATTATGCGCTGACATCTTGTAAAAGATAAAGCCATTAATAAGTGTTGGATACTCCCTCACTTAATTCACCAAGAATGGAGCATGTGGCAACAATCCCATTCTGTGAATACACGAAATCCATCTAGGTTGGAGCATGTAGCAACAATCCCATATACCCTATGAATTTCTAGCATTATTAATTAATGCGCAATCAGCCTTGTATTTCCTGTACTCATTATCAGTGTGGCATGACGATCGAGTGTTACTCTTACGAGAGCAACACGAACCTCCAAGCATTATAATGAAACCATGTACGAAATACCCGTACAGGTGACTCTCGGTGTGTTATACTAGCCCGATTGAGCCCCTCTCGGTGTGTTATACTAGCCGATTGAGCATCCGGACCGACCGTATCGGTCCGGATATGATCACGATCATCCAACTCCACAAGCATGATTGGATGACCCCGGATCAATTCCATCACCCCAAGCAGGTATGGAATATCCACTGCCGAACCAACGCGGACCCCGCATGGTCGGCCTCCAAACCAGAGCGTATGGGCGGAAAACCCTAAATTAGGGTTTGCAGCATACTACATGTGTCGCAAAACAGTCTCAACCATCCATCTTCGCAGGTATAGATGGAGGGTGTAGATGTAGATTCAAAGGGCCCAAAGCATGTCAACACAATCACCGTGGGCCCGCCTACATACCTGACCAATCGGTCAGGACCAACCACGGTTGGTCATTCCAATTCGTGCGCCCGAATGAAGCAAGACACACGACCGTGAGACTCAAAGTTAGGGTTTTGAGCATCACGAGCGTCCATCTTCTCCGACACGAATGGAGGGTCCCATATTAGCTTAAGCAGGTCCGGTCATACCAGCATGACCACCGTGGGCCCATCTATCCCCTCACCCGATCGGCCAAGGCATATCATGCATGTTTATTCCAAGACACGCGCTCAAACTAGCGTGGTCACACCTCCCAAACCGCAAACTAATCTCGACCGCTCAACTTCGTCGGACGATTTGAGTGGTTCAGATCACGTTTTCATGGGATAGTCAGGTGTAGGCGTGAACACCAGCCTACCACTTACACGCCAGACCGGTCGGCCAAGATCGACCAAGTTAGGTCATCTTAGAACGCGCGCCGGAAGTGAGCATGGTGCGCGACTTTTTGCGGTACCAAATTCCTATTACAAAATCGATCTCCACCACTCCTCACGGTCAAATTGAGTGGCCTAGATCGCACCTTCATGGGACAGTGAGATATGGACGTCTACACCGGCATGTTGTCTACACGCATGCCCGGTCGGTCCTTTCCAAAACCCTTCCCATGCTCGGTTTCGACAAAGCTGAAGAGTGATGCTTGCGCACCTCTTCAAAAACCCTAATTAATTAACGGTCGCAGATGAGTGTCTCAAATGTCATCTCGTCCGTCCAACTTCACCAAACTTGGTTATACAACCCACGGTCGAGTTAATTGGTCGGTGAGGCGTCACCACCCATCACTTTACCACACCATGATGCAAAGACTCGCATAAAATACACACGATACTTCACAAGTATCAACTTCCCGAATAACGTGATTATTCAAATTAGCATTACATGCTACCTTTCGTGGATCCACGATCCACACGTTCCGGACATCAATCATGTCACAAAGCGGGGGATACATACTAGGTATTGGTCAGCGGTTTACGGCGTGCGGCGTGCAACGCGCCATCACAAGAACGTGTTAGGAAGTCATGGACGGTTAGAGATGACAGGAGAAGTGGGCAAGACTGGTCGTGTAGCACCAACACACAACTCCACTACTCCATCACTCCATTTCCTCCACTTCCCACGAGAGACGTGAATAAGGCTCAAATGACTTGTATAAATAGGTTCTCCTCCCTATTCTCCAAACAAGGAGATAAAACAACACAAGTCCAGACGAGACAGAGAAAACCAAGTGTTAATACAAAACGTATTCAAACACCCAGAGCACTCGCTTGCATCGTCATAAGCCTGCTCACCTTTCGTTACAAGTCATAAGCAAGCCAACACCTTCACAATCTCAACACCTTCTTCGCTTCCCTCCCTAAGATCAACCCCATCTCCTTCACTTTGTGACCGAAACAAGTCTGGAACGGCCATTTCTTGGTTTAGGCCGGACTTGCACAGATTGATTTCCGAATCTACAAGAACTCACCACGCAGTGCATTTGTTTAGGGTTTAGATTCATTCCTCATCCACACACCTCAAATTACCAAATCTGGCAGGAATAGTTTTCACCCATAAACACTCCCTCAAAACAACCTTAACTCAACACTCCCGACCAATTACTCATATCCATCTAACTCCTTCTCATCCTTCTATTAACTCAAAACTCCCAACCAATCACTCGTATCCGTCCAACTCCTTCTCCTCTATCTACTAATACTTCGTTGAAGCTATTCTCTTTTTACTAGCCCATAAAGCTCATAAAATTTTCTATTAAACCCATTAACATATACACATCACACACTTCCTGCTGAATTAAACTATTATAATTCAGTAAAAATAATTTAATTTCCTAATGACAATATTAGATTGGAATTTTCAAGGAATAAACCAACCAACCACTATCCAATATTTAAGAGGATTAGTTTCCCTTCACAAGCCAAACATTGTATTTCTTTGTGAAACCTTAGCAAATGATCATCATATGAGAGGCCTGGATCAGTCCCTACAATTTCATAATTATTTCTCTGTCCCCAAAATTAGAAGGCGTGGTGGTCTCTGCCTAATGTGAGAAACAACCTCAACCTCCAAATTTTAATCCATTCGCAAAACTATATCCATGCAATAGTTACTCCACCACCCCCTGAGCAACCATGGATTTGTACTGGTATTTATGGCCCACCTCATCCGGATTTAAGGACAAACCTTTGGCAAGAATTTCCTTCAATTTTCGACAACATCAACCCGACTATGCCTTGGGTTTTTCTAGGAGATTTCAATGACATTTTGAGTCAATCAGAAAAAAAAAAAAAAGGAGGAAGACAAACAACATATGCACAATCACAATCAATCCTCACAATAATGGATCAGATGGGTTTTATGGACCTAGGTTTTCAAGGAGACCCATACACCTGGACAAACAACCAACTGGGGCAATATAACATTCAGGAGAGACTAGATCGAGCCATCGCAACCCAGCATTGGCGAACAACGAACCCTCATACTGCAATTTCTTATCTCCCGAGAATAGCATCTGATCATGCTCCAATCCTACTGCAAGTGAAAGAAATTGATTGGCAAGGAACAAAAAATTACAAATTTGAACATCTTTGGATATCTCACCCACAACTCAAACAAGTGGTTGACTCCGCTTGGATTCAACAACAAGACACTGAACCAACCCTAGATCTTTAATTGAAGCTCATAACAACTAGTCAATCTCTCTCTGAATGGAATAAAGAAAACTTTGGGCACCTACCAACTATGATCAAGGAATCAACAACTAAAATAAAAACAGCTCAACATCAGTGTGCTACCCAAACAGGAAGTGACCTAGAATTCTGGCTAGTCCAAGAAAAGAAACTAAGAAGCAATCATGCGGATCTGCTGCAATATCACGCAACATACTGGCAACAAAGATCCAGAATTCAATGGCTACAATCAGGCGATCTCAACACAACATTCTTCCATACCAAAGCAACCATTCACCGATCCTGTAACAATATTCAACAACTCCACGATGCGCAAAACAATTGTATTAATAATAAAGATGATATGGTTTAACTCCTTCTTGATCACTTTTCTGAACAATACACTGCTCCACCTATGCTGTGATAGATGACGATCTTTTTGCAGATATTAAACTAAGATTAACTACCAGACAAATGGACTTGCTTATTAAGGAAGTATCTATAACAGAAATCAAACAAGCGCTCTTCTCCATAAAATCTGAGAGTGCTCCTGGTCCAGATGATTACACAAGTAAGTTTTTCAAAGTCTTCTGGGAAACAACTCATACTCAATTGATTGCTATGGTCAAAAGTTTTTTCAATACACCCACTCATGAATCACACAAACCTCACTTTAATACCTAAAATTGACCATCCTTCAAAACATTCCCAATTCAGACCTATAGGACTCTGCGATGTCACATATAAAGTCATTGCAAAAATCCTGGTGAACCGAATTAGGCCACTACTCGCTTTCATAATAAGTCCGTTCCAAAGTGATTTTGTTCCTCAAATATCGATACACGATAACACAACAATTGCTGGAGAATTATTCCACCATATCATAACTTCATACCTCACTAAAGACCCAAAAATAGCTCTCAAACTGGATATCCAGAAAGCCTACGATAGCCTGGATTGGGGATTCATCAAAACTTCTTTCATCAAGCTTGGATTTCCTACAATATTTGTGGACTACATCATGTTATGCGTCAGAACTGTAACATACTCAATCAATATCAATGGTACACCACATGGATACATCAACCCAACAAGAGGCATTAGACAGGGAGACCCTCTTTCATCCTATATCTTCATAATCTGTGCCGAAATCCTATCTACTAACCTGGGAAACCTTCAAAATCAGCAGCTAGTAAAAGGTCTTAACATATTGAACAAAGCACCACCCATCATCCATTTAATGTAAGCTGACGATCTTCTAATCATCTTCAAAGCCTCTACCCAAAGCAACACCCAACTCAAGAAACTACTTCATTCTTACGGATCTTCAGCTTGACAGGTAATAAATACCTCCAAATCTGTTATTATTCATCACCCAAGACTAGACCCAACTAAGGTGACTGAGCTGCAGCAATTTTTCGACATGCCAAATACATCAAACCCTCTTACCTATCTAGGGGTTCAATTCAAACGAGGAAGAGATTATATACAAACCTTTGCACCTCTACTTCAAAGAGTAGCACACAAAGCAAAGGGATGGATGACAAAATGTCTAACCCAAGAAGGAAGAATGATGCCCATTAAAACATCCCTAACCCCCACATCAAACCATATTATGCAAATACAAACTCTACCCACCGAAGTACACAAACAAATAGACCGAATCACCAGGAATATTCTTTAGGAACATGAATTGTCAGTCAAAAAACTTCATCCAATTGGTTGGGATAAAGTAACAAAACCAGTATCCGAAGGAGGGCTTGACATAAGGAAAAGTAATGAACATAACAAAGCCATTCTTATGAAAAGAATATGTAATCTGCATGAACAACCTGACTCCATGTATGGGAGATTGTGCAGTGAGAAATATCTCAACCAGCAACCAATCCTACAAGTAATTCATAATATTTCATCTTATTCAAGCGCTCAATGGAGGCAACTAGCAGCCCTAGTACCAACAATGCAACAACTGATTTTCCATGGTATTGGAAATGGTCTAACAACACCCATCGAAGCAAATTAGATCCCACACTATCCAAACCTAGACCCAGCGCAATGCTACCCCATCCAAACAGTGGCGGAAATCATCGATCCGATCACACTTAACTGGATTCCAGAAAAAGTAAACACTCTTCCCCATCTTGCAGCCCAGAAAATCATAAACATCCACCTACCCCTTGATAACCCCCAAGACAATATTATATCTGGCCCCATTCAAAATCAGGTAAATACACTACATCATCGGGATACAAATGTCTAACCCATCAAGTTGGTCCACCTCATCATAACCCCCTCCCAGATACCAAATTCCTGTGGACACTTCCATGTCCACCAAAAATTCAGCTTTTCTTGTGGAAAGCAATAAACGAAGGGCTACCAACCTTCACTATCCTACATCGTATCCATCTAACCAACTCAGACATTTGCCCAAAATGCAACTGTATTCAAGAATCAGTGAACCACATGCTACTCCACTGCCCAGTAACGGATGCAGCCTGGAACTCCTTACGCACTCAGCATACCAACACACCTAACTCCAACCGTAACCCCATAATCGCCATAACTCCTCAAACAAACATTCACCAACTCTTACAACAATTTGCTGCAAAACCTTGCATATCCTCACTCTGTTTTCTACTATGGACCTTATGGCTAGCAAAGGATGAGTTGGTATACCGGCAAAACAAACAACAACATATGAAATTATAGCTTAGGCCATAAAAAAAACAACATGAATACTGCGAGGCTTTAAAATTATCACTTCCTGTACTACCTGGTGACTCCCCGGTACCTAATCATTCTGGAAACACCAAAAGGATATCAACTATCTCCGTAGGATGGTCCAACCCAGACTTGAATTGGATAAAGATCAACACGGATGGGGCGGCCAGGGGCCACCCCGGTTTTGCGGGTGCAGGCTTCATCTGCAGAGACTCGCAAGCACGAAATTTGGTAACGTTGGATCAACCACTAGGAATTACGATTGCCTTAATAGCGGAAACTTGGGCTTTGCTCCTAGCAACCAGAATGACGACAAAAACGAAATGGCAAAAGGTTCTATTTGAGACGGATTCAGAAAACCTTCTCCAATTCATCACATCCCTTACTACTCCATTGTGGTACATCGCAGGAATGGTTAGTGAAATAAAAAATAGGATGCAAAAAATTCCGCAATCAGCTATCCAACACAACTATCGAGAAGGAAACCAGGCGGCAGATGGCATGGCCAATCATGCGGCAGATGGAAGTCAAATGGGAAATCGCTCAACTAAAATTTGGGACCAGGCAATCCCAATTTTTATTAGTCAAATTATATTCAATGACTCAGTGGGAACCAGATACTCACGCCAAATTGTAACCTAATCCTTCTTATATATAATTGCATGCTTCAAAAAAAAAATAAAAAAAAATGCAGCGAATAATACAGAAAGATAAAGAACACAAAGAGAAGGAGTTTCCATTGATTAGAGAGTTAGTTTGTGTTACATAGATATAGTCCTTTATATAGAATAGGAATAAAATCCTAGCTATTGGGTCGCACATCCGTAGGCTAACGCCCTACAACACTACCCCTTGTGTGGTCAAATATAACTCCATATGCAGTACTTCACATGCAGTATTTCGGATATAGGTCTTCAAATGTAGTTCTCTCCTTGATGACCATTGTGTCTAAGCCAGTTGCTCCATTAAAACTTTGACAAGGAAAAACCCAGTGGGACAAAACCCTGGTACAACTCTTCACATGTAGTACTTCACATGTTGTCTCGTATTTTACTTATAGTTCATCACATGTAACACGATCTTCAAAGATCTTCGAGTCTAAGTTAATTGTCTCGTTAAAACTTCGTCAGGCTAACCCAGGGGGACGAAACCTGAACTAAAGAAAAAGAGTACAAACTTAGAGCATGATTGGATGCATATACGTTGCCTCGTTAAAACCTTAACAAGGAAAATCCAGTGGGATAAAACCTTGACGAATGGAAAAGAGTACAACATGACGGATGCAAGTAAAGGTGATCCATTGCAGATAATCACTTTGCTCCGTTGAAGTTGACTAGTTGCTTCACAACTTCTAAGGCAGGAAATCCTCGTAGGAAAGACAATAGCCTTAATTAGCTGGGAAATTACATTCCCGGTATTTGTTGTTGTTTCATTAAAAACCTTGCCGAGTTACAAAACCCTTTGGAAAAAAACAACCTTGGTGAAGGAAAATAGTAAAACACACCATTAGATGCTCCCCCCTGATGTCAGATAATTTTATTAGTCTAATGCAATCAAAAGAAGTTTATCACACTTTACTTTGGTGACTTGAATGTTTATATGACTCTGTTGTTGATTCTGGAAGTTACGTTGCTTAACAGACTATCGCGTTTCATTTCTTTGATTCAGATACTTTCAGTAATATCAACGTGATCTTTATGTCTTCAACGTTCAAAATACTTGATGTTTTTAGTGTTGTCTCGCTAAAAACCTTGTCGAGTAACAAAACCCTTTGGGAAAAAATATTCTCGATCGAAGGGAAAAAGAGTACAACACAACTCCAATTTCAAAGTAAAATATGTCGACATCATATCCTTGGATCCTCCCCCTGATGTTGGCATCTGTTGTTCTAGACAGTTCCTTTAGTCATGCACTTTTCGAAACTGAATATCAGTAATGACTTAGAAAATAGTCTACCACATTTTCCCATGATTACTTTCGTTGGAGAAGAGATTATTGTTCCTTCATAATCAATAACTTTTGGATTGCACTTTCATTATCATTCCTTTTAATGTCTTTATAGGGATAAAAACAAATTTATGTCAATGGTTACTTTTAAGTACATGATTACATTCACTATACCATTCCAATAACGTTGCGTTGGCACTGAGTTATATCTAGCTAACAAGTTCATTGAGGATGTAACCTTTGGTCGAGTACATTATGCTAAGTACAATAATGCGTATATTATACTTAGATAAGGAAAGTTCATTTCCCGACCCAACTTCGTCATCTTCCTTTAGACGAATTGGCATTTATGTACATTTGAAACTCGACTGATCATGGGAGTGCTAGCAGCATGCACGTCCTTGTTAAATTGCCTGACAATGGACATATGCAAACTGGTGGAGTAATATACCACAAGCTCGGTCTTCTAGTTTGGAACATAGATAAGATCGAGATTTCCCAGGATTTTCATCTCAAATTCAGATTTTAAATAGTTTGTAAGATCTCTTATCCCATTGAGAGTACTTATCATGTACATACTGTCGACATAGATAGCTATAATTCTGAATCAGGAACTTATTTAATACACATGACACGAAAACTTACTTTTTTATCCCTTCCCAAATAAATAGTCACTTAGACGGGTATACCACATCCGCCTGTTTGTTTAAATCAATAAGTGAGTGTTCCAGTGTAGCTGCAAATTGATGGTTATTTTTCAATGATGTTGTAGTAATACGTTCGTTGAGACTTGTGAAAGCAGAATTTTATACTTAATTTTTAAAGCAAAAATATAACAAACTCAAAATACAAAATATTGTGAAGATTATGAGAGGCTGGAGCTAGGATTTCACCATTCATCAATACTTATGTGGTTTTAAATTAATTTATATCGTGCAATTTAAACAATTGATTTGATTCTAAAGTATTGCCAAAATCAGATTTCCAAAATATCAAATGTTAGTTGCAAGCATAACGCATCAAGAGTCTAAAACTAAGCATGCATCAAGAGAAAACACATTTGATTAATAAAAATCATTTAATTCATTTTTTTATCAATGCAATTAATCATATAAAAATATTGCATAAATTAATAAAGTAAATATTACCACATAATTTTTGAAAGAATGGCTTCCTCCGTCACCCCAGAGGATGGGTTTAGCTCATCATGTTGGAAACACGCTCAAAAGTTGATTTCATTGCTCAAAAATGGTTCACAAATGATGAAATGGGAGAAAAACAATAAAAACCGGGTTTGTAACAGTTTTATTTGTTACAAACTGAACTGTTACAGAGAACGATAGAAACTAACTGTTGTAGTCGCTGTAGCATATAAGATGTCTCCTAAACTACGACCCTCAGTGGTTTGTTTTTACTGTAGCATTTACGACGGTACACCGTGCGTCTTATGTTCTTCGTTCCTTATTCAGTAGCAGCAATGGCAGTTTCCAGCAACTCGATTTTTTTGGCTCTGTAGTGTTCTAAACTCTCCCAAACTCTCCTCCCCTTTTGTACGACTCACCTACTTCTCTTTTATACCCAACAGGACAAAGAAATCACGCGTAATAATTCTCATTAATTCTCTTTCCTTACTTGCAGCAGCACGAGAATAGTTTCGATTTTTTCTCCTTTCTTATCTCTTCCACACGCCTGCATCCTCCAAACACGCTGAGAATGAGTCTGGTGAAATAAAACTCGTGCAAGAACGCTATCTACACATTATTTCCCGTGATATTCTCTGATCAACACCGAGTTTACTTCTTCTTCTCTGTTTTCTTTCACTCGAGCTATCCAGCCAAACTTAGTCGAACCACAAACCCATAAGCTTCATGTTAAGGCAACACAAGTCGGACCAACGAATTCCAGCGATTTAATCTCGCTCAAACACCTCCCAGGATAATTCGCACTTCAAGTTTTTTTAAACTCTGTTTTTTCCAGCCAATTTTTTGTAAGCCGTGAAGAAGATGGGTATCCCCCTATCCAGATGTGGGGTGCGAATAGCATTGGGTTGCCCCTTAGCAATTGGGGTGCCCCTTATCCAAAAGTGAAAGACCGAATAACACGTGTCCTCCGGGTGCTTTAGACAACTTTTCGAGCCCATTTTTCCAAAAATGTTTATTTCCCAAAAATACCTACAAACACATAAAACACCAAAATTAGTACAAAATCGAGTGCCAACAATATATAGTATTGAGATCAAATTAAACATAAAAATGTGTCTATCACAAACACACTTCGTGGTTTAGAGTCATTCGACTTGGGAAGCAAAAGGCCATCATGCACTTTTGCAAATATCTTTGAGTCTAAATCTCCAGAGATATAACCACATCTACTATGTTTCAAGTTCTTTTGAAACGCCAAGCAAACTAATTAATCTGAACATTATGATATTCAAAAAGAGTAAGCGATCCAGGGGTTTGTGAGAAACCTCGCGCCACAAGGTGATTCTTTATACTTTAAGACCTCATTCTTCTCACTACACTTTGTGACAAATAACCACATATGTCCCACAGGCTTTACACTAGGTTGGTTAGCACTACCACACCAAATACCCGTATATTTGTCAAAGAACTAAGTTATACCTGGATTGCGTAGGCCAAATATGCTATTTATTTGAAATTAATCAAAATAAAGCATGGTTCGATCTCATTGTGCTCTACTTTTGGAGAAACTATTTATGGATTATATCATCATTGTGCACGCATGATCCTTCCATTGACTCACATGCATTCTCATAATCCGTCAGGATTTCATTGTTCTCTAGAATCATTTAAAACTTCGGAGCGTCCTCCAGTTTAATTCATGGACATATTCAGAGACAATCTTATGAGATGATTTTTGATGATATAAATAAGTTGTGCCTTACTCACCTACTTCCTTTCTAGGTGAGGATTGATCAAACCAAGTGGTCTCTCCAACTTCCTTTATGGAGCCACGGCCTCAACCACACTTCCACTGAGTGTAGTTGCAACACCTTAGTCTATGGTGTATATCCCGTATTGAGTATTTGTAACTTTTCAGGTAGGTTTGCAGCCGGTATGTGTGATCTCATCACTTTAGCAATATTAGTGTACATTCTAAAAATCGAATATTCTTTATCACTTCACATTTACATTTGTGGAGTACAAGAATCAATATGAGACACAGTGGGAACATAACACGACAACTCCTGTCGTTCCCTTAGAAAATACTTTTTCTTATCTCCCCCTAACGACGGGAAGACTGTCTCATTAAAGTGATAACCCGTAAATTTAGCGGTAAGAGATCTCCTGCCAAAAGTTTTAAAATGCGGATAATTGTTGGGAACTCGTTTCCAACATAACTACTTAACAGTTTGAAGACCCATCATAGTACGATGTGGAGTCGTAATGGCACATATATAGTGCAACCAAAAATGTGTAAGAATACGAATGTCAGGCTTAAATCCAGTTACCAACTGGTACGCAGAAAAGGTTTGACTAATATTGGGTTCTAAAAACAAATTAAGTAAGAATTAAGTAAGATGCGTGTAATATTGCATATCCCCAAAGCAATAAAAGATAGGTTGGTACGCATAACCTATTCCTTAGGCACCGTATGTAACCTTTGATAGTAGCCTCTGCGAGACCATTGGGTATAAGATGCTCTATATTTATCCTATTAAACATGCAATATTCATGAGTCCATGTGATGGCTTTAATTGGTGAGCCTTTGCAATGTAATATGTGCTAGGAGTTTTTAAATGCAAATTGGGAACTATAACTAGTCCAAAATGTCAAAACATTCACCAGAGCCATAAGTCACTTTAATGATACTTGACTATTTTTTCTAAATTTCACCTTGTTTTCTTTGTTGATTGTTTACCATTTGCATCTTAGGATGGTCTCGACCAAGACTTTGTAGAAAAAATGCTTTCTTACTTAAAAGCACTCGGGGGTGGGGGGGGGGGTGGGGGGTGCATCTAGTACTTTAGAAAACCCTTATTGAGAGATATGTCGTCATTTCGCATTCTGTCAATCTTTCTCCCATTTTTGTTCGCTCAAATAAATTGATGTTCGTATGAGTCCTTTAAAAACGATCATCATGTCACAACCAAAGTGTTTTTATGGTTATGCCCAAAGCCTTCATCGTCGGAGTCAATATGGATTCAATAGTCCAAATACTATAGTGTTTTACATTTCACTAGATTGACTCACTAGGTTCTCTGATACATTAGAGACTATAAAAGATGCATTCAATTACATTCTCATCCTTTGTGAGTTTCCACATGATATCCACTTGCATGGGTTTTCGTGGAATTTAACAAGGTGTGATTATCTCTTGGTATATGTAGAGATTTTGTGACATCTTTGTTCTATCTTGAAAACAAATTTTGAGTAGTGCTTCGCACGATGATCCAATCCTCGTAGTCGCATTATAAGGAAATAGTTCAACAACTGGTTTAAATTCCTTAAGCTAGTGGAAGAAAAACAACTATGAGTTAGACACTTGGGTCAGAGTTTTAATAAGTGATGTGGTCTTATTGCGTAATACAAGTGGGATGCATCTCAAGTACTTTAGAGTGAATATATATTACGTGTCACCCAATATATCTCAAGTGCTTTAAAGAATTTATGTCTCGTGTTTTCATTCCATAACAGCAGACATTGGATCTAGTTCAACTCAATAAGATAGTCAATTGGCCCGTCAAAGTTCTTGCTACCATTAAAGTTGATGTGAGAATTGGTTTCTACTATGATACACACATTACATTGTATATACCAACACCTATGACCAGGTGCATTTCCAACTCTTTCATTTATGTTATGATGGGAGCTAGAATTACATTTTAGCTAATCCCATGTTCGGTTGATACTTGTGTGTTGGTGTTATTACTACCAAGACAAAAGTACTTTAGAAAACCCTTATTGAGAGATATGTCGTCATTTCGCATTCTGTCAATCTTTCTCCCATTTTTGTTCGCTCAAATAAATTGATGTTCGTATGAGTCCTTTAAAAACGATCATCATGTCACAACCAAAGTGTTTTTATGGTTATGCCCAAAGCCTTCATCGTCGGAGTCAATATGGATTCAATAGTCCAAATACTATAGTGATTTACATTTCACTAGATTGACTCACTAGGTTCTCTGATACATTAGAGACTATAAAAGATGCATTCAATTACATTCTCATCACTGTGAGTTTCCACATGATATCCACTTGCATGGGTTTCTGTGGAATTTAACAAGGTGTGATTATCTCTTGGTATATGTAGAGATTTTGTGACATCTTTGTTCTATCTTGAAAACAAATTTTGAGTAGTGCTTCGCACGATGATCCAATCCTCGTAGTCGCATTATAAGGAAATAGTTCAACAACTGGTTTAAATTCCTTAAGCTAGTGGAAGAAAAACAACTATGAGTTAGACACTTGGGTCAGAGTTTTAATAAGTGATGTGGTCTTATTGCGTAATACAAGTGGGATGCATCTCAAGTACTTTAGAGTGAATATATATTACGTGTCACCCAATATATCTCAAGTGTTTTAAAGAATTTATGTCTCGTGTTTTCATTCCATAACAGCAGACATTGGATCTAGTTCAACTCAATAAGATAGTCAATTGGCCCGTCAAAGTTCTTGCTACCATTAAAGTTGATGTGAGAATTGGTTTCTACTATGATACACACATTACATTGTATATACCAATACCTATGACCAGGTGCATTTCCAACTCTTTCATTTATGTTATGATGGGAGCTAGAATTACATTTTAGCTAATCCCATGTTCGGTTGATACTTGTGTGTTGGTGTTATTACTACCAAGACAAAAGTACATCTTTGTCTCATGATACATGTCCCTTTTCACATGCTTTATATGAGTCGGTACGTCTAACCCTCATTACTTTGGGGTTCTTTTCCATTTTTAATTTTGTTAAATTTAGCTTAATTTGAGAAATTTCTTTATCTCAACGGGCCATGAGAATCTCACTACACATGTCAACCAATTACTTTAGGTTGAATAGATTACTCAAGACAATTCTCTTGTTGTCATACTTCAACATATACTGGTTCGTTAGTATCATGGATGAAGTAGAGAAATGAAAATTTTCCGACTCATATCATCTTTTGTGAGTTTCTCCACAAAAATTGGAATATATGTGATTTTATTTGAATGTATGTTTTGAAACTATCGACTCTTTAATAGTCTATCTAGTGGATTACATCCCACGGAACATTTCAAATTTGGGGAAAAAAATAGCATTCTACCAATTGAATCAAGTTGGTACAACAAATTGAACAAAAGACATCATTCAACTATAGCCAATATCATATTCAAGAGAACAAAATAGCATTAAGACCAAAATTCTTAATGATCGACATCAACAATCATAATTTAAATTGACCATTTATATGTTGTGGACTTATCTTAAGAAAAAAGAAATAACAGAATTAACATGTTCTATATAAAAAAAATAAAATAAGCCAGCATGTATTTAATTTAAAAACCAAAGTTTGTTACGTACCTCAAGTAAGCTCTGGTTCCCATTGTATGTGTATAGCCAGAACAACTTTAGTCACAGTCCAGAACCAAGCTGAAACGGAACAGGATGGGACAACCAGAACCAAGATGGAATGGAACAGGACGGGACCACCAAGAACCAAGATGGAACGGAACAGGACAGAGTTCCGGGACGGGACAGGACATGGACCGAGCTGGAACAGGACCGATCTGGAACGGGACATGGAACGGGATAGGCTGGAACGGGACAAGCTTTTCCCGGATCAGAAGAAGGGATTTTCGTTCCTCTCTTTTCCAGAAGACGAACAAACAACCTCTTTTCTAGGGCTGTCAATGGATACCGATTATCCGAAATCCGATACCGATAATCCCTTAGCCGTTACTGCTACCATCCGACATAGCGGTAAACGGAATATCCGATACCGATAAGCTAACGGATAATCCCTTCTTAACATAACGGTAGTGGAACCGTGTATTTCCGTTAGGTTTAGTTCCGTTATCCGGAAACGTGCTTACTTCACGTGTAAACTCTTACACCTAGGGTGTATTCGTCGAATGAATCTCATTCAGTTCATTCTTCACTTGGTTTTATCGGCTGTGAGAGAGAAAAAGAGAGAAAACCTAAAATCATCGTCTTCTCTGCCTTAAAATTCATTGTTTTCTCTATAGAAATCATGTGTGATTACTGATTAGAAACTAGGGTTTTCTTCTTCAATTTCCTTTTTAATTTCAATCTTCAAAACTCAATATTCAATTTATGGTTTCTGAAATTAGGGTTCACAATTTCAGATTTGTGAAATTAATCATGTCTCAAAGTGAAAGAGGAGCATCAAACCATGTTGGGTCTTCACAAAATCTCTCATTTTCAGTTGCATCACATTTACCTGCTGCTGATGCATCCAACCAAGTTCAAGGTTCTGGAATTAATTCAACACCTGCTTCTGTTACACCTACAATTCGTCCTAGAGAAGAAGAAGAACAAGATGTAGAAGTAGATGAAGACCCGATTATAGGCGAAGAGAAGAAAAAACTACGCTCAGTAAGGTCTGATGTATGGGTTGATTTTGACAGGAAAATTAGAAAGAAGGTTGTATAAGGGAAGGAGGTTGGGATAATTATAGCTGAATGCAAACATTGTCACAAGAAGATGCCTGCTCCCAGTAACCAAGGAACCAGCTGATTGCATTACCATGCTAGAATCTGCATAGAAAAGACACGAGAATAAGAAAGGACAAAGGAAGATTATACGCCGAGCAGTGTAATGCTCAAACCAAGTTAGCCAATTGGAAGTATGGTGTTGTTGTTACTAGAACACTAGTTGCCAAAATGATTGCTAAACATGGTTATCCAATCACTATAGTTGAGCATCCTTATTTTAGAGAGTTTGTTAAGTCTTTGAATCCTCTTTGCTAAGCTTTACGGTAGGAATACGATTAGGGAAGACATCATGAGACTAACAATCGAGTTCAAACTGCAATTACAAGAACAATTTGAGAATATTACATCTAAATGTAGTTTAACAACAAATATGTGGTCATGTAAGCATACAAAGGATGGTTATTGCTGTGTGACACTGCATTACATAGATGAGGAGTGGAAAGCGATTAAGAAAACACTAGCATATACTTTAGTGCCATCACCACACTCTGGAGAAGTTCTAGCATCTCAGTAGTGAAATCGGTGTGTCTAGATTGGAACATAGACAATAAGCTTTTTGCTGTAGCTGCTGACAATGCAAGCTCCAACAATGTTATGATGGAAAATTTGAAGAAATGGCTTGATAGCAAAGACTGTTTAGTTCTTAATGGGGATATGTTCCAAATGAGGTGTAGTAATCATGTATTGCACTTGATTATTGGGTGGGGAATGAGAGTAGCTGCCCCATTTATAGATGCAGTTAGAGAGTGTGTAAAATATTTCAAGTCAAGTCAGGCTATAAAAGAGAGATTTGAATGTGCAATGGCCCAAGTTAAGCTTCCTGCTTCAAGGTCTGTGGGTTTAGATGTGGATACCAGGTGGAACTCCACCTTTAAGATGCTAAAGGATGCAATTTTTTTTGAGACAAGCTTTTGTTAGGCTAGCTGAATTGGATAATGACTTCAAGATACTACCATCTTCTAAGGAGTGGCAACAAGGAATACATATATCTGAATGTTTGGAATTGTTTGATGCCATTTCAACCAAATTTGCTGGGATTAAGTATCCCACAGCAAATTTGTATTATAATGGGGTGCAAGAAGTTAATAGATGCATTAAGATCTGGGAATCAAGTGAGAATGAGTATATCATAGACATGGCCAAGAATATGAGGATGAAATTTGATAGCTACTGGAAAGAAAGTAACACTTTGATGGGAATTTGAGTTGTTTTAGATCCTAGATATAAAGCTAGATGGGTGGAGTTTGTTATGAAGAGAGTATATGGTGTCAATCACTATCAAAGTCACTATAACAAATTTGAGCTTGCACTCAATGCTCTTTACTGTGCTTATGAAACAATCACCACAGTTCCAGATTATTATGATAGTGGAATGAGTTCAACTGGAATGGAGATCTCTGCAAGTGCAACTACAACTTCATATGAATTTGGTTATGATGATTTTATTATGGAAAACAATGTCTTTGAGGTTCAGAAGTCAGAATTGGAGACTTACTTAGCATAACCAGTTCTTACTAAAGGCACAGCCATTGAAGAAATGAGGTTTGATATCTTAAGTTGGTGGAAGAATCATGCTCCAAAGTACCCAACTCTCTCAAGGATTGCAAGAGATGTTTTGGAAGTTCCAGTGACAAGTGTAGCTTCAGAATCTATGTTTAGTATTGGTATGGGGTTCTCACATCTCACAGGAGTTCATTAGCTCCAGATCTTGTTGAAGCATTGCTTTGTTTGGGTGATTTGCTGCCAGATCTCACTCTCGAGTGTGATGATAGTTGTGTTACTGGTAAGTTTCCTTACATCTTAATCTTTTATTTGCAATTTAGATGCTTATGTACTGACAATGACATTGTCACTTGCCAGCTTAAAATGTCTAACACTTTTGATTTTCCTTTCAAAATGTAGAAGTTCAGGATTAAGGAGTAAGGTGGAATGGAATGCATTTGCAGATGCAGTTGGCACTTGGCTGTGGAGAATCTGGAGATGGAGGAGGAATGCATTTGCAGTTGTTGCAGCAAATGGAGATGGAGATGTCTTTTTTTTTTGCAAAAAACATGGTTTTTTCTTTTGCTAGAACATATGAAGATTCTGAACTTGTTTTCTTGTGTGGCATGAACATGTGTATGTCTTTTTTTTTGGTGTGGCATGGATTTAAAACCTGTTTTGTTGGATTTAAAAGTTGTTCTGTGTTTTTAGCCTGTTTTGTGTTTGTCCTGTGACATACCGGATGGTAACGGAAAATTTCCGTTATCCGGTAAGTCCAACGTAACGGTAACGTTTTTGAATTTCCTATTTCCTCCGGAAATTAGCGGATAACGGATATCCGCTAACTTTTAATGGCAACGGCAGCGGCAGAACCTTTATCCGTTACGTTTGCATCCATTGACAGCCCTACTCTTTTCTAGAGAGGGAGAACACATCATCTCTTCAGAAGACGAACAACTGCCCAAATCATAATAAAAAAATTACAAATCTATTATTAAATGTAATGATTATGGGATTTGTCTACAATATAAAGCACAGTTTGTTTCTGAGTGGTGGCCAGGATTTATTCTGGGCAAAGATAAATCTACGGTCGTGGTTGTGCAGACCACACCCATAACCCGCACGTGCGCCAAGGCTAACTTTGCCTATATGAGTGGTGGTCGGGATTTATCCTTGGCAAAGATAAATCAAAGGTTGTGATCCTCCGTGCCACACCCTACAAGTCGCACACGTGGTGTTCATTCCAATATTATGAATTAAAAATGAATACTCAAGTCAAGATATTGAATTTTAAAAATTATAACGGGAGGTTCGAACTCATGACCTATTTGTGTCATAAGAGTGGCCTCATCCATTGTTCCACCTTGGTTGGAATTGATAAAAAGATAAATCAACGTTGGTTGTTTGTTCAACTTAAATATTAATTAGTATAAGTATTTTATTAATTAGTATAAGTGATTTGTCTAGAGAGAAGATAAATCTATGGTTATGGTTTGTTCAACTTAAATATTAATTAGTATAAGTGTTTTATTAATTTAGGAAACATTAATTTCTCATGATAAATGATTTATTAATTTTACATCATAAATATCCCTTAATTAATATTAATACATATCTCCATCAATAAGTAATAATTTTGACAAAAATTATTTCAATAGATATTAGTGGTGGTGGTGGTAGTAGAGGAAGAAGTAAGTGGTGGAAGCGGTGGAATGTGTTACAAAGTGGTGGAGGCGGTAACATTAGTTTTGGTGGAAGAAATAGTGGTATTTGGATGGTTTTAATGGCGGTGGTATTAGTTTTTCTTTTTGAATCAAAAATAATAAAAAAATTTTACATGATGGGTAACATTGTATTGTGAAAAAGTATAGTTGGTTGTTTTTGACACGATCAAAAAGGCGGATAAAAAATACTTTTGGGATGATACCAAATCATATAAGACAAAATGGTTGTTTTTGGTGCCACTGCTATCTTTGGTAACCGTTAAGTACGCATGATTTTCAAGTATTAACAAAAAACATAGAGTTGAATAAATTAATTGACGACTTAAGTTTGTTAAATCTAAACTTTATACATGACGTGTGGGATTAAAAGTTATAAGTGCGCCCAATATTCTACGAGGGATGGAAAATGGTGGTGGTGGAGAAAGAAGTAATATCTCGGTGGTTTGTGGTAACGCTGGCGGTTTGATGAGTAGTAATTGACTATGTTAATTATGTGCTGCTACAAAAGGATAACACTATAAATTAGAAATGTGGTTGATCGTCTTAATGCTAATATAAACTCGGTTAAAATACATGAAAATTAAGAAGAAGAAAAAACATTTGGATGTCACGTTATATAATAAATAACACTAAAAACTACATATTTAGTATCAAGGTTTCTCCGTCCAATAGATAAATCTAAGGTTGTATTGAGATCCCGTAAGCATAGGGCGAGTTGGTCTTGGATTTACGAATGATAATGAATATAATGAAACGCTCCCTCTCGGTTTGTCCAATGAAAACCGAAACCTTCTAAAAAAATAATCAATCGAACAACACTTAGATGGAACGCATCACCACCAGTGTAAACTTCTCGAATTGCTACATATCCGGTGAAATTTCTACAAATTAATCTGGTGATTTCCTCCTACCGTTGCGGGGCATGCAATTAAATCTCTAATAGTGATTTTAAAGGTTAATAATTATAAAATTCTCTTATAAGTTTTGTTTATGCAAGTATTGATTTAACTTGGGTTCTTTTATATTTTTGTGTTAAGTTGATGACTTTTTAATTTGAATACATGTTTGGTTAACAAACTTTGATACATATAGGGTATTTTCTTTGTAGAACTGATGTTAGTCTCTCATTTTTCCCGTTATCACATTGTTTCGATCCCGTATTTGTAGACATTATTTGACTAATATTGGGGTATTTGTTTAATCTCAAGGCCGATTAAACCCAATGTGTGTTGTATACATTGAAGGCGAGGTGTCGGCTCTACCTTGAAACTAATAATTTTTCTTCGGAAGGTTAGTTGAATTTATGTAGATACAAATATCAATATGACTATGCTCTTTAAAACTCCAAATTACTTGAGTAACACTAGATGTGAGAACGTCATTCATGCACTACTTAGCATAGTTGGTGTGAAATCTTTTTATCCACGAATTTCTTCAATATTATGTTATCAATATGATTGAGAAAGAATCTTACACATGTTTTGATTTACTATTATAAGTTTATTTTTTCAACTCACATGTGTATATCTCAGCCTTCCAATAGCCAAGGGTTCTTCATTTTTATAACTCTCACATTTTGCAAAAAAATAAATAAATAGTGTTTATCTATAGTAGGGAAAATATTATGGGTTTTTGCTTCACTCCATAGAGCCTTAGTTATCAATAATTTCTAACAAAAGTATTCATAAACATCATGGAGTTGGATTGGAGTTTAGGTATATGTCTTGTTAGATGAAATATTCTTTTGAAGTTTGAAATTATGGTATGATGTAACAATAAATAGGGAAAATTTTATTTACTGTATTTTTTATTTTATTTTCATGTTGGCACAACATTATTACATAATCCAGATAATAAATTGTAATAACATGCTTAAGTAAAAAAATAAAAAGATCAGTAACCAATTTTGTTTCCCAAAACCTATTTGAATATCAAAATAATTACTCACGAATAAAATGAAGCAAGAAAAATGTGAACAATATCGTATTAGAGACAAAACATCCCGTGCCGTTACGGCACGGGTTAAGATCTAGTATACACATAAGAGGCTTATATAAGACAAATGTAATTATTATGAGATTTGATAGGAGACAAATCAAAAAATCAGTACACACAATGGGATCTGATATGAGATAAATAAATAAAAAAATCAGTATACGCACAAATCAAAATTAGTATATACACAATGGGATCAAATCAATTTTCACCACAAATTTAATAGGTAGTATGTATAAATTGGTATGCCAAAATCAAATACAGGGAAAAAAAAAGAAGGAAAAACTAGATCCAGCTTAGCTGATTTGATTCTAGTATGTGTTGATGTAAATCATCCATGTAAAAAAAAATCGACCAATTCAATCTAGCTCGCAGCTTCATGCATGATAACGTTTTGCAGTGAGTAATACAGAAAGATAAAGAACACAAAGACAAGGATTTTCCATTGATTAGAGAGTTAGTTTGTGTTACATAGATATAGTCATTTATATAGAATGGGAATAAAATCCTAGCTATTGGGCCGCACATCCGTGGGCTAACGCCCTACAACAAAAAAACAATATGCCTGACTCAACCCCCCACACATCTGGAGTCGCACCAAATGACGAATTTTCCCCCGCTGCCTTGCATATTCAAATTCAAAATTAAAATAAAAAAAAGAACCCTATTTTAGGGCATACCAAAAAATTTCAAGGCATACAAAATAGTTTTACCATCCTAAGTCACCTTATAAGGGGTGTCTATTGGGTAGTTCAATTACATATATACCCTTGAACCTAAAATCAAAAAACAAAAAACAAAAAATCTTTCTATCCTAAACATCTCTTCTTCTTCCTCCAGATGAACCATCTTCCTTCCCTCTCATAATTTTTTTTCCATCGCCGTAATTAATTAACGATTCGTGAAAATTTAATCGTCGATTAAATTGAACTATATAATTGAATATTGGAAAGAGAATATTATTCTTCAAATGGGTAATAAGATTGGTAGAGCAATTAAGGTTGATCCTACTACATTGAAAAAGGAAAGTGGTTTTTATGCAAGTGTTCTTGTAGAAGTTGATTTGGCTAAATCAATACCCAGTAAAATTCTATTTGAATCAAAATATGGGAAATTCGAGCAAGCAATTCAAATTCCTAAACTCCCAAAGTATTGCAATCATTGCAAAATGTCATTATATTGCTGAAAGCAGAACTAAGAGAAAGGAGGATTTATCACATGAATCGCCGAAACCACTCGGGAATCGGCTCAAGATTTTGTTCTCGTTAAACAAAGAAAACAATGGAGACCTAAGCCAATTCAATTGCCACACAAGGAGGGTTTTGATATCTCTGCTTTGGGAATATTTCGGTACAAATTTGGAACAAGGCTCGATAAAAGATTTCGGTAATTTGTCTCAAGGTGCACCAACATCTGGGAGATTTCATATTCTGCAACAATCACTTGAGGAATCTGGTAGTACTTCATTTACCTCATCTGAAGATTTTCCAGCTCTAATTGTAGACAAATCTGTCTTATCTCCAAAGAATTTAGTTACTCCTTCACCAAAGCAAGTATTTGGAGATAATCCAGTAGATAACTCAATTTCTTCACCAGCATCAGATGTTGTCATTACTTCAAAGATTTTAGATACTGTCAGTGAAGGAAATACCACAACATCTAGCTCAGAAGATGGAGAAATTAAAGAGGTTAGTACATCTTCCCTCATTCATCAAAGTACTATTCCACAATCCATAAAACTTGATATTCCTGTTAAAGATAAATTTATAGCCAATGAAAAGAGAGATCCTCCAGTCAAGAAACCTCATATAACTAGAAAACAACTTCATAAATTAGTGTCTCAAAAGGGGAATTCCACTACTCCGCATTAAAACTCTCAATGAGAGTGGTTTTTTGGAATATAAGAGGTCTTAAAAGAATTAAGGCCCAAGAGAAACTAAGATCTTTAGTTAATCAAATAAACCCTTATTTAATTTGGATAGTTGGCCCCAAAATTCATTTCAATTCTAAATATAGAATAAAACTTCCTGGTATGCATCATCAGATAATCCATAACACTTGTGGTAATAGGAAAGCTAATATTTGGCTGTTTTGGAATTGCTCTATCACTCCCCTTCGGTAATTTTCTCTTCAAGGCAAAGTATCACTATAGAAGTTGGTGGAGTTTTAGTGACTGGTATTCATGCAGAAGTTTTAACAGTAAATAGAAGGGAACTTTGGAATGTTCTTATTGGTATTAGTAATATGAATAAACCATGGATGCTTATTGGTGATTTTAATACTATTACTTCAATTCATGAGAAAAAAGGTGGTAGAAGTCCTCTTTCAACAACTCTTACTGAATTTACTGATTTTATTGATCAATATGGTTTACTTCAAGCATCTAAAAGTGGTTTACATTTCTCTTGGTCAAATGGAAGGTGTGGTAGAAAAAGAATTCTCTGCAACTTGGATAGAGCCTTATTCAACTCTCAATGGTTAAATGTTTACAATGAATGGAATTATCATGTATCTTCTAGAGGGATTTCAGATCATAGTTTCTTGGTTGGTACTGATTCAGTTATATCTAAACCAACTAATTCCCCTTACAAGTTCCAACAAATGTGGATTAATCGCCCTGAATTTCTACAGTTGGTCAAGCATTCTTGGGAGGAACATATTGATGGTAATGCAATTTACATTTTTATGAATAAGTTGAAGAGACTCAAAATTACTTTGAAAAAATGGAATTGGGAAGTCTTTGGCAATGTGCATACTAATCTACAACAAGCTGAAAAAAGAGTTACTGAAACAAACATCTTATCTGATGATGATCCATCTAACATTGAACTTTTGAATAATTATGTTACTGCAAGGGGAATCACAGATGTAGCTGCTCAAAATTATCACACTATGTTAAGTCAAAAAGCAAGAATCAATTGGATAAAATTTGGTGATGCCAATACAAAATTTTTTCATACTTCCGTAAGATTGAGGCAAGCAAAAAATTCTATTTCTGAACTTGAAGATGACTCTGGTAATCTTATCACCAACCAATCTGACATTGCAACTTTGCTCATTAATTATTTTCAGTCAAAATTTTCAGCACAGCCAGTTCATATATCTGAAACTATCCTGGATGCCACTCCCCATTTAGTAACTAATGAAGATAACTCTTTGTTGGAGAAGGTTCCTACTGAAGATGAAATTAAAAAAAGCTACTTTTGAATTAAACCAAGATGGAGCTCCAGGACCTGATGTCTATATTGGTGTTTTCTATAGGGTTGCTTGGGATATCATCTGTCAAGATCTTATTGTTGCTATTAAATTCTGTTGTTTTAATCAAACCATCCCTGCAGGTCTAAATTCAAATTTTCTTACTTTACTGCCAAAGATTAAAGGTGCAAAGAAGGTAAACCAATTCAGACCCATTGGCTTGAGCAATTTGTGTTTCAAGATTATTACCAAGATTATTATATCAAGAATGAATAACATCATACATAAACTGATTTCTCCACAACAATGTGCATTTATTAAAGGGAGGAATATTCATGAACAAGTCCTTCTAGCATCTGAACTTGTGAATGAAATGGGTGTAACTAGAAGATGGGGTAATGTGGGCTTAAAATTGGATATTTCCCAAGCATATGACACTCTTAGTTGGGAATTTTTGCTAGCTGCCTTGAAGAAATATGGTTTTTCTGACAGATTTTGCAATTGGATTTGGATGCTTCTAAAAACAACAAAAATCTCAATTTTATTAAATGGAGGTCCAATTGGTTATTTTGGTGTTGGAAGGGGTGTTTAACAAGGAGATCCTTTATCTCCCATTTTATACATTCTTGCTGCTGATGTTCTGAGTAGGAAAATTGTTTAATTTATTCATCAAAAGAAGATCCAACCAATGGTCATCAGAAATGGTATTTATCCTTCCCATCTTTTCTTTGTAGATGATATATTTATATTTTGTAATGGCTGTAAAAGATCTCTACTTCATCTCAAGAATCTTCTTATAGAGTACCAGTCTGCATCAGGCCAATTAGTTAGTGTTGATAAGAGCAAGTGCTTTATAGATGGTACTTCATCTAGTAGACAGATACACATTGCAGAATTTATGAATATGGGGATGTCTTCTTTTCCTGACAAATATTTGGGGGTGGTGCTAGTCCAAGGAAAAATAAAAGCTGAACATTTATGGTCTTTTGTTGAAATGTTACAAAAGAGATTGGACACATGGATTGGTAAATTCTTAAATTTTCAAGCTAGAATTACACTGATTAAGTTTGTCTTGAGTAGTATACCTCTTTATAATATGTCCATTTACAAATGGCTAAAAAAAGGTTATAGATGCTTGTGAAAGGATTATTAGAAACTTCCTTTGGAGTGGTCATGCAGAAGAGAGGAAGTTTATAACTATATCTTGGGATAAGGTTTGCTCACCAACTGAAGAGGGTGGCTTGGGAATTAGAAGAATGGAGGATATCAATAAAGCCCTTCTAATGAAATTGTTGTGGAGAATTCTTACTTCTGAAGAAGATTGGGCAAACTTTTTCTTGGCCAAATACAAGAATAAAAATGGCAGGTGGATTACTTGTTATAAAAAATAAACCATTTGGCATGAAATTAAATGGATAATCCCTGAATTTGAGGAAAACACTAGATGGCTTGTGGGTAATGAAAGAAATATTTCCTTATGGCATGATACTTGGATCCTTGAGAGTAGTATTATTAAATTGTTCCCTAACAATGACTTTATTCAGCAAAACCTTCATCTGAGGATTGACTTTATTCTCAAAGATAATGCTTGGGTCATTCCAGAAGAAATACTTCCTTTACTTTCTACTGAAGATCTTCCTTTACCTTCTTCTAGTCCAGATAAGCTTATTTGGACCGCTACTCAAGATGGAAACTTTTCAGTCCATAGTGCTGTTAATATTGTTAGAAGAAAACATCCAAAGCTAAATTGGTACAAGAAAATTTGGAAAACATGTGTCCATCCTTCAACAGCTAGCAACATCTGGAAAATCACTAGAGGGGCTTGCAGCACTGATGACAATGTACAAAAAAGAGGTATGAATTTAGCTTCTAAAATGTTATTTATGCTCTAACAATCAAGATAATATTCCTCATATCTTATGGGATTGTGATTATGTCCAAATTCTCTGGAAATGGATTGGTGGAGTTTTTGCTTTTAAAATTCCAAAATCCTTTGAAGAAGTCATTAAAGCTTGCATGAATAGGAGTCCTGTAATCCAAGAATTATGGTCTATTGCTTCTTACAATATAATGGTTGATATCTGGTTCACTAGAAACAATGTTTATTTTGAGAATATTAAACCAGATAGCACAAAATCCATCCAGAGATTAAAGAGGAAGATTCAGGACAATGAGGTAAGACTCAAAGGACATATGAACAATACTACTTATGATCTTCAAATTATAAAATACTTCAACATAGGATGCAGAAGGGTTAAATCTTTTAGAGCTATTGAATGCTTCTTTTCTCTACCTGAGCCAAATATTGTACTTCTTTGTTGTGATGGTGCCTCCAAGGGAAACCCTGGTTGTGCTGGTTATGGATTTATTGCAAGAGACAATGCAGGGAATTTTCTTACATCTGAATGTGGAGGTCTGGGAATTACCACTAATTTCATTGCTGAAGTGATGGGGATTATTGCTGCACTGGAATCGGCCACACTCAAAGAGCACAATAAGGTTATTATCAACTCTGACTCCAAAGCCTCAATTATTGCCTTCACAACAAACAAACTGCCTTGGTATGTCTTGAATAGATGGGAAAACATCTGCAGGAGGATTAGAACAATTCATTTTAATCATGTCTACAGAGAGATTAACTTCTCTGCTGATTTCTTTGCAAAGAAGGGAGGATATTTTGGAAAAGGTCAAGTAATAAAATTTAATGAAAGACCTCCTTATATGCAAAGAATTGAACACCCAGATACAGTGTATTACAGATTCTGATATGTTGTTTTCTTTGGCTCATGACATGTTGTCAACTTTAGCCATTTTTTCCTTTTATTTCTTTTTTCCGTTTCTCCTTTAGTTGTAACCTTTGGTTTTTGATTAATAAAATTCTGAGTTTGGTAAAAAAAAAAAAAAAAAAAAAAAAACTATATAATTGAATCGGAAATTCAACCATTTGAAGCTCCAACTCTTGAAATGAGGATAAGAAGGTATTTCCTACAAACCCAATCTCTTATTTGTTGTTTTTCATCGATTGAATGGGTAAAATTACTAAAAATTTAGGGTTTTTGATGGTTACAGTAGCGGGTTCGGCTGATAATTGAGTTGAGTTTTGAGTCGAACTATTCTTGAAATTTCACCCTGAAAGTGTCTATGAACAGTTAGGCTAAAAAGTAAATATCAGTTTTGAGCCGAACCCATAAATATGTATTAAATTAACTTTTTCCTTTTAAAAATCCAATAGGTGTTCGGCTAATATTATATTCAATATGCAAGCCGAACCTAAAAGATATATGGTTCGTCTGATTCGATATTAAGTAAATGAGCCGAACTACAACTTTATTTTTAACTATACATGTGTATTTGTAGCATTGTGTTCCTCATCGACGTATTCGTTATCGAGTTTCGACTCACTTCCTAGGTCTTTGGATGTCTTCTTATATAAAGATATCAAAGTTAGGATTTATAAATATTTCGGGATCGTATTTTCTTGAGATAAAAGTCAATTTGGTGTTCAAATATGTCCCAGAACAGTGTCAGGTTCGGCTAATACCTTGCCAACCTTTCCCGGCCGAACCTGAGAAGTGAAATTTACCCCAGGTAGTTGTCAGGTTCGGCTGACTCGATTAGATCACTTTCAAGCCGAACATCTCTCTGTAAACACTCGAAAATATTGATTTGCAGGCTCTAGGTTTGGCTAGCTCGTGCTGATGAATTATCAGCCGAACCTTCTCTCTGCAGACTCAACTATTTCGATCTTGTTTTGGCCATAACTTTTTCGTCCGATGTCGGAATGACCTCATTCTTTTTGCGTTGTGTTTGTCTTTTCATTCTCTTGAAGTTGAAGATAAGATCTCATTGATTTTAATGAGTTGAATTTGAACCTTGGTATTCTCCATTAGTAGACTTCACTTTCTTAACACTTTTAGTAATTTCCATTTTTTTTGTTTGATTCATCCTATGAAAAGGCTACACAATAGAAAACATATGTAACAAAAAGCTTAACCCCTAAATGTGTATGAATTTAAGTGTTTTATGGAAAATCAGTAACATGTTCGGCTGATAAGATTTTTTGAATATGAGTCGAACTTGGAAAAATATATGGTTCGGCTGATATGATATTTAGAGTGAAAACAGAACCCAACTTTCAAGAGAAGGTTCGGCTTGTAATGAAAATTTCTAATTAGCCGAACATTTAACTAGTAAGTAGGTTGGAAGTTACAAACTATAAGTTCGGCCAATAACTATTGTATTTCGAGTAAGCCAAACTGTTTATCTTCTGAAGTATACAAGTTAGGTTCGGCTGATAATTTCAAGCCGAACCTATCTCTGGTTCGACGAACTTGGGTGAAAAAAAATCAATTTTTTGATGATTTCAACCTACACAAATCAAATTAAACATAATTTGGAAGTATACTTGTGTGTTGTTAGCATTGGGTTTCTCATCGTTGTATTCATCTTCTGGATTTGGCTCATAAAAATACAAGTTTTTCCTCACTTCCCCTTCTTCTCCAAAAAACCTAAATTTTTTTCTTCCCCAAAAATTATCATCTACACAAACTTTTGTACAGCAGGAAAAATGATGTAACTCAGACATGGTTTGATCAACCGCCTAAGTGCGTTGAGCGTCAGTTGTTATTAGACATGGAAAAAAAAAAACTTTTATAACTTAATCACTAATCATTTACATTAGATAATAATCAAAATTATTCATTATTCATTATTATTATCACTAATACAGAAAGGATAAATTTGCCATTACCAAAAATATTTGGTTAAGGGGCTATTGGAATTACTATTTCCAACCCGTTTTTTGTCTTTATTCAGTCAAAAAAAAAATGCTCGTTTTGTTTTCATTTCTCTCTTCTCGGAAATAAAGAAAATTACCTTTTGATGAAGGAAACGTAAAGTCAAAACAGGGGTGAAACCATCGATTTGAAGATCAAGACATGGATTTCGTATATCAGGTATTCTCTTCTTTCTGTCATTTTAGTTTTCTGTTGCTCGAAGGTTTTCCATCCATTATTGGGGATTCTTTCCCTAGGGTTTTTGTTGGGCATGATTTTATTCGTGTACATTATTAATTAAAGTTGGATTGTAAAATTACAATATATGACTAAATTGCTTAATTTTCTAGGGGTTATTGTAATTAAAGTTGGGCATTATTAATTATGGTTTAGACATCTTTAGGGGTTATTGTAGTTGTTGGTGTTTGTCTAGGCTAATAGATGGTAACTAAACCCAGAAACCCTCTTTTTGAATCTTCACATTATCATGTTTTTAGAGATTCAGGGGTCTGATATCGATGAATTGGTTTTCAGAGTCTCTCTTCCGTTTCAGTTGGTGTACTGTATGCTTGTTTTACTGTTAAGACGAGCTAAGTTTTTAAAGAAAGCATTCACCAGGGTATAGCTTTTGTGCTGGTCATAGAAAGATACTTCCATAACATGCAACTAGCCAGAGTTTTTAGACATCCAACAGAATTTAAGGCAATATCCAGTTACTGTCAATCAACTTATATTATCCTGTGCGTCTACATGTTCCTATTGATATTGACCTGTTGCAGTGGCTCCTATGTGCCTTTTACTGGCAAGGAATATGGCACATCGGCCATATACAAGCACAATAATGTAGAAATATAAGCTAATCTCACTTCCTTGTGAAAATATTTGGCTGAGCATACAACTATACAAGGCTTGGTTATTTTTATGGGCTGATGCAAAATGCAACACATTATTTCTTGGTTTGGGATTTTAAAGCTAGTTTTTGAAATGAAAGTGTCTACGTTATACATCAAGAACGGAGTTAAAATGTGTTATTGATGGATGGACCACTATCTTTAGTTGGTTGGATCATTCTTCCGTGCTTCTTTTGTTTCTCCATCTTTTTGGGTTTGTCATGGATAATCTAACAGTATGCAAATTGCTTTTCCGAGTGAGAAATGTATATTACTGCTCTACTATGAAAGAGTACATTGATTATAGATTCTCACTTCAATCATAGGCTAGCGTTATTCTTTTGGTACTGGCAACTGCTCTCAATAGAAACATTTACCTGTTTCATGTGGTTGTTTTTGTGTATTGCTACTCTGCTTATGTTTATGAATAAATGCTTGAGTTTCTGACCTGCCTATTAAATAAGCATTTTGATTCATAAAGATATTTTGGACCCTGATAAACATACATTCCCGTTATCCCATACTTAACAAATTGGTGCACACCGTTTATCTCTCACACAGTTTGTATATTTACTTGTCGTTGTTGGAGGTCATCTGAAATCCAGCATAACAAAGCCATACTAAAAAAATTCTAAATACTTATTATTGGTCGTATAAGATTGTTTCTCAGTTTTTGGATGTCATATATGAGGTGGAATTGGGGCGAAATGGTTCTGTACTTCAAAGCTCTAATAAAATGGAAGAGACGAGAGAAGATGACGGGTCACTGGAACCAGGGTCTTTTAATGCTAACTGGTGCCTGTCATGACTTGTCGGATTAAGAAGAGAGTTAGATTGGTAAAGAAACGTGCGATACTGACTGAGACGACCTGTCATTTGCAATTAATTTGCAAACAACATAGTAGTAAATTTTCTAGACTGCAGGAACACACTTTGAAATAGTTCCTAGTGGATTTTCCTCTGTCATTCCGGTTTGTAGTAGTGGCTTATGTTCTTTTCAAGCTTGATAGTATGATGCTTTAGCCATATCACATTCAGATTTCACAAGCTGGGTGTTTCGAATTTCGCATACTTAAGGCAAATTTCTTTTTGCAGGACAAACTCTATGACTGGATCCGCGGACAAAAATCAGAGGCAGTTTAACAAGGAATTGTGTTCGGTTGATAATACTGCAAGCATAGTTTATTTCTGTCAAGTGCCTATGTACTCTTGCTCTGCGTTAGGTTGTATTGGCCGACCTTCATGCCTAGTGTCGAGACTCGAAGTATGTAAGCCTAGTGCAGTGTTCTGGTCCGTGTAACTGATGAAATAAACATTCAGCATTCCTCGAGTCAGATCTGAGTGATTTTGTTTGGACATAAAATACCCTCTTGTATATTGTGTTTCAACTGTATTCAGAAATACCCTTATTTCTTTTTTGAAGAAAATTACACAGCCTATCATAATTTAATTGGAAGATTAGGCCGGAATCCTTTCTCCGGTGCTGTAACTCTCTTTGGTACTGGCAAACCAGACTCGACCATAAATTTCGATTTCCTGAACGATTTGTACATTTGGCTCTCATCGCGTTCAGGAATTCGCGTTCTATGGTCGAGTCTGGTTGGCCAGTACCAGAGAAGCTGTGAAGATGAAATTGCATTGTCAAGTGAAACCCCATACGCAAATTGAAAGCATAAAAAACTCCAGTCGAATTCAAGAAATATATGATTATGGTTTATGGAAGATCATAAATCAGGGTATAGTAAATTTACCCAATAGACCAACTGTTTATTGCTCGTTGAGATTTACCCGGTTGAAAAACCTCAGTAGGATGATAGAGAGATATCATCTGGTGCTGGATGTTCCAGTTCAGTGATATCTCTCTGTCATCTTACGGAAGTTTCTCACCAGCAATCGGAAATAAAAACATTAGAGAAGTGAAGAATCCATTTGATTATGACAAGAACAGGAGCAACAGTAGATTGATTTCGATAGAGTTGAAAATCAAAAGGCTTAAGGAAAACAATGGTTTAATTCAATGCTACTGAACCAAACATTATATATCTGATTCATACCTATTGAGCTTTACTCTACACGCTTTTGTTGTTGTCGCAGTCGGAAACAGAATGTGATTCATAATTTCACACCTATTTCGTTTTCCTTTTCTTTTATTGACCAAATGTAGAGTACACCTCGTTTTTTGTAATATGATGCAGCTAACGAGGAGAAGTCCAGAAGCAGAAAAAAAACTTGGCCTGTTTGGATGTAGAAGTAGAAGTCAGAAAAAGTAGATAAGTTAGTTTGGTAACTGCTCTACTTTTAAATTAAATGTAGCTGCTGAGCTTGTACGGCAAAATGTATACCAACTCGGTATAACTAACCTCCTACTTGTATGTCCTTTTATAACCTGGCGAGATTGGGGTATACTCAAACTAATTGGGGTATACCCAATAAGACAAAATCTGGTCATTATGAAGTAAAACCAAGCCACCCCTTAACCTTGTATTTTCTAAATGGCTAATATGCCCTTGGTTAATTAACACTAAAATTCGATTAGGTTAATTAATTGAGTTTAGATTAAAATTTTGAAATTATGAATTGAAGAGATTAACCTTTTGATCCGTCATATGAGTTCGATTCGATCTAAAAATTTTGGTTTTGAAAATGCATAAAGCCGTGAAGGTCTGGTTTGAATAATCTTCCGACCAAACATACGCTAGGAAGGTTCAACTTTGAATAAGCCGCCGAGCTCTACTCCGTGTAGTTTCAACTTTGAATAAGTCGCCGACCATATATCCGCCGGAATGGTCCTATGATGAAGAACACGCCGACTATCTTGGACAGCAATCTTGGGTCGGCATGTAAATATTTCCTACCCTTAGGCTATATTAATCTCGGCATGAAAAAAATACAACCTTCTTGGTGACATAATATGGAAGATGTAATTTACTTTATTCATTCAATTTTGGTTACTACATTGATTGAAACATAAAACCTAATCCTTGTCGACGGAAAAACGAATGCACTTAGCATGTGCATCAAGCCTTTGAACCCCTAGGCGACCCTATTGGACGAGTTATAGTCTCGTGAGGGTTTACATAGAGGTCTACCCACAAAACCTATACTAAAACTTCTAAAGCCATCAATCTTCCTCCTTAGAAGACGATACACCCTCCATCATCTCGGGGGCATACTCCGGATTTTGGATTCCATGAATTGATAGCTTGCATCAAATGCGAATGCTTCCCCCTTTTCCTCCAAGTAGCGCGCTTTGGCGACTTCATGCTACAAAAACAAAACACAAACTTACATTTGTTAGTGGTGTTTAATTTGGAAGATCAAACAACATGGATCACGTAAAATAAACCACAAAAATACTTACAAATTGTTCAATTGACAAGTTAAAGTGGGGAGCGTTGAAAATTGGTTTTGGATAGCTAAATAGGCAAGTATCGCATTTTCAATAACTATGTGCCTATCGTGCACTTGTTGAACACTTCTTGAGTTAGGATTCCCACACTCTTGGCTAAAAGTGTTGTGAACCCTAGCCCAAAAGGTTGTGGAATCCACCCTTACGGAGGACTGCCTTCGAACTCTAGTCTCCGCATACCAAGCTTTGGTGATTGCCAAATCTTCATTAGAATCAAATGAAGCCATTTCTTGTGTGTAGAGAGCTATTGGGTGAGTTAGATGGAGTGTGTGATGATATGAGCTTTGGAGAGTATATGCAAATAGTTGTGTGTTGTTTTGTGGAGATAAGTAGTGCATTTATAGGATGGTGCCCAAATTTGGCCGTTATAGTGTCCAAGTACAAGTGAATCAATGCAATTGTACTTGCAAAAATTTGAATTTTGAACACGCCGGCAGGGTCGTAAATTTGCTACAATGCCGGGGTCCCAAAACGGCCGGAAATGTATGGGTTCATTAGCATGCCGGCCAAAATACCGCCGGCATTTTCCTGTTTTGTTTCCCTCCCGACCTTACATGATTTTAGGCATCAGAAGAATGGTTTTTTTTTTCAATATATGGCCGGCAGGGTCTCTATTTTAGTACCCTTCCGGCTACACGAACGCACTTGGTAGGAATCATATTACCTTGCCGGCCCCGGTAACTACTACGATTTTTTTGTTGGGCGGGCGTGATCAGTCATTTCACAACCTTGCCGGCCCTGGTAATTCCCCAATTTTTGTTGACAGGGCCGGCAATGTGTCATTTCACAACCTTGCCGGCCCTGGTAATTCCCCAATTTTTGTTGACAGGGACGGCAATTTGTCATTTCACAACCTTGCCGGCCCTGGGACAGCCGACAGGGGTAGCTTAAAAAAAGCATGCCGGCAAATGTATTGACACTTTATATAGCTAAACAAACCATTCATTCATCCAACATTTTTTGTCCAAAATACGAAACATGTCCCATAAACCGTAAAAAAACATTTGTCCACACCATTAACTTAAACATTTGTCCACCACAACATAAAAAATGAACTAGGAAAGAATTCATTGGCCACGACCACGAGCACGACCACGACCACGGCCCCGTTTAGGAACACTACCTTCACCACCACGACCACCTGCTGCTACCTTCACCACCACGACCACTGCTGCTACCTTCACCACCAGGAGCACTACGAGTCCTCTTTTTATCAGCCTTTGTCTTGGCTTGTGCATCCTTAATAGCTTTTTCTTCCGCCTTTACTTGAGCTTGAAGTTGCTTGAACAATAGATGGGCATCCTCATTGTCAACATTGCAAGCATAGTCAATGTGCTTGCTTTGCACAGGTTCTCCTCTATCTTTCGCGCAACATAACACCCTCACAAAGGTCTTCAACTGATCCTTCTATATTCAATTAAACAATAAACAATTAATAGAATGATTCGGTAATGCAATCAATCTTAAAATAGTAAGAGCAACTCTAAAATACTTACAAATATCTTAAGCATTGTTGTTGGGTCTTTCGATTCCATCTTCTTCTTACGAGCCGGTTCTTGATAGTCATTGGCCTAATCACAGTAGGACGAGCCCAACCCAAGTACCACGCCATGTATTTCTCAGTAGCTTCATGACCGGTGGTCACCTCGTCCAAAAGACTCACATCGATGTTACGGCCCGTCTATTGTCCCAATGTTCTTGAGTTGGCGCTGGATCGTAAGAGACGTTAATAGTTTTTTGGGAGGTGGTGCAGTTATCCCGGTTCACGGTAAAGAACGGTTCTTCATCGAAATGAGGTTCTTCTTGGACGTAACCCAATTGTCGCATTACCCGATGTGGATCGTACATTGAAAATCCTTCAAACACAGTCATCAAGGGTCCATAGTATAATGCAACAACTTCATTTCTCCTTGGGATTAAACCTTGATTTCTATCCTCCCGATACTGGATCAAATATCACCTCTTCCGTGATCAAATTGTCGATGGCGGCTCGGAGTTTCATAAGATTTTGCGGCATTTCCTTATCCTGAGTACCCTTAAAACTGTACCTTTGAGCTCTTGGCAAATGTAACGGAACACTGTTATCCACTTTGACGTAAGAGTTGTCTTTGAACAAAGAAGGAAAGCGTTCATATATCCAAACCTATGCAAAAAGAAAAAAAAAAAGTTTAGTAAGAACCCTGATCTTTCGAGATTTGCAAATATAAATGTTTTAAACAATAAAATTACCTGGGAAGAGACATGTGTTTCCGTTAACTTGCTTAGTGAGTGCCCTAGAAGATTTTGTCAACTCATTATTCAAGAAGGCAACCACCGCAGTACCCCAAGAATACCCACGCATCTCATGTAAGGGATCCAATAGTTGCAAGTAACTGGCCTCGACTTGGTTTCCGGAACTGTCGGGGAAGATACATCTCGCCTGTGGTGTATAGCAAATAAGCGGCCGCGGTAGCATTGATTCGCACCGGTGCACCATTCCTTCACTATCAAGGATTTCCCGAGTCTTCCATAGTTTGTCCCTCAACTTCTTCACATTAAACTTCTTAATTAGTCGACCATCCTTCTTGTCAAGAACATCATCCGTCCGAACCCGACTCCAACCGAACAATTTCTTGCTCAATTCGTAAATCTTCTCGAAAGAAATGGCATTATCGAATCCCTCGGTGATCGCTTTTACATCAACCTCGAGGCCTAGAATTTGTTGAGCATCATCGGGAGTTATCGCCATCTCACCGAATGGGAATAACAGTATCGGTCTCTCCGTAGAACCGCTCACGAGAATGCGAGAGATGGTAACTTTATCATGATTAATATTCGAACTCTCCACCGCAGGCAACAACCGGAGTTCCTCACAATCACTTTCACCTCCTCATATTCCAAGTCAATATTCCAAGTATGCATCACGAACACGAAGCTTGGCGCCTCATGAGACGGATGGCATGCTTGTGATCCTAAATACCAAAAAAAAGAAAATGAAAAGAAATACAAACACTTGATGCAAATTTAATTAAGATAGTTACACACTTGAATAAATAACAAAGACGGATTAAGATTACTTACGATAGTATTATGGACCGTACATGCCCATGAGTGTTTGTATCCAAAAAGAACAGCTCCACCATCTGCTGGGGTCCCTTTTGGAGGCTCACCTTCTTTCAGTGCAACCATCAAGTGTTTGGGAGGCATGTGAGAATCAGCCGGTTTAGTGATCACCCTCTTCTTCGTTCCGGTTGAAGTTGAAGCCGAAGCTTCGGTGGCTTGAACAACATCTAGAGTTTGTTCTCCTTCTCCATCTCCATCTCCTTCTTCTTCTTGTTCCTCTTCCTCTTCAACAATTTCATCTTCGATGATATTCTTACCTTTATTTCCATTACCATCATCATCATCACCATCATCATTACCTCCTCCAGCCTCATGCATGTCTTGATCACCACCATCATCATCATCATCATTGTTACCTCCTCCAGCAGCCGGATTGGTTTCATCAACATCATCATCATCACCTCTTCTACCAGATGGAATTGATTGGTCTTCATATGGAGTCTCGTCTGAATCATTGGGTTCAGATAATGGTTCTAAGACCTTTGTCGTTAGGGCACAACATACACCCTCGATGTTTTGAAGACAATAGTTTATCACCAACACGAGGAGGGTTTGAAGGAGGACTAAGAGATGCTTTCGTAGCTGCTTTCTTCTTTGCCATTCGCAATCCCCGAACAAGAACAATTCGAGAGAAAAAAACATTACAGGCGGCGAGGTTAGATATATTCAACATATCCGGCGGAACAATAGCCGGTAAGGTTGACCAAAAGATGAGTGCCGGCTAAACAACGCCGGCATTGTATCATCAAAATAGCCTTCCGGCGCACAAAAAAAACAAGAAATTTTCACTATACAGGTCGGCAAGGTCTATTACACATACATTTCCGGCTGACAAACCGCCGGCATGTTTTTATATAACTACCCTTCCGGGTTTAAAAACTCTAGGCATCAGGAAACATTCAATAGAAGTAGCCGGAAGGGTACAAAACAAAAACTTGCCGGCTTCATTAAAAGATAACAGACGCCGGCAATGTATACAGATGAATAACCTGCCGGCCCTGCTAGTAGCAGTTACAGAAACTATACAGCCGGCAAGTTCTTCAACCTTATACCCTTCCGGCCAAACCCTAACTATGAAATCCCGGAAAGGTCGATAACCAAAAACCTTGCCGGCGCCGTAACTACCAATTCACAAATTCGATTTTTCTGACCTAATTTGACATGCAAACATGAAATTGAAGTACTAGAGTGAGTTTAAGTGTTCCCTTACTTTCTTAAGCGCGCCATTTCACGTGTTTCAGCGGGTTCAATTCCTTCTTCTTCAACCGTTTTCTCTTCACTTTCTTAGCAACCAAATTTGCAATTCCGAGGGTTATACTCATTGGGTTTTTCGATTAGATTGTTTCATACGAGTTGCCTCCTTCCGTGGTGGATCCATTGATGAAGATTAATCGGAGTTTTCGAATCGACGATTTTAACGAATTGATCGACGAGTTTTGGTGGTGGTGGGGTGATGGAGCCGGTAAGGTAAGGTTGTGGAGGAGAAGAAGAAGAGAAGAAGATGTAATGAAGAAAGAAAACTGATTTTGGTAGTAATTAGAGTTATAATGAGAAAGAGTAATTTTGTAACTTTACCAATTGACCTCCCCCTTTGCCCTTAAAAAAGAGTCCCTATAAAATTGGGTATACCCCAATTAGTTTGAGTATACCCCAATCTCGCCAGGTTTTATAATGCTTAATTTAAGGATAAATGTAATTGAAGAACATATATATATATATATATATCAATAAATACAGAGTGATATAAGATGGCATTGATCTGTACCGTACTATTGGTTATAGATTTTTTCTTATCATTCCCAAAAGACAACGAAATCAAAGTCAATTTGGCTATGAATGGGAACTGATATACTCCATTATTAACTAAATGAGTGGCCAAAGAGTATACATGATCGAAGATCAAATAATTTTATCAGAAGGATAAGGAAACTTCATAATATGGATTAGACTGTAATTAATTTCTAATAAAAAATCAAGGGCCCTCTGATCTGATCAAGAGATTTAATTCCAGGATATAAACACGCTTGTAAAATCCTACACATGTAGGATTGTAATCTAACAATAAGTTGAAAGTGATGATGGTTTTGAACAAATTCCAATACCAGGCGAAAGATTTGATAATCCGTATTTTGTTTATTTTTGATTTATGAAAAGATTAATAGATTTGGGGAAGAAAATGAAAGCATCTAGGAAAATTTGATAAACTGTTTCGTTCTTCGCTTAATTTGTGATTTTTCATTTCCTGTAGTATCCTCATGAACGAGATTAGTAAGGATGTGGTTGGTAGAGAGAGAAAAATAAAGAAGAAACGAATTGGAAAAACCAGTGATTTTAGTGAGAAGTCGATACACCAGAAGCAAAAAAGCAAAAACTTTTTGCTCCAAAAGGAAGTTACATATTAACTTCTATAAGTCGATTTCAAACATGGTTACCAAGCGAAAAGCAACTTCTATATGGCCAGAAAAAAGTTACTTTTTGCTTATATAAGTTGTTCCAAGCGGATTTCTTGTTTTTTGACTTTTTTAGAAGTCAAAAAATAACTTCCATGCATCCAAACGCGCTATTAATAGGCTTGGTATTTAAAGAACGCGAAATTGGGGGATAAAAAAATAATTGGGGATATGCATTACTTCTCCCAACCAAATGGGTCTGTTAAGGGGTGTTTTTGGGGGGCAAAAATACTAAAATACCCTTCCCTCAAAATAAAAAATCAAAAAAAAAAATCATATCACTTTGAAAACAATTTTCTTTTTTTACATTCGGAAGTGATGAAGACCATGCCTGAAGTGATGAAGACCATGCCGGAAGTGATGAAGACCATGTCAGAAATAAAAATTTTTTACATCGCCGGAAGTGATGAAGACCATGCCGGAATTGGTGAAGACCATGCCGGAAAATGGTGCCGGCATGCTTGGTAACTAACATTCAATGCCGTAACTAAGTGCCGGCATGTTCGATAGAAATCTATCAATGCCGGTAGTCAAGTGAAAAAAAATTGAAGTTTCCTGGATACTTTACATCATGTGCTGGCATAAAAATTTAAGCAAAATAGTGCTACCGGCATGCTCGAGAATTAACTAACTGTGCCGGAAGACTGATTAAAACCATAAAAAAATAGGTTTTGAAGATCAAAACCAGAAAATTTTGTTAACCCCCCCGGATATTGGCAAACATTTATGAAAATTTCCAACAAATGCCGGCATGGTTTTTTCGGTTGAATACAATACCGGCATGCCTTTCAGAATGAGGGATATTGTTGGCCGACATGGACGTAGTATGAATACAATGCCGGGAATGCGGCAAGCATTGTATTCATACTACGTCTATGCCGGCACCGAGCTATTTTAGCTGCAACAATGGTGGATTCAAAGAAAAAAAAAATCAAATTTTCAACCTCTTAGCAGGAATTCTCTCTTCACAATCATCCTCCACTTTCACCAAAAAAGGTTCCCTCTCAAAAAAAAAAATTCCATCTTTCTACTCTCATCTCATTCACCCAAATACAAATACAAATACACACTAATCATTTAACAAATACTTAAGATTTTTACTAATTATTATTAACCACTGAACCTGATTAGTGAGGGGTAGATTAGGATTTAAAAAAATACTTAGATAAGAGGTGACCCTGATTTGATATTTGGATCCAGTTTTTGTCTTTTTCCTCTATCCCCCAATTTCACGTTCTATTTAAAAACTATCATCCTCATTAAATTTCCTGGCGTCTTTAGGGGAGACCCCAAAAGAATTAGGGGCGACACAAAACGACAAAAAATGTCATAATCGGGAGGTTAATCCATAATCGGTAGATAATTTCCGAGGCGTTTTTTTTAATGGCCAAACTACCCTTTACAATCGGTAGGTAACTATACAATCGGTAGTTAATCAACAATCGGGAGTAAATTTAGTTTGTATAACTTCCGAATATAAAGTATCCCCAAAATAAAATCCTTTATCTTTTGAATTTTGACTATCCTATAATCGATAGTAAATAAAGTTATCTTAACTCCCGATTAAAGTAGACCTTTGGCAAAAATGCTACCACAATCGGTAGGGAATTTAGGTTATATAACTCCCGAATATAGAGTAGCCCCAAAATGAGATTTTACAAAAATCCTTTTTTTTGGAATTTTGGTTGAGCCTATAATCGGTAAGAAAGGAAGAGTTATCAACTTATCATGAATTCCGATTATACATTGGCTCTCTTTGCAAATATCCTACCATAATCGGTAGTCAAGATAGTTCATATAACTACCGAATATAGAGTAGCCCCAAAATGAGATTTTGCAAAAATCCTCTTTTTTTGAATTTTGGTTGAGCCTATAATCGATAAGAAAGGAAGAGTTATCATGACTTCCGATTATACAGTGGCTCTCTTTGCAAATATCCTACCATAATCGGTAGTCAAGATAGTTCATATAACTACCGAATATAGAGTAGCCCCAAAATCAGATTTTGCAAACATCCTCTTTTTTTGAATTTTGGTTGAGCCTATAATCGGTAAGAAAGGAAGAGTTATCATGACTTCCGATTATACAGTGGCTCTCTTTGCAAATATCCTACCATAATCGGTAGTCAAGATAGTTCATATAACTACCGAATATAGAGTAGCCCCAAAATCAGATTTTGCAAAAATCCTCTTTTTTTGAATTTTGGTTGAGCCTATAATTGGTAAGAAAGGAAAAGTTATCATGACTTCCGATTATACAGTAGACCTCTTTGCCGAAATCTTATCATATTCGGTAGTCAAGATAGTTCATATAACTACCGAATATAGAGTTGCCCCAAAATGAGATTTTGCAAAAATCCTCTATTTTTCTAATTTGGTTGAGCCTATAATCGGTAGTAAAAATAGTTCATATAACCGAATATAGAGTTTCCCCAAAAATGAGATTTTGCAATCGGTAGCTAAGAAAAACCTAAACTACCGATTATGAAGGAGCATATAAGTATTTTCAACCTATTTTGTCTTTTGTGTCGCCCCTAAAGACGCCAGGCTCATTAAAGGCAACCCAATTGGTATTTAAAAATTATCATCCCCATTAAAGGTAACCCAAAAATTATTAAACACATTAAAACATCATATTTTGGACACTTCAAGTGTACCCGAGAAAAAGTTCAAGGTGTTATAAAATGACAAAAAGGAGACTAATGGGATAAAATAATTATTTTTATATAAAAATAATATTAATAATAATAACAACCCATGAATAATATATAATAGGAGATGTAAATTTCATTTTACATGCTAGTGATAAGCAAGGAGGAAACAATAATTTTAATAATGCATTTCATTTTACATGCTAGTGATAAGCAAGGAGGAAACAATAATTTTAATAATGCTACTATGCTTATTCATGATAACATACAAAACCTAAGATTTATGGATTTAAGTAAGATACCAAGGAATCCCCTTCGCTGGGTCAAACAATAATAATAGAAAACATTAAAGAAAGAATTGACAGAGTCTTGATCTATACCAATCGATTTGATTTAGCCATCTACCAAGAATAGGCTTAAACCACACTGTAAGATATATTCTACACGGTGGAATCATCTCGTTGGGCCCATGTGATAAGTTTGGACTAATCTAGATATTCCTAAACTTATTATAGCCATTAAGGAGTTATTTCCTATTTATACTCTTCTTTGGTGGACGGTCGAGATCTAAAGTCCAATATTTAAACCCTACGAACTTGGTTCTCTCACTACCTATAAAAACAACACAGTACCCATCAATATAGTGTTGAAGGAATTACCACTCATTATACCAAGGGTCAAGAGAGAGAAACCATGACCTCCACAAGGTATTACCGGTGCTTCAAATGATCGTCGATGGATTAGCGCTACCAGGTATATTCCATAGACTCTATTCGAATATCATTGTATGACAATCATGAAGTTCATGATCCTATAACTTATAGTTGACATCTATACTATAGATTGTGTTTAGAAGTCATGATTGTCCGTTCACCGTATGCAATGAGTGAGGTTTTGCTTGCAATAAATACTCGTGTTCACGCAATCTTGGTTTTACGTTGTTATCATGTCACCATATGTTTTAGCATCACGCCAGCATATCATCGTTCATATCCATTAATCATTTTTTTTTTAAAACAAAGTGAATCACCGTTTCATAGTTTTTCCATTTGATTAGAAGGATACAAAGAACATTACTTATGATGTAGTTAGGTTTAGAACAGTTTTTTGGGCACCACTCACTTTTAGTGGGGACCATTATTTCATTTTTGGGTGGATATTAGAAGTGATCCTAATGTCTCATCAAATCAATTTGGATTTATGCCGGTAAGATCGACAACGAAGGCGATTTTCCTAGTTAGACAACTTATGGAAAAATACAGGGAGCAAAAGCGGGACCTGCACATGGTCTTTATTAACCTGGAGAAGGCTTACGACAAAATACCGCGTGAAGTAATGTGGTGGGATCTCGAACAGAAGAAGGTATCACCGAAGTACATAAACTTAATCAAGGATATGTATGAGGGCGCAGTTACCGGTGTCCGGACGAGCGGTGAGGTCTCAAGCGATTTCTCGATTAAGATAGGGCTTCACCAGGGATCATCCTTGAGCCCATATATTTTCGATTTAGTGCTAGATCAAGTTAAGAGAGACATTCAGGGTGAGATCCCCTGGTGCATGCTCTTTGCAGACGATGTGGAGCTTATCGACAAATCAAAGGAAGATGTAGAGGAAAAACTTGAATTATGGCGCCAGACTCTAGAATTGAAGGGCTTCAAACTTAGTAGAACCAAAACCGATTATTTGAAGTGCAATCTCAGCGACTGCGGGACAGTTGAAGGGACATTATGCTGGATGGATAACCTGTACCAAGGAAAGTCTCCTTTTGATATCTGGGATCGATACTCCAAAGTAATAGGGGAATCAAGGAGGATATTCGCCATCGAACTCAATCTGGCTGGGGGAAATGGCGTCTGGATTCTGGCGTCCTTTGTGACCGCAAAGTCCCGCTAAAGCTTGAAGGTAAGTTTTACAAATCAGCGATCAGGCCTGCCATGCTATATGGTGCGGAATGTTGGGCGACGAACAATCGGGACACATTGAAGCTATAGAGTACCAAGATGCAGATGCTGAGGTGGACATGCGGACTTACGAAGCTTGACCGTATCAGAAATGAGTACGTACGTAAGAAACTTATGGTAGCGCCAATCAAGGAGATGCTCGCACAGCATCAGCTGCGCTGGTTTGGGCATCTCCATCGAAGACCGCCTGATGCTCCAGTGCGAGTAGGTCACATCAGGCGCGCTGAAGGAAGGATGCAACGCAGAGGCCGGCCGAAGCTAACTTGGGATGAGTCCGTAAAGAAAGACATGATCAACCGAAATCTTTCACCAGAGCAGGCGTTGGACGGACAGACAGACATGGAGGGCGGCGATACGCGTGGAAGAGGTGGGTTTCAGGTACGTAGACTAACAACCCCTTTTCTTTATTTCCTGTTAATTTATTTGCCACTCAATCAACGAACACGTAAAGGCAACCCTGCAGTTTGTGAAGGGGGGAATCCCCCTGTAGCGCTGCAGTTGGCAGGATTGTGAAGGGGAAACACCCCGTAGCTTCTGCAACAGGGACTTGGTGTAAGTATATCCGCATTAATGGTCGAGAATTCATAATCCCATTAACACGGTGATTACTTTCCATTTGGTCCAAAACAAAAACAATCGCGACGCGGGTAGCGTCAAGTATTTTGCTTGAAAAAACTATGTTATACTTTTAGGAGATATTCTCTAGATGACCCGGTACTTGCTACTGGAAAAGGCTTTGGCTTTGGATTTGGATTGGAAGTGATCCTAAGTCACTTCTTATCAAAGTATTTTTGTTAATACCAAACTTGCCCTTGTTAATTAAATTAGTTAGTGTAATGATTAGTAATGTTTATCAATTAGTGATTTATTAAAAAGAGATAGAGTTTTGTTAGAAGAATAATTATTGAGGGAGAAGAAGAAGCGGGTTTTGAATATTATTTTTTTTAGATGATTCATTTCGAAATGATGGTTTTTGGTAGATAGGTATACTTCAAATTTAGTTAATATTGCTTGAATTGGCCAAAACTTTTGAAAAAATGTAAATTTTATAAACTGATTTCGGCCATGGCAATAAAGTTCGGCTACCACATTTGAAGAATAGGTAGCCGAACTCATCTGCAGGTGTAGTTCGGCTAATGTAATTGAAAACACGGGTAGCCGAACTCAGCTTTAATAGAGTTGTTTTTCTTACAGAAAAGTTCAGTTAGCATAAAAAAATTGCGACATAACCGAACTAAAAGTTCGGCTAGGAAAAAAATGCGGCCTAACCGAACTCAATATATAGGTTTTCAAGGAAAAGTTCGGTTAGGAGAAAAAATTGCGACGTAACCGAACTAAAAGTTCGGCTAGGAATTTTTTTTTGCGACATAACCGAACTTTTTTCTGAAAGAAAAAACTCCATTAAAACTGAGTTCGGCTAGTTCGACAAAGTTTTTCACATAAATCTTAGTCGAACTTCTCTCTACAACTTCCATTTTCAACTCATTTTGATGATTACTGCTCATTTTTTCAACCAAAAATGAATCACAAGTAATGGGTTTGTGGAAATTTCTTTGAATCGATGACGACAAGGAAGAGGAAAGAACATAAGAAGATGAGCCCTCTAAAAATGATGGGTTTGTGAAAAATTAAATTTAATGGGTTTGTTATAGTTTTGGTTTTGTTTTGTTAATAATTTTGTTATGAATATATTTATTTTGTGGTTATTATTTTAGTTATAAATTAAATTAGGTTAAAGGTAGATGTTCATATCACATAATGATCCCCACCAAAAATGTGTGGTGTCCAAAAAACGGTTCTAGGTTTAGGTTGAAATCATTTTGGACCTGTAAATGAAGTCCAAATGTAACGGGTCCATTCACTAAAGAAACCGAATTGTTTTATTATGTCGTTTAAGCAAAATTATACTCCCTCTGTCCCACTATTAAGTGACCTAGTTCAAGTTTGCACAATTTTTAAGGAAAACAAGGGAAAATAATATTTTTAAGGATAATTTACAATTATATCCTTATGGATAATAATTAGTGAAATTTTGAAATGATTTATCTTTCAAACTACACCACGGATGTTCGCAAACTTCATACCATTGAAAAACATTTTAAAACACATACGTAACGAATGTAAACATGCCTATCAAATTATGCATATTTATTATAATTCTTATAATCAATTAAAAGGATAATTTTAGAAATATCTCCTTGTTTATTGATATAGATCACTTAATAGTGGGACAAAATGTAAAAATAAATAGGTCACTTAATAGTGGGACGGAGGGAGTAAATTAAAGGGAACATTATCTATATACCCCTATTATGAGGCCCATTGCAAAATACCCTTATGAACTTTACAAATACCCCTAAGCTTAATACATTACTAAAATACCCTCTTTTGTGTAGTGTATACAAACCACTACCACAAACCAGTCATAAAAAAAAAAAAAAACTGCCTCTATCACTGTCCACCACAGCCAAAAACCACCACCACTGTCCACCACCGCCGCCGCCCACCACCAACAACCACCACCGACGACGACCACAAACCACCACCACCGACGACGACGACCATCACCAACAACCGCCACCACTGTCCACCACCGCCAACGCCGCTAACTAGCACCACCATTTCCCTCCACCAATCATCACCTCCGCCGCCAACCACCACCACCCACCACCACAACCGCCGCTAACCACCACCACCACAACCGCCGCCAACCACCACCACCGATAGCCAGCGCCACTGTCCACCACCACCGACAACCACCACTACTACCTACCGCCGCTGCCAACCACCACAACTTTCATCCACCACCGCCGCCAATCACCACCAGCAACCACCAATTCCACCACCACCATGTGGAGCCAACTTGTTGAAGTTGTCTCCAAATATGAAGGCAACTTGCTGAAGTTGTTTCCAAAAGTGGAGGCAACTAGCTCAAGTTGTCTCCACATATGGAAGCAACTAGGACAAGTTTTCTGCAAAGGAAAAGTATACACAAAAAAGTGAACCTAGCGTGAGTCGAACACACATCACCTGACATGGAGTCAGTCGTGATACCGTTGCACCACAGGTTCGTTAATGAAAAATGACATATCAAAATCATATCCAAATAGATATACTACACCTACTGATGTATAAAACTACACAAATGTTCATGGTCTGTAACACATACATACCTAGTAGTTTGCGCGCATCCAACACAAGTCCATATTGTCTCCTGCAACTACCCCCACCACAATTGCAACATCCACTTCCATCCCAACTATTTCTAACACAGCAAACCACTGCGACATCCACTACCACCAGCATTGCTGCAAACAAAGAAAATTGGAAGCTCAACAACCCCGTACATTCACCTGGTATCCACCAGTTCAACTGGCTATAACAACAACTCAACACAACCTAATCTCCACTACTTCAACTGGTTATAACAACAACTCAACACAACCCTGTGTTACCATTGCACCACAGATTCGTCACAACTACTCTAAGATATATGTATAAGATAATTTCATATGCATGAATGGACCAAAAAACATAACCAAATTGCCTCCGAACTGGAATCAGCTAGCTCAAGTTGCCTTCAAATCTGGAATCAACTAGCTCAAGTTTCCTCCAAAAGTGAAAGCAACTTTCTCAAGTTGTCTCCAGAAAAGGAAGCAACTAGCACAAGTTGTCTCCAATAGTGGAAGCAACTTGGTCAAGTTGTACCTTACAAAGAAAATACTTTACAAAGAAAAAGAGGATCCATACCTCAACAAACTGGCACAAAAACTTAAGATCATGTGTTATCAGAAAAATACCTCATGAATAGCTGTGTCCTTAGCATTAGGTCTGACATAAAGTGTAATTTTCAAATAGCATTAGGTCGGAAACACCAAACAAAACACTACTGCAGAACTATCAAAACATGCACTCCGTTCAAACCAACATCTAAATACCATCAAAAGCATATAATCTAGCAATTATTACCATGTTCCGACCTTAGTGGACTTTATATACACAGAACATCATGAAAAGTGTTTATGAACCAAAAAAAGAAAAAAGAAACAAAAGGATCCATAGAACACCAGTGTAATTCATGTATTCACAGCAAGAAATGGTGTCTGTTAGTCTGTATTCACAACAAGAAATGGGCCTGCAGTTTGCACAAGCACCATAACTAATTCTTTTTAGCACTCGAACAAAATGAATTTGCAGTAGTCAATCAATGGCTAATTAGTCCGTACATGTCAATAAAAAATTTCAATTATAGCTTTTCCTTCATAATTAATTTATTCTTAACAAAGGCGTAATGGTCATGCATCATTTGGGTGGAACTTATGTTTGAGACAAGGTTTAGTATATAGAGGATACAAACCTCACCCATAATACCGCCTGTAGCTACTGTTATTTTATTATTTCTTGTTCATTATTTGAAACAAGAAATCCATAACCAAATTAAACTTCAAAATCATTGATCCCCACCAGAAAAGCAAAAAAGTTCCGTAACTATAACTATCTCTGTCACATATATTAAAATTGGTGTTCAAGTAATATTTTTAGACATCTTTCTAGCTCACACCTTGTATTAATAAAACATCAGCAAGTTAATGCTTCATTTGCGCAAATTAAGTGACATTCGAGAGGCAGAAAATGAAATGAGAAGCTAGAAATTACATACCCCGTTCATCCCAAAAGTTGTCATCCGAGCACAAAATATACTCCCCTGCATTTGAGTATGGAACACCCGCATCCTACACTTGCAATCTTTTCTGCAAAGCATATACATTTCCATTGTCATTGCACTTCATACAACCCATTGCTTGTGAGTATCTTCCATCCTTGTAATCCTTCCCTTTGTTCATAAACCAGTGTCATTTTGAATTGACTGGGATAGAAACATTTATCACCAAAATCTTCAACACGTACCAGATACTTCCCAATCTCTACAAAATTCCAATTAAACACCTAAAATATGAACTCAAATAAAGATAAAACAGAAATTACATGAATAGATTAGTTGTTAACTTCAATAAATCAAGCATGCAACAATTCAATTCGAAAATTACCAAAATCGAAATGGAAACCTAATCTTTCTCTCGATCTCCTGAATCTTCAAATGATATTGTAATCAATGTTAAAATGAGAAGAACAAGATGCAAGTGAAACTGCCGATGATGATTATGAAGCTTGATTTCACAGATTTGATAGATTTTCGACGAATGATTTGAGTAGTTACAGCGAACAAATCTCTATTAACAGCGAACAAATCTCTCTCAATCTCACACAATTTCGATTCTCTCTAGGTTTAAAGTTTCTCTTGAGGTTGTGACGGAGGCGGAGAAATGGTGGTAGTAGCGGAGCTAGTGACGGTTTTGATGAAAGAGGAGGAAAGAGAAGCGAGATTTTTTTTTAGATCTGAAAACATAATAAAAATGTTGTAGTTCATCTTTACTAATACAGGAAGGGTATCTATGGAATTACGAATAAAATAATTTCCTTCTAAATAACTCGGGGTATTTGTAAAGGTCTAAATGGTATTTGTCCCAAGTCCTTCAAAATGAAGGGTAATTATAACATTCCCGATAAATTAAAAGGAGTTTGGACACAGAACCGGTCATAAGCTGATCGTCACATGGTCCGGACCTGTCTTACCGATCTAACTCAATCTTGTCCGTTACAATCCTGACCTTATTGTCAACAAGAGTTGACCTGGACAAATTGAATAATGCTAACATTGCAATTATGTTTCACTTTTGACCTTTACCGAATGGGTTGACTTTCTTGCTTTGACTAAATAGCTTCTAAACTGTTCTGGTGTCATGTATACATAGCTAGAACGAATTTTCAATTAAATTTATGGACAAAGATAGTTCACAGTCGATACCAATTTTTGATTATAGTATGTGACCGATAATAGAAAAGTTTTCTCTGTGACCAATAATAGAAAAGTTTTCTCTCTTACGCTTCTGCTTTATCAAAACGCAAAACGATTTCTTATCGAATTTCATTATATATTTTGATTATAGTATGATATCTCGATGGAAACTTTGTGTCGTTTCATTGCGTTCCAGATAGCCAATTTTCCACTACTGTTAAATCTTGCCAGGAAAAATCTGGACGAAGGAAAAAGAGTACAACTCCAGAAAATTAGATATGCATATGTTTCCTCGTTAAAACCTTGACAAGAAAAAATCCCAGAGACAAAAACCTTGACCAGGAAAAAGAGGACAACGCATTAAGATCTAAAATTAATTCCCCCAAATCAAAACTTCGCTAAGTTTACTGCTTGTACATATGTCACATTCTGATTCCATAAACTAGCTTTTTGAAGATAGTTTTGGTAAAGACTTGGTGAATAAATATGGGGTTATTTTGTTTTTGGTACTCAAGTTTTGACCAACTTTGCTGCTTGGTCTAACATTTGTCTAGCTTGGTGTTTGGTACTTGGAATTGACGTTGATCGGGGTGGACTCGGTTTGACCTTGACGTCTGTTTAGTAATATTTTTTTTCAATTTTTAAAATATGTAATTACTTAACGCCATTAACTTCGACGTTATACACGTGTCTACATATAAGTCAACTTTTCTTATTTGACCGAACGCACCAGAATGTCGACATCCAACGGTCGGATATTTTGGGTTTTCAAAATTTGACCGTTGAACTATCTGGCCAATCTGGTCTCTATAAAAGCTAAATTCAAACACTTTCTCATCTTCTTATTCAACAACAATCTTCACCTGCCATATTTTCACAAAGAAGAAGATATAATGGAGGGTTCAAGCTCATCATCAAATATCAAGTGCCATCTATGTATTTCGTCTGGTCATGTTAGCAGAGATTGTCATTGGGAAGGCACAAAATGCAGTCTAACCAACTGCAAAGGCTACATGTTTCTTAGAAAAGTTGTAAAGGAGAAGAAGGTTTCCAACCTTATGTGAAGTGCAACTACTGTGGAGTTTTCATCTGGTTAGATGCTTATGTAGCTTCACATAAAGGTATTCCACCACCTATTCCACCCCCTCTGAATGATGAAGATAAATGGTTGAAAGACAAACAGTTCTACTGCTACTCGTGTGGGGATGCTGATCACATGGCTTATAACTGCAAAATCAACCTCTTATCATGCACAGATCCATGTTGTGATGGTAAGATGAAGCTGCTCACATCTAGACAACCAGAATCTATTGCAACAAATACTATTTATGTCAACAATGTAAGAAGGTTCAGTTTCTAAAACAGTAAGCTGTAAGGGTTTCCTAGTTGTAATTAATGAGGAGATGTATTAACCTAGTAAGATGTATGCACCAAGTAAGATGTTCTAAGTACTAATCTATTTATTTCTAGTTTGTTGTTCCTGCGTAATTTTCTCCTGAGCAACTATTGAACAATCCATACACACAGAAAATATATAAAGAAGAAATCTAACATAACATATGATAGACAAACTAGTTTATAAAGATAATAATAACTTGTTCATAGATGGTTCAAAAAGATGAAAACAAAGTCTTAAACTAGTTTATAAAGCAACTACTTAAGTTGTTCAAACAGGTTGACATGTAAACAAAGCAACTATAGGTGACCAAAAAAGATGAAGTTAAGTGATTGGTGATCATTCTTCAGTAAGATCAATTATGATTCCATTAAGGGCCTTACCTATAGCCCTTTGAATCCTTCTGCTTCTCCTTGGTGGTGAAGGCAACACATGCTCCATCTTTGGCTCAGGCAACACATGCTCCATCTCTGGCTCAGGGTCCATCTCTGGCTCAGACAACATAGGGGTGAGTCTTTCCCTCTTGTTTGGTACACTACCACCTCTTGTTCTAACACCACCACCCCTGGTTCTACCACCACCTCTAGTTGCAACACCACCACTATAGTTTCCTGCCATAAAACAACCATCTAAGCCTAAAAATGGTACTGCAGGAACAAAATAATCAGCAACTACATCTTGTTCTTGTTCTGTAGCAAAATTTTGTTCTTGTACTGCATCAACATTTGGTTCTTGTACAACAACAGCTGCAAAAGCCTAAAGACATAAATTTTGTAGTTAGTACCTATCTCCAAATGCATGAAATACAATAGTATTTCTTCTATGAAATCATGTGGTTTGTACTTAGGATGAGCTTTATAAGTATCCAACATAACTCTGAATACCCACCTACAAAACAATAAACTTAAAGAGTTAGTCAACAATGTACATTATATTAATGTTAATAACTTAAAAAGAAAAGAAAAGGAGTGAACAGTCAAGTCAAACCTTGCTTTGGCTAAAGGATGGTGGATTCCATGTTTCCCCTGACATGTATGCTCAAATTCAACTTTCTTGCACCTAAAAGTGACTTTATCCCAAATTCTAAAGCAATAAACATTCCACTTACAATGTGGTGCCTGCTTGCATTTATATTGTTGCTGAATTTGGATATTCTTCACTTGTTGAATATCAAAATTCTGGAAGATGTTTTGATCTTTAATGTAATCTCTACACTCATCTGTTGAAGCCCATTCTTGCCCAATAAACATCTTGTCCAGAATAGATACATTATTGTTCCAAGTCTTTAACTCTTCCTCTTCATACACTCTGCATGTCTCTTTCACATAATCTTTCCATTCAGCAGTCTTCTTGTCTGCTCTGTCAAGTCTGCCTCTTTATCAGCCTTATCACATTCAGGGACTTCTGTCTCTTGTTCTGTATCAGACTCACCAGCAGAAACATACTCCTCTTTAGGGTTACATTCATCAATATTGTGGACCACTTTCTCAGTTGCTTGCACCTCATCTGTTTCAACTTGAGTAACTGACTCCACTTGACTCAAATCAACATCAACATCATACCTCCCTGTTACATTTACAACACCACCATTCCCACCTTCATCATTTACACCACTACTCAAATCTACAACTGCATCTAACACAACTGCATTCACACCTTTACTAACTTTTCTTTTACTACCACCTTTACAAACTTTTCTTGAACTGCCACCAAACTTTTCTACATCTTTACTACAACCAACAACATTAGCACCAGCACCACCATCTGCACTTACACTTGCATTAAAGTTCACATTTACTTCTCCCACCTGACTTGTAACTGCTTCAGGTTCATGTCCTCTAGTACTTATTGTCATACTTGTTTAATAATGACAACCAATCTAGCTCTTCTTCAACCAAACAATCATGCCTTTTCACATTTTTACTAGTGTCCTTTTTAGACCTACTTGTACCCACCAAATAACCATCTTTAGTAGGGTAAAACTTTGGCAACTCAGACCCATCCATTCTGCATACAATAAAACACTAAAAGTTAAATTTGTATACATAAAGTCACAAATCAAACAGTTAGTCATTGCATACTAAAGTAATCGAAAAAAGCAGCATATCAACAAACCCCTAAAATATAAAATTTGTCGAAAACATACAAAAATCGACAAAGTCACCATCAAAAAGACAAACCCACGTTATTTTCCCCTTTTCAAGTATTAAAAAGTACCAGATTCGAAAAAACCCCAATTTTTTTAAAACCCTAAATTATTCAATCGAAAAAAAGATAAAATTAAACAACATAAATCTTGAAATCTTACCACTTACCACCTAATAATAGATAGATTAAGGAAGAAATATAACAAAATTATGTAAATTTTATACATTTACCACTGAAAATGATGAAGAACGGTTAAAATACACTTCAATCTCCCCAAAATCTTACAGATCTACTTCCAAATCCACAAAACACCAACAATAACACTTCGATTTGCAGCTTTTTATCAATCTACAATGATTTCAAGGACAAAATCTCTGTAAACCCTAAACATTCTGTGTCTGCGGCGAGAATAAACTGACTCATGAGATGAGTCGATAGATTTTATGGTTATAAGTGTTAAATTTAGGAGGATTCTCCACCGTTGAGATATATGAAATTTTGAGCGTACACGTGTAACGTTAGGACTTAGCAGGTCATTGTTACTAAAGTTAATTTTCTTTTAGTAATTTTATAATTAATTAACATAAAAGTGGACATGTCAAGGTCAAACCAAGTCCACGTGGGGTCAACGTCAATTCCAAGTACCAAACACCAAACACCAAGCTGGACAAATGTTAGACCAAACAGCAAAGTTGGTCAAAACTTGAGTACCAAAAACAAAATAACCCATAAATATGCATAGTTTTCACATGACTGTATCTTCTGGATACATATTTCGTGATTATTTTTTAGGTGGTGAGAATAAAATAGTTTTGGTAAAATATTGAAAAAACACAGGGGATACCAAATACACTCAACTTTTTCATTCGACAACCTGTATAGACAAAACTTAATACAATTGAAAGTAGACCAACTGAATGATCGTTGACAATATGCATATAAAGTTTATATCTCTAACCTTATCAGTATGTATATAGACACACGGTCAGTGAACCTGATTGTTGAGCGGAGTACTTGGACAATCTCAAAAATAAATATCCAAGATCAACATAATCGTATCCAAATAATACAATTGGAATTCTGCTAAGTAATTAAACTTATTATATATCTTTCAAGATACGAATTCTACAAGAAACAAGTCTCGTAATCGATTGAAATTAAGTGGATGTGTCTATTTAGATTGATTACGTACAAACCTATGCAAATCCAATTATAAAGATAAACAATATAATGCGGAAAATGAAAAACACAAGACACCAGAAATTTTGTTATCGAGGAAACCGCAATACAGAAAAACCTCGGGACCTCGTCCAGATTCGAACACCATATTATATTAAGACACTACAGACAGTAGCCTACTAACAGGCTTGGGATGGGAATGTAGTTGACACCGAATCCACCCTCTAAGCGATTCAGTTACAGTCACGCTCCTTACGTCTCTTGAACCTCGCAAGGTTCTACGCACTTGATTCCCATAGCTGACGTCCTTTACAACCTAAGAGTTGCTTCAACCAAAGTGAAGACTTTTGATACCAATCTGCCTCTAAGCCTATTTGATTTCCGTTTAAATCAAAGATCAAGGTGTGGAAATATGTTTGAAATAGATAAGCTAGCAAACCTCACAAATCATGAACTTATTACTCCCGGAGAGTAACCTAGATTCTTAACCACCTCTGATAGACACATTTATGTGTCTATTTTATTCTCAATTTTCTATATTGTTGGTACTTATTTTTGTACTTATTATGGTGTTTTATGTGTATGTAGGTACTTTTGGACAATAAACATTTTGAAATAAAAAAAATGGCTCGAAAAGTTGCTAAAGGCACCCCCTAGTTGGATAAGGGTACCCCAAAGCACTCAAGAAGAATTATGAAAGGCACCCAAGATTTTTACTCGGGGCACTCCCGGAAAATCAATATGGGCACACCACTGGATATTGGCACCCGCCGATTGGATAGGGGCACCATCTTCTTTCTCTTTTAAAAGTAAATTTTGACGGTAAATATTATTTCTCACCTGCGAACTAGTTAGGTCTTCATCATCTAACTTATTAAATAAATCCCACTTGTTTTCTTCTTTTCTTGGTAAGAAAATAAAGTCTAAGTGGGATCAACTAGTAGAAGCCTCATTAGTCTCGATAAGATTTGTCTCAATATCAACTATGGGTCTCTTTAGGGATGCTTGATACATATTAATAAGATGCTTGGCAGTACAACAGATACATGACCAATTATTAGTTATGCCACAATGATAACAAACATCTACCTTGTTTTTATCGGTTTGTCAGGTTAATCTTTTCCTTTCTATATAGCTACTACTCTTTCTTTGGTGTGTCATTTTTCACTCCTGGTGGTTTGGCTTCAATTAGGAAATCTTATCTTGGTTATTTTTCTTACCAAAACCACGTTTACCTTTACTCTTATTATTACCCCGTCCATTTCCATTGGTAGAACTCATTGTTGCATGTGCTTCATGCACAAAAACAGAGCCCACAAGACGAGATTCATGATTTCTCAATAATAAATCAATATTTTGTTTTGCGACAAGCAGATATGAAATTAACTCTGAGTATTTCTTAAAACGACGCTCTCGATATTGTTGCTGCAAGACAACACTCGAGGAGTGGAAAGCAGTAAAAGTTTTCTCTAATAATTGTTCATCGGTAACAATTTCTTCACACAATTTCAGTTGTGAAGTGATTTTAAACAATGCAAAATTATACTCAAAAGCATATTTCAAAATCTTGCAAACGTAAACTCAACCAATCATTTAAGGTTTTAGGAAGAATAACCATCTTCAGGTGGTCATATCTACCTTTCAAGCAATTCCACATAACCTCAGGGTCCTTCACCGTCAGATATTCTGATCTCAACCCGTCGTGGATATGATGACGAAGAAAAATTAAAGCCATTAACCGTGAGGGCAAGATTCTTAGTCCGGAGATGTAACTGTGTATCCAGAATCCATGAAATATAGTTATTACCAGAAATGTCTAAGGCTGCAAAGTCTAGTTTAATTAAATTCGACCGGTGATTAAAGTGTATTATTTGCCAGTTTGGCACCGATGGACAAAACATATTTGCCAGTTTTCCATCACGGTACGTAAAGTAGCAATGGGCCGAAATAAGATACTAGTCCAATTTTCTAATAAGCAGCCTGAAATTTGAATGCTCCCTATCAATTCTGTAAGGCTTAGTTTGGTATTGCTGCAGCTTTTGTAAAAGCACTTTTCTCATTTTGTGCGTTCTTTGTCTTGTCTTTGTGAGAAAAAGCAGGTTAGACGTTTGGTAAAATATTAATTAAAGTTGAAGTCGATTAAAAAAGCAATCAAAATGTGTTTGGTAAAATTTCAGATTCAACCATTATTGTTGTAACAAATGACAAAAACAGACATATCACTCATGGTAGTTTTATTCAATTTTATTGGGTTTAAAAATAATTAATTTTTTTACTATATAATATTAATGTTCATACTAATTACCAATATCATTATGATTGTTAAGAAATTATTTTACTTAACAATTAAGTAATTATTTAATATTTGTTTTTATTTTTACTGTTGACAAATTAAGTAATTAGTCAAGCAAAAAATGAAACTAAAATTAAGTATTTATTTAATATTTTTTTTTATTTCTACTGTTGACAAATTAAATAAAAATAGTTCGAAATAATAAAAAATAATAAGAAATAGTAAACTAAAGGGTAACTTAAATTGATTGTATATAAATTTAAGGATAACTTTTGTCATTTATAAAATAAAGCAGGGAGAAAAAAGATAAATCAAGCATTAAATTTATGTGGACCACAGCTTATGCTTTTGTAGCTTTTAAAAGCTCCTCCTCCCCAGCTTTTAAAAATTGAGGAATTTGAGAAGTGCTTTGGATAAAAAGCACTTTAGTTTTTTTTTACCAAACACCAACTTCAAAATTTGTTGACATATATAGGTTTTAAAAGTGCTTTTGAAAAAAAATAAGCATTACCAAACTCGGCTAAGGATCTCCTGTCTCCAAAATGCCTGTCTCTTCCTGTCCCCACCAATAAAAGCACGACAACTATCTTAATTTAATCGTCTCTAACTAGATATGTTCACGCCGTTAACATTTGCTTAAAAAGTAAATAAATTAACCAGACAAATCGTCTCCGTATTTTTGCCCTGTTTTTTTTTTCCCGTCTTGGACGAGAATGCAGTTGGCTCCGTCGCTCCCTCCTCCAAGATCAGCAAGGAAATAACGACCACATTCAAGGTTTCAAATATATCAATCAAGTAGCAAAACAAACAGCAAAAAAAAAAAAAAAAAAAAAATCACCTCTATGGATTATTTACTTTTAAGGTGTATGTTGTTTTTCATTGATGTCTATTTCCATTCATCATTCTAAACCCTGTATTAACCAAGCTTTCAAAAGTAATTAGTATGACCTTATTCGTATAAACCACTAGATTAATCTAAGGAGTAATCCAAAGTTGTGATTTCGGGTTTTGAATCTAACTGAAGAAACCCCTAAACCAAATCCTAAAATCCATATTTTGAATTTTAGGTAAATCTACATCACGATTAGGTTGATTCAAATTTTCAGTCATCTTTAGTTCTCCTTTTTTGATTATTAAATTTATTTATTTTTAGATCGAGATTTTTTCTACTATATCTGGTTTGTTCTTTTTCCAGATAACTCCGTCACATTTTTCTGCTACGCGGCAAACAAATTATAATGAAAAACAGGTGGCGTGTTTTTATTGGTGGGGACAGGAAGAGACAGGCATTTTGGAGACAGGTGATCCGAAGCCACCAAACTCAGCCTTAAAAAGCTTGAAGTACTGCAGTAGGATCTGATTTTAATCCGGTAAATGAGCACCCAGTCTGTAGCGAGACAAACGTATGCCAAAGATTTGATTCGGAACACTTGTTTTCATTTAAATTCTTGCTGTGCTTGCTAGTAAGATTCTGTCAGAAAATATATCTAGCACCCACTTATGCTGAATAGTACAAGACATTCACTTTGAAGGATAAAGGCATAAAGCACTATATGATGCATGTCATTTGAGGTTTGATTTAATTGATAATACACTAAATTCAATAAGAACCATATAGTAGACTCGATGCTGGAAAAGCTACGAGCATTGATCCAATACTTAGAACTAGTAGAATCCATTTAGAGACTGGCTTCCTTGTGTATATGCCATGGTTTTACATCTAGCAAGCTGGTCCAGCAACGAAAGAGAAGGTTCAGGTGATCCATCTCCTTAGTTTCTTCTTCGTAAGTAAAAATAAAAAACCACAATCACAATCAGCTTAAAGGAATAATGTACGCATATCAACAGTAACATTCCACATAAAGGTTATCGACAATGGGGAATTCGGACAAGGAAGAACAATCAAATTGATCATTCCGAAGTTTTACCATGGCTAGGTTGGATGCTGTAAGACAATTGGTATTAATCATAAACGTAATTCATAAACGTTAAATTGATTCATTTTATGTTTTCAAGCATAGGGGAATGAGGTATATATAGAGCTTGGTTTTGGGATGATTTGTTATATTGGTTTTAAATATATTGATCTGCAATCCCATCATCTGATCGAAAATTCTCTTTCCTCTCCGATTTTTACGGAGCTTCCAACAATGGCGATTTCCATCTCTGAGATCTCAGCCTCCTTCTCGTTTCAATTCTCCGTGATTGATTCAGTTTAGGAGTGTGCTAGTTGAACTTCTCCGCCGTCCAAGGACGGATCTTTTGATCCTTCCCCTTGGGGCCGGGATTTATTGGCTAGTGGAGTCTCTTTCTGCCATTGTTTTCAGTTTTTTGTTTTTTGGTTTTTTCAGTCATGGTGAAGATTCAACCAATGATTCTTCGTTCAAAAACTTTTGAGTTTTCTTGGATTTCAAAGGGGAGAGTGAGTATAAAATTCTAGAAAGGTTCAAAGGGGTCGTCAATTGGGTATTTTTTCCGGAGGCTTCAATCGATTGGTTGGATGGTGTTCTTACGGAGGCTATTAATGCAGTATGTGTTAATCCTAATCCAGTGCAACGTTGGTCCCAAAGATTCAATCAGGCTGTATTGCTTGTTGAATTGTTATCCAATGTTAATGGTTTTTTTCTGAAGATTACGAGAGTAGAACCTGCAAAAGTTACAAAGTCGCGTTTCATCTGCATTCCAGCTGGTGATAATGGCTCTATTTGGAGTAACTTTAGGTCACGTTTGTTTCCTTCGATTCCTAGGACTCAACAACAATCACAGGTGCATCTCAAAAAGTTTGATTTTCCACCCATTAAGGATGTGACAGCACAAGTTTCGACTAAAAGCAGTTCTGCTTTTAATGGGATTGCTGTGGAAGTGTTGAATTTCCATAATGGTTGGATGGGCATTTCAAAAGGTATTCAAAAACATTTTAAGTGGTCGCAGGAAGTTGTAGTTCGCCATATTACTAGGAAAAAAGGATTTTTGGAGGTTCCATCTACAGAGTTCCACAATTGTTTTGAGAATCCTATTATCATTTCTGTGGGAAGATCGAAAGTTTTGTTGAAGCAGTGGATTCCTGAAGATGTCTGCTTTGATCCAAAATCTCTTTACAGGTCTAGTCATTGGGTAGGAATTAGAGGTCTTCCCTTTCATCGATGGGAGGAGTCTAGTTTCAGACAGATCTGTTCACAGTGGGGTGTTCTGGAAGATATTCATTCAGATACTTTGAATTTTTCAAAATTGAATTATTGCAAGCTCAAAGTAAATTGTGAACTTGTAAAAATTCCAGCGGTCATTCATTTTGATAATATGCTTTTGACTCTCGAATGGATATCTGAGATACACCCTAGAAGGCTTGTGCATTTTGATCAACATCAGAAGAATTTGGCTTATCGTCAAAAGTCACAGTTAACAGGCGCATCAAGTGATTTTCAGGGGAATCAAGATGATGATGATCAAAATATGATACAATCTGAGTTACAACCAATGGTCAAACCAAAAATAAAATCGTTGGTGGTCATACCGACCGAGTATCATGCAGATAATAATGCACATTCTTCTTCATCACAGCTGGATAGGGATAAGAATTTGGAATTTTCTCCGGTTGAACTAGTTTCTCGCGCGAATTTGATGATCAAAATTTCAAAATTCTACCCTCAAAACGGTCTCTTGTTGGGGTCAACTCAGTTTGGTTGGAAAACCCTCTTTTCAACACCGACTCAGCAACAAAAACGACTGTAACGCCAGCTGCCGATAAGGCTTTTTTGAACTCGGGTGTGGGTCGTTATATGGGCGAGATGATCGGGTATCAACCCGTGTAAGAGAGCTTCATTCAGGCCTGCCCATGACCCGCTCCACTCAGTTAATTTGAATCACTATATGGGCGAGAAGGTGTTTGGAGGCCCATCGGGATCTAGCCCGTGTAAGCGAGCTCCATCCAGGCCTGCCCATGATTTAAATGAAGCTGGTATGTTGGATAATTCATCGGGATGAAGCTGGTATGTTGGATAATTCATCGGGTTTTAAAGTTTCATCGGATCGGTGTAATTCGGGTGGGGTTTTTGACCCGAAAAACCACAATCCATTAACTTTTAAACCGATGGATGAATCCTCGAGTTCTAACTCAATAAATGATAGATCCAAATCGCATCCGTTGAATTTTTCAAATTCAAATTCAAAGGTATCTCCTGCAACGACTAATTGTTCTGCATCGGCAAGTGTAGCTCAATCACAATCTCTTTCTACTCAAGCAGCAGAACTAAATGCTAAGCTGGATTATCAAGTCAATTTTAATAAAACATTGGGGGTTGATAGTGAGTCATCAACAACTAAGAAAATTTGCAGAAATATGCTGATGAAGTTGCAGGAAGCGAATTTAGTACATTAAATCAATGAAGTTTAGCACGATGGTATGGGTAATTATGATGTTGATTCAGGAGATGAAGATTGGGTGGCACAAGAAGCTAGATGGACTTTAAGTTTTTCTAATGATGTATGCACACAAAGGGAGAACTTTTCTTCATCTCAATCAACTGCGGCAACTGGACGATGATGTTATTAATGGATCATAAAATTATTTCATGGATATCAGGGGTTTGGGGGATGCTGCTAAAATTAACGCTGTAAGGAATGCAATAAGAAGAAACAAGCCTTCGATTGTAATTATTTAGGAATCTAAAAAAGAAGTGGTAGATGACCAGTTAATCATATCTTTATGGGGCAATAATGGATGTGATTATGTTTATCTTCCTTCTGAGGGGAGATCTGGGGGTATCATAGTAATGTGGAATCCGTCGATTATAGTGAAGGAAGAGGATTTATTGGGAGCTTTTTCTGTCACACTTAAATTCAAGAATATCCATGATGGTTTTGTCTGGCTTTTTACATCTGTGTATGGTGCTACAGACCCTTTGGATTATGGTCAATTTTGGCAGAAGCTATTTGACATCAGAACTATCTATTCGGATCCTTGGTGTTTGGGGTGTGGATTGGAATGCAATTTTTAATCAATCTGAGAGAAACCAGGCTGGTGGTTGTGTGAGGAATAAGAAGAATTTTAGAAGATTTCTAAATTTTCATAATCTAATGGATATTCCCATGTCTGGTGGTTCTTACACATGGACAAATTCTCAAAGCAAGCCGATTCTGAGCAGATTAGACAGATTTGTATTCACAGCTGATTGGGAAGAGAAATGTATTTCTTTGGTGCAGTTTAGGTTGAGAAGGCCTATATCTGACCATGCTCCAGTGATGCTGAATTGCAATGAAGGTACTTCTACTAAACCACCTTTTAGATTTGAAAATTACTACCTTTCTCATCCCGATTTTCTACCTCAAATGAGAATCTGGTGGTCAGGTTTGGTTTTTAGTGGTAGACCAAGTTTTGTTTTGCCTAAAAAGCTTGAAGCTTTAAAAGTTTTTATAAAGCAATGGGGCAGGGAGATGTTTGGCTCTTTGCAGAAGGAAGTGGACAAGCTTGAAACTACAATTGATGTCCTGGATAGTTTAGAAGAAATGGGTTTTTTGTCTCAAGAAGATTTTCATGTTAGAGAAGTTGCAAGAATTGATCACAACACAGCTTCATTGAATCTTGCAAGGAAGTGGCATGCTAGGTCAAAGGGGATTTGGTTAGCAGATGGTGAAAGAAATTCAAAAAAAATTCACAAAAATGCTTCTTATAATCAAAAGGTTAATTACTTCATTCTCTTTTAGTTGATGGGATTATGAGTCATGATAAGTAGGTGATTAATAATGAAGCCAAGAATTTTTATGTGAATTTGTTTAAAGAGGAAGTCAAGTGCAGACCAAGTTTTAATGATTTGGATTTTCCTTCTTTAAGTTTGCAACATACCATTATGTTGGAGAAACCTTTTGAGGAGGATGAAGTGAAAAAAGTAATTTGGAGCTTTGGTACAAATAAATCTCCTGGACCAGATGGCTTCACAATGGAGTTTTTTAAAGCTATTTGGGAGGTCATTAAGTTTGATCTTATGGTTGTTTTTAAGGAGTTTGAGCAATTTGGTTGTTTGGATTGGAGGTTAAATTGTACAAATATTATTCTGATTCCAAAGTGTGAGGGAGCTGTTTCAATGAATAACTTCAGGCCAATTAGTTTAATAGGTGGTGTTTATAAAATCATTTCTAAAGTTTTGACTGAAAGGCTTAAATTGGTTTTGCCTACTATTGTATCTGAGTTTCAAGGAGCTTTTGTTGATAGTAGACAAATAACAAATGACATTCTTATTGCTTAAGAACTCATTGATTCAAGGGAGAGGGAGGGAATTGCAGGTCTGGTGGTGAAGGTGGATATTGAAAAAGCTTTTGATAGCATTAATTGAACTGTTTGGATTATACAATGTCTAGGTTTGGTTTTGGAAATAGATGGAGAGGCTGGATAAAATGGTGCATTTCTAATACAAGATTTGCTATGGCTATAAATGGTACAACATCTAGCTTCTTCAGAAGTGGTAAAGGGGTAAAGCAGGGTGATCCAATTTCACCTTTTCTGTTTATTATGGTGGTGGAGATTCTTTCTTTGATGATTAAAAGAGCTGCTTCTTTGAATTTGATTGAAGGTTTCAAACCTGTGTACAATGATAGTGCTTGCACTATTAATCATTTACAATTTGTTGATGACCTCATTGTTTTTTGAATGATGAGGTAGAGCAAGTGCATAATTTGAAAAACATTTTACTGGCTTTTGAGTTGGTTTATGGGTTGAAAGTTAATTTTAGGAAGAGTGACATTATGGCAGTTGGTGATGCTCAAAATGCAGTGGATTGTGCAGTTTGTTTTGGTTGTAATCTCACTACTTTTCCTATGAAATATTTAGGAATTCCTCTTGGTAGCAAGTCTAAAGCAGTGGGAGTATGGGATGTCATTTTGCAAAGATTTCAAAAGAAATTGAGTTCTTGGCAGAGAAGATACTTATCAAAAGGTGGAAGACTTATGCTAATTAAGAGTGTGTTGTCTAGTATTCCTATATACTATCTTTCTCTTTTTCAGATGCCAATTTCAGTGGTAAAGCAGATGGAAAGGATTATGAGGCATTTTTTGTGGGGCTCGACTAATGTCAAGCCTAAGAGAAGTTGGGTTGGTTGGAAGTATGTAAGTTTGCCTAAAGAAGGGGGTGGTGTGGGTGTTAAGAAGTTGAGAAAAATGAATCAAGCTTTGCATGCCAAATGGATATGGAGATATGGGACTGAAAAGAAGGCTTTGTGGAGGAAGATTGTGAACCAAAAATTTGGAGGAAACATTGAAGCTCTTTATCCTAGTGACAATAAGAAGCATGTGGGGAAAAGTTTGTGGGCTGGAATTCTTAAGACTAAAGTTATTGTAGAAGATAGTACAATTTTACAGGTTAAAAATGGAGACAGGGTTCTTCTGTGGCAAGACAAGTGGGTAAATGGTCATGCTCTAAAAAGTCTATTTCCTGCTTTACACAAAATCAGTATGAGGAAAGATGCTACTATTAAGGAGTGTCTTTCTAATGATGGAGGATGGAATTTGGGATTCAGTAGATCTTTAAATGATGCTGAAGTGGATGAGGTTGCTCAATTGGTGTCTATTTTACCAGTCATTGATTCAGAGCTGGAGGATAAAAGAATTTGGCAGTATGGTGATAACTTTTCTGTTGCAGGTTGTTATGCTTCTCTGGAGATTGATGGTCTAATTTCTTTCCCTCACAAAAATCTGTGGAATCCTAGGATACCACAAAAAGTGATTTTCTTTGTTTGGACATTGTGTTACAATGCAGCTACAACAATGGACACTTTGAGGAACTCATTTCAGGTAAAAGGGTGTTTGTTGTGCAAGAAAAATTCAGAATCCAACCAACACATTTTTCTTCATTGTGAATTCACAACTGCTGTTTGGAACCATTTTCTGGAAGGTTATAAGTTGCAGTGGGTTTTTCAAGGTTCAGTAAGACAGTCTTTGTGGGAATGGAACAGGAAGAAGGGCAATAATTTGATTGTTAGAGCAAGGGATATGGAGTGAGGGTTCTCATTCAATATGAATGAGTTTCACTGGATTTGATCAAATTAGGTGCTGCTATGGAGTGAGAAGACCCACTCATTCATCAAAAATCACCCACACACTCGTTGAAACGAATGAGCAGTCGAAAGTCTTCACTAAGCGGCTGAAGTTTAGCCGTTTGGGGAAAAAAGACCTTGAGCGGCTAAAGATTTGCCTCCCAAGCATTTCTTTAGTTTTTTTTTTTCCTTAAAACTCTGAAAAACGGGTCCCACATGAGTTTTATTAATAAAAAACTCTAAATATATCCAAAACGGCTAAAGATATGCCGCCCGGGATTTATTTTTTCTTCTCAAACGGCTAATGATTAGCCTCTTAGCCTATTTTCTACTCATTCCATAGTGCAAAAACCACTCTTTCACCCAGTCTCTCACTGGATTTGGCAGTGAATGAGTGCAAAACACACTCATTGCATAGCCCTTGCTCTTAGAAGGAATATTTGAGATTTGATCCCCTTTGATATCTGGTGGACAGTTTGGGTGGAAAGAAATGGAAGGCACTTTAATGGAACTTATAATGGTTTGCAGCTGATACTTGATAAGGTGAAGATTTTGATTTTCAACTGGTGTTTGGGCACAAAAGTCTTTGAGGGTATTTCTTTGAACCAAGTGATTAATAACTGGGAGGGTGTCCTAGGTCCTTTGTAGTGATTTTTTTCTTTGTTTTCTTTTTCCCTTTCATTGCTTATTCATTTCAAGTTTTGGTTCTGTGTTTCTCATTCTTGAGAACTCTTTGTTTCTTGTAGCTTACCACCATCTTGGTGGTCTAGTTACTTTTTCTTAATATATTTCCTTTTGAGTCAAAAAAAAATTCTCAACGGATATAGAATTCCAGTTCTACCAAGAAGAGGAGATTAATATCAGAAACCGCGCGTTAATACTTGTTGTACTCTAAAACAGGTTCAAGTTGTAGTCGGAAATAAAGAAGGAAAGGTGGTGGTTCCATCCGTTAACAAGGTGGCGTCAGTCAGCTCTAAAAGAAAGGTTTCTCGCTAGGAAATCTGTAAGGGAGCTTGGATTTGGATCAGATTTTCAAAATTAATGTCTATTCAAAGTGCCTTTGAGACTTGGAGTGCATTCAAAATGGCTCGACTTGAAAAAGTGCCTTAATCATCATTTGGATAAGAGGTTATGGTTTTCTTGATCAAGTTAGGGTTTCGTCGTATCTGGTATTGCATTTGCAGCACAAAATCTAGTATTTGTTGATGTCTATCAACCAGCAAGTTGAATGGAGCCCCCAACAAACTGGAGGTAATTCTTAAATTCTATACAGACGGAAATATATAACCAGATACATTACAGATTAAAGCAGAACAAACTAAAAAATCATACAAAACATAAAATGGATCAGTTTCATTACTTCTCAATAAATAGGTTTGAGAGACTGAATAATATGCATATATCTAAAACCCAAGGAAAAAACTAAAAACAAGAAAAGTCACCCCAATCTGGTCAAACAACTTCAGAGTTCAGACTGAATACAATCAACAAAATTATTGTAGTTCTGGTTACCCTCCTCTAATGCACCATCTATGATCACAATGGCCTTGTTTGGTAAAATTTATGATTATCTATTTATGATTATAGATGATTATATCAAAATCATTTATCAATTTATGATTATCTATTTATGATTATAGATAATCATAAATTGATAAATGATTTTGATATAATCATTTTAAAAATAAATTTTTCCAAACACTTTTTTTTCTGATAATTGATTATCTTAGAATGATGATCTCAAAAAGGAGAGGAAAGAACAATTATCTAGGATATTTTTTTAGTCTTATGTTGTTTTTTTGTCTTTCTCTTGATAGTTTAGAGAAAATAAGAAGAAAAAATTCAATTTGAGTTTCTTAGAAAAAATAATTGATTATAATAAATTTTCAAAACAACTTTTTTCTGTTTATGGAAATAATGGATTTTTTCAATTATGATTAAAATAAGCAATTACTATAATGGTTACCAAACGCATATAGAATCCATTATAATCTGCATAATGGATTATAAGCTGATAATCCATTAAAATAATGGTTACCAAACAGCCCCAATGTGGATGAACAGTTGACTCGAATCTGTCCCATTAACGGTCCTGTGAGTACTCCATTGTTTGAAAGCTTTATCATTGCATTGGAGAAATCCTTTATAAACAAGAAATTGTTTGAGGCGTATGCTCTTACCCAGGTTGCAGTCCTTTCCTCACTCATGAGTTGCTGATCATACCTAAGGACACTTTTGTTGTGGATCAGGCCCTGGTAAAAATGAGTCCCAAAACCCGTCTCCAGGGCTTCATGCTTCTCCAGATCGATGAATGCTGACTTGTTATCACACCTGATTACCATGGTGTTCAGGAACTCATGTTCTATGCTTGGGTCTGCTTTGCCGGTACCAGAGACATTGGAGATTCGATCCGTGAGGAAACTATAGTGAACTGCACCAATGTTGTGAGCACCTGTATGAGAATAAGCAAACATTCAGTATCCTCTTTCATTTCATCAAATTCACATTCATAAAATCAGCATTTGTTGGATGACACATAAAGAACTGGATTACTTTGTCAAGTCAAACCCCATACACAAATTCCATTCAGAATTACAAACTAAACATTAATCACTAGGACAAGAAAACCAGTATTGCAGTTGACACATTAAGAACTGGATTACTTTTTCTAGTGAAACCCGCACACAAGTTTCATTCAGAGTTACAAACTAAAACATTATTCGGAAAAAACTTGACTACAGAAGTAGAACAACAAGGCCAAAAGCTAGTCAAATACCCTAGTTAGAACCAAATCTCATAATATTGAAAACAAACCTAACATGAACAAGAATAATCAAAACTGAATTGACAAATCCCAAGTGGAACCCCATACACAAATTGCATTAAGAACTACAAACTTAACATTCTGCAAGCATAAACAAACTCCCGCTGAAATTCAAGAAACATGATTATAGGAGGAAGGTTGTCAATTAGGGTTTAGTAAATTTACCCAATAGACTGACTGTTTCTTGTTCATTAAAGTTTCTACAGAGAAACTTTGAGAGGATTACAGAGAGATCATCAGTTGGTGCTGGAAGCTCCATTAGAGCAATTTCAGGGAATGATATAAGACTATCTCTCCTTCCTATAGGAACTGGATAGAAAGGTCCACCACCCTGTATTCCAACAATCCACAAAAACCAAACTCAAAACCCAAGAAGATGAAACCAAAATCGAAGAAAATGAAACCAAAATCAAACCCAAAATTGAAGAAAGTGGAGAAACAGTTGGAAGAAGGAATTACCAGACCAACACTATCTCTTGCAGCAAGAACGAGAATATCAGAGCAAGAAACAACACCAGGACAAACCGATTCCACTCTGGCTTTAATCTTGTCAACTACATCGAATTCTTTCAACGATTGATTGGGTATTACATCTTTCTCAGCTTCTACTCCATTCGTTGAGTTCAACAGCACAGATGCATCACATCCCTTGAAACAACAAAACCAAAATCACAAATACATCAAAATCAAAATTACCCTAAAATCGAAGTCAAAATCAAAATCAAGTTACAGTAAAATCAAACAAATGCATAGTTAGTTAAGAATCTTACCCCAATGAAGCAATCATGGAAGAGTAATCGAACAAGTGCAGGAGCAACAATAGATTGATTCTTATAGAGTTGAGAAATAGTAGATCTTATTATTTGTTCCGCTTGTGGACATGAATTTCGGTAGAAATCGAATTCAAGAGATTGATTAGCATAGAGAGCGAATGTTTGGTCTCCAATCAATGAATTATACCAAAATGATGATGATGGTGTTGATGATGATGAAGAACCAGTAGAAATCATGGTGATGCTTATGATGATGATAATCAAAGAAACAAGACTCCATTTCTTCAACATCTCTTCTTCTCTCACACTATTTTCGTTTCTCTCTATTTTGTTTACAGAAGACGATGAATTTTCATGAAAAACTTATAAGGTTTTTTTTATTCTTTTATGATGAAAATACCCCTCTAACAGAATGGTGAGTCTAGGTACTGCTGGATTCTCTCTTTTCCCGCCTCTCTCAAAGGAGTGGTGATGGATTCGCTCTCTCACGTGAAAAACAAGATTTTTTTTCTTTTTTCATTTTTTTTTCCTAGTAAAATAAATTTTACCGAGTTGAAAGCGATTTTATAAAGTTTTACATCAAGACTTTCTACATCCTTCGGCATTAAAACTTCTCCAATCATACATGAAAATCGGGGATTGTTATTACAACCAAAGCAACCAACAAATGATCCATTCATTGTCAGGGTTTACAATAATCAAGTATTTAAACTAACTAATTAAATTAAAGGAGCAATGGTTAACTAACTCAGTCTGAATCAGTGTCTGAATCAATGTCTTTGTGGAAGTTGTTGGTGTGGTTGACTGAGGAGTTGTTGCTAGTATCGTTGGGCCCGCTGGTGGTGGTGTAGATAGTGTTAATGTTTATTATGAAGATGAACTTCTTTTTACAAAGAATTATATTCTTGATATTTAGCAGTAGCACAATCATCATGTGTAAGCAACCAACAACAAATATCCAATAAAAATTCCTAAAATAAAAGACTCAATCTAAACAAAGGAAGAAAACCTAAATTAGTGTTGATTAAAGCTTATGAAAAGAAATAAAATCACAACTGAAAGAAAATTAATCGGAAAGAAAAGCAAGTAGTAGAAGAGATTAGGATGAGCTTGGTCTGCTCACTCATATGCTTCAAAGGAGCAAATTTTGAGCATAATGCACTCAAAAGGCTAAGGTTTCTCGAGAGGAGAGAGAGAGTTTTAGGGTTATCGTTTTTTGTCAACTAGGGTATTTGCCTTCAATCAGTTTCGTGGCCGGGAAAGTTGCTTAAAGGGGATTTTTTGGTACCGCTTTTAATTAATCAAGTTTATGCTTTATTTTATTTTATTGTGGTTCTCTGAATTTGAAATTTTATAGCGTAAAACTTATAAATGAAGGAAGGATGCCATGCCATGGGTGTCGCAGCTCACATACCTAGATTTATGTGAAAAGCACAGCTGATGCACGGCCTCTCAAAATTGAGTTATGCTCTGGCGGACGGGGTAGATGGCACTAAGGAGGTTTATATCCGGGATCCACAGCCAACTCACAAACGACTTCCGGGAGTGGATTGAGCACAAAGGTAATGAAAAGTGAGCACAAAGAGGATGTTTCAAAGACTAGCAGGTATGGTTCAAGGTGCATCACAATGCGCACCATCGGCTATCACCAAGGCAAGGTAGCAAACAGGGTCGTTATATGCTCGGGGGCGGAGGGCTCATACAATGCGGAGTTGGTTCGCGAGGTTGCACAATGAGTAATCACACACGATTCTAGTGGACCAAACACAAGCTTTGCAGCCAAGGAGACACGGTGAAGTCATTTTCATTAACAACTTTTGTTTTGACTTATCATGCAGACAAGGATGATGGTTTATCAAGTTATCGTGGAGTCAACGGGGTTTGCAAATATTCCGATGGGACTCAACTTGCCGGGGCTAGCAGCAAGGGAGTTGGGGTTTGTGCACATGAACAATGACGGAGACACATACAATGAGCCACTCAATTAAGTGGATTCTCGGGGCATTGCACCTTTTCTCCCAATCCTCGGGGCTTGCTTGGGCCAATCACGGTTTCGAAAATGGTGATGTGTAATGAACTGAGATGCAAGAAAACAAGAAGCTACAAGAACAGATGAACAGAGTCTGGAAATGAAAAGAAGCCACAAGAATGAGATGTACCGAGATGAAAGGAAAATACAAAGACAGAGATAAGCAAAGTTAAGCTAAGCTACATCTAAAATGGCATGGAAACAAGAAAAGGTCTTACACAAATATACGGGGTTACAAATGAAAAACGGGGATTAAGATCTTGAATGCTACGATAAGCTAAGTTATACTATAATGCAGAGGATAAAAGTATCAACTCAGTGTGGGTATTAGGGATAGATGAAAACTCGGTGAAACAAGCCTAAAATTTTGTCAAAAACTTGGTAGGCCTCGAAAAGTGTATGTAAATTTTACGTGTAATAATGGTTTATTGAGACGCACGGTCGATCCCACAAGGACTTGTGGTGCTATGTTGATTCTAAGGCTTCCTAAAGTAACAAGTGACGAGTGTAACATAGAAGTTTGCCGAACCGAGATTGTGTGAGTTGTGACAAGAACTAAGATAAATGGATTATAACAATGTGGAAAGAACACTAGTGCAGAGAATCCACCACTTGATCTTATGCTAAGCAATTCCTAATCTAAATATCTTGATTCTTCCAGGAAGAATACCATGATAATGGGTCCCTCTAGTATGGAGTGTCTTTACAAGTACACTCACAAGGAATCATGTGTTCAATTAACTAATCCAAACTTTCTAATAAAGCATACAAGAACAATAAGAAGACAATGAACAACTCAACATGCAATCAAGGGTTTCATCCCAATGACAAGCATTTAATTAAAGCATTAACAAAATAAAAACACAAATTAAACCTAATTGATCGCACCGGCTAATCCAAAGTGACTTAACATCCCCCAACACTTCCTATTTATACATGCAAGAGAAATTCCCAAATACCAAACCCTAATTGATTTAAAATAAAATTAAATGAAAATACATCTAACCCATACTGATAGCTTTGTTCTCCCCATGTCAATTCGGCTTCAACAACTCCCTTGATTGATAGATGAAGCCCAACTCTAGTTATCTTTAACCTAGCTTGTGGTCTTCGAGAAGCTATAAATAGATAACCGAAAAGTGAGGCTACCGTGAGGTTGGTTCATGTAGTCAGGTTGTTGGTGGCATGGAGGTGACGGGAGAGAGGTGAGTTGGTTTGTCGGGTAAGGGAAGAGAAGGAAAATGAGTTAGGGTTTTGGTTTGGGAAATATAGGTGTTGTGGTTTCAAATCTCGATGAGGAAGGCGCAAGCGAGCGTAGGATGGAGCTGATGGAGATCATGATGCACGTGGAAGGCGACCGTTGGATGAGGGAGAAAGAAATCTCAGCGTCTCGAGAAGAGACGGGCTCGGCTCGGATCACGGGTAGCTCTAGCCCATGTCTTCCTTATTGGGTTGCAAGCATAGACGCTGACTCCATTCGCTCTTTTTCGCATTCTCCGAGCTTTATTTATTACCTAAAAACACAAAATTAATTAATACAAATATTTATTCTTGAAAACCATACCGGGATAATATCCGATTTCTATTTCGCAAAAGATGAGTAAAATGCCAATAAAAAGGTGTATAAATATGCAATTTCTTCGCTCTTTTAAAAGACTCAATCTAAAACGGAAGAAAACCTAAATTAGTGTGCAGCTATGAAAAGAAATAAAATCGAAAGTTAAAAATTAATCGGAAGAAAAGCAAGTAGTAGAAGGATTGGGATGAGACTTGGTCTGCTCATGCTTCAAAGGGAAAATTTGAGCATAATGCCTCAAAAGGCTAAGGTTTCTCGGAGAGATAGAGTTTGTGGTTATCGTTTTTGTCAACTAGGGTATTTGCCTTCAATCGGTTTAGTGGGTAGGAAAGTTGCTAAAAGGGGATTTTTTGGTACGCTTTTAATTAATCAAGTTTATGCTTTATTTTATTTTATTGTGGTTCTCTGAATTTGAAATTTTATAGCGAGAATTTGAATCCAAAGTTTTTGTTTTGATTCATAGGTATGTGGATAAGACCACATATATGGTCCGTAACTTTAGTATACAAATATAATTGAGTAATGGTCCATAAACTCAGAGTTTACAAAAGTATTGAGTTTTTTAATGCCAAAATATTAGCATTTGAATGATCTCTTTGTTACCTCGATGGAGGGTGGACAATCATACTCCCTGAGGATAAAAATAAACCCACCATTCATATCAGGTTTTGAATTCCCATATTTTTTTTCCTTTATGGAATACTGGAAAATATATGTTGTACACGTGGCAAGAGACATCAGTGAAGTAGCATCTTTTTGAACAGGTTTATTAAATTACTGGTGCAAAAGCTATATGCCTTTTCTTAGTCTTTTTCACCTGCTCATATGTCGTAGCGTAGTTATTTTAGTCCATCCACTCTCAATGTGTATAAATGGATACAAGTATTATCTTCTTGATTGAAGTTAGTAGTAAACATGATTTATCACGTTTCACGGATGCAATGGCGTAAGAGCATCGCTTAGTCAAACTCACAAGGTTTGGTATGCCAAGTTTAGTTGATCCAAACTATATCTTGATTTATAGCCTACTAAGTTCAGTTTCAGATTAGGAATAAAGAATGATAGTTGAGTATCAAAATTCACCTTGGAGGTTGAAGGTTAGATAACAATGGAAATATTTACGAGAACTTCATAAACAAAGGTATGTGAAGACTGGTTTTTCTATTTACTCATATTTTCTACCATTATATCTACTAAGACAATGTCATATGACTTCAGTATTATGATGAATATCGCAAAGAAGAAAATTTGAGATCAAAATAGTACTCCGAATTATATATCAAAGCAATGCATAATTTATCGCATAATAGGTTGAGAACTATTAGAACTAGCTTTAGCTTATGATTAACAAAACTAACAGGGTGTTTGTTTTTTGATGAGTCGACGTGTGGATCAGCCTCTTCCCCTGGATAGACAAGAGTCAGATATCATACCATTTGTTTTCTAGTTTGACTCGCGATCTGACTCAGACCTATATACCCACTGACTCATAATTTTTTAGTATAAGTCGGGTCAGATCTGACTTAAAAAAAACATGCATCGAGTCAGAGCTAGATGATTCAGGTCATTTCATTCAGATCCAAACGAGTTAGAATGGCAAACGGAAAGAAAAAAACATGACATGGTTCTAGTGCCACAAACAGTAGATATTGAATAATTTTCTCCCATCCATCACTACACTTTTGGAAGCTATGTATTTTAACTCCATCTCTGAAAGTCATACAAATTAAAAATGATCAAACAGATGATGAAGACGGTTTATATGATTGTATTCTAAAAATTCATGGTTCAAGTATAGCTTGTATCTTTTACCTAGAGTACGGTTGTGAGGTAAAGAAGGATTATAGCATGTCCAGCTTCCTAACATTAGGTACACCAAAAGTGAACTTTTTTTAATATGGATCAAGTATGGAGCCAAGGATTATCATACTATGACCCACACTGACAGAATCGCCGCCGTTCTTTCTTATATAATCCTTCTTCTTACTACAATTAGATTTCTAAATGAACCTCTTTTAGAGAACCCATAATTTGTGCATGTTAGGGGCGGCAGTGGAAATGGTATAATGCTATATATACCATATATGATAAGCACAATTGGTATATATACCATTTTAGTTTAACTTTTTTTTTTTTTTTAAATTTAGCAAGCAAAGTTTCAAAAACACATCGTGGCGTTTTAATCTACAAAAATGTACAATGTTGTTTTAAACCACTAATGAAAATCAATCAAATATTCATCACAAACCATATACATTAGTATAATCTTCCTTGCTCAATGCCTCTTCGCGAAGCTAGCCATACCTTCCACGAAGTTCTTGGAGTTGTCGTTTGTAGTCTCTTTTGCTTTTTTAAATTCCTCTTGTAAAAGGTGGAAACTTTGTCACTTTTTGTTACAAATCCTTGTTGTTGTTTAAAAAAAGGTTCCAAAATGGTCATAACCAATAAATTGGTTTTAGTTATACCCATGGAATTGGTAGTTAAGATTGTTGAGGTTGTTGAAAGCGTATCCATTGTTCCAATTGCTCCTTCCATAGAAATAAGCCCAAATAAGATTCTCAAACCAAGAGTTAAAATTCATGGTTCAAGTATATAATTACACTTTCTTACTACTCTTGTATCTTGTTACTATATAAAACAGTTTTTCGATTTTATGTAATAAAAAAAGATGTTGGTTAAGATTTCGTTTTCATTCACTAACAGCATGTCCTCTTTATTTTGAACATTAATCTCCTCTTGTCATCAACAAACACATTAAAAGATGCGAATATGAATTCTATCTAAAGGAACAAAAGTGTAAAGCACTAACAAGTTTAATTCCCTAGATATGAAATCAGGCCACCAAGCAATTGAACGTTAAACTATAATCATATTATGCTACTTCTATCCAAGAATATCACTTTTGCGTATAATAAACCTAAACTAGCAATAGATGTGATTAGAAGTTCTACCAATTTGCAACGATAAATAAATCAATCAATCATAAAACAAATATTTTCAGAGAATTGCAAACGATAGATATGAGACAAAACTAATATATTGAATCAAAGAATCATATTATGTGAAATCCAACTATTCCATAACCAATAATAAACTTAGGGCATATATTTAGTTACAACAAGAAAAGAAAAACTTCATGGTTCTAGAATAAATAGAAGAGATAATAAAACGTGGTCCTCAAAACATTGTAGAAGTCCTTTTATATTCTTTTTCTCCTTCCAAAACTAGGTTTTGTCTTCAAAAGTCCATTAGTTGGAAATTCACCCGCCCACCATGGAGACCAGTTCCGCTCATAGTCAAGCCATTTTACTAAAATGATCTTTCGGCCAAGATGGCTATACACCCAGCAAAACCCATTCCTTCCCATCTTTCCGATTACCGGTCATGATGTAATCTCAGCTTTAAACCCTGCCAGTTCTAGCATCTGCTTTTAGAGAACCCATAATTTGTGACATGTTAAATCCTCTTGATAGCAACAGCGGATCTAATTCATCAGTGGTAATTAATAAAAAATGGTATAATGCTATATATACCATATATGATAAGCACAATTGGTATATATACCATTTTTATCTTTTTATTTTTTTTTAAAGTGGAAATTTAATCTACAAAAATGTACTTTTTTTTTTTTAAATTTGTTTCAAAAACACATTGTTTTAAACAAAAATGTACAATGTTGTTTTAAACCACGAGTGGTGTTTGAAACCATTTTCAAAATAAAGCACATTTGGTATCAAGAGGGGTTTGAACCACCTCCCAAATATATTAGGCTTGGTTTAAACTAAGCTTGAATACTAGGGTCGGTTTTAAACCGCGGTTGAATTATAGGCTCAAATTTTAAACTGAAAGTGAATATTATGATCGATTATAACCCGAGCTTGAATTATAGGCTCGATTTTAAACCGAGCTTAAAAGTTAGGGCTCGGTTTAAACTACCTTGAACTATTGGCCAAGTTTTAAACATCGTAGACTTCATGACGTTCATCAATTGAAGACGAAGAACTACTACGGAGAGTTTGTAGAACTTCATCAACAAAAGGTATGTGGAGACTGAAACTCATCTATCACTTGGAAAGTCTATTTCTACTCTATCTCCTATATTTATACAAAATTCGTATTACTATATAGTTTTCGATTATACACATTTGAGATTTCGAGCTGAGTTTATCTCCTTACATATTTCTCGAAATATGTGCCGGTAAGCTTTCGCTTCAACCAAGTTCATCTTATATTATTGACGAAAGTCAAAAGATGATCATGTGAAAATTTCCGAGTAACATCTTACATGGTTTGTGTGAAACAATCATTTGGTGAAGACTTGGAATGTTTTGTTATGATTATTTCAATAACTTGAAAATTGCTTTGACGCTACTAGTGTGTGAAAAAGGCTATTGTCATCCTCTAAGAAAGTTTCAATGATTGAAATAGAGTTTAGAATACTTAACCATCATTGGATTATAAACATAGCATTCTTGCATGTATGTGATCCATGATCGGAACTAAAGTATGCATACCCGTATGCGTACTTGTAGTTGTGAAATTCCGTGTACCAGATCCACATACCTGTACGCATACTTCCGTAAGGTATAGGTCCGGGAATTTCTGCTGGGTTTTGGAAGTGTACTTAAGTATCCGTACCCGTTCGCATACTGGCGAACCCAACTCAGACCGATAACTTAAGTATGCGTACTCGTATTGATACGGGATGTTCCTTAGCACAACTCAGTGGATGATGTTTGTTTCCATTCTAATGCTCTTGCATATCTTTTTCCCATCCTAAATAGAGAGTCCAATAAAGGGAAGATATCAGTATTCTTGTTAAGTTTTAGATATTTAGAGTTTTGTTATGTTTGGTAATTGTTTGGCTTTGGGGTTTATTTAGAACTATAAGTAATTCCTGGTTCTCATCTTGTAGAACAGCTTGGATTAGCTCATTTTTATGATAATATTAATCAATCAGTTGATTTTCTATAAACCATTGTTATTTTCTTTTATACTCTTGGATTAGAGTTCCTTGTTCTTTTGTTACAACTCCTGGATTGGAGTTGATTTATCTTATTCTAGGAGTGGATTCTCGTATTGTTACGTTTACTATTCGATTGCTTCCGCTGTGCCATACCAGGTGGTATTTGAAAAAACGGGGGTACAACAACCTCACCCAATATTTCGATTAGCAATCTGTATAGACTAACTCTAATATAATTTTAAGAGAATCAACTAGACAGTCAGACTCAATCTTAATAAAAAGTATATCAAGGAGTTAATATCTCGATCTCTTGATTTGATCTTACTCAAGCAAATGGAAATCTGCGAGTCTTTATCAAATACTAGAGATATAAACTTGGATGGCACCAAACACCAATATCCAAGGATCAATCAATTTCCAATCAACAACCAAAGTTTGGATTTCTCAATTGATCGATACAACGCACAACCTGTGATATTTCAATCAATTATATAATGATAGACACATTTTTGTGTCTAATTTGTCTCGATTCTTTATATTGATAGTGCTCGATTTTGTAATTATTTTGGTATTTTATGTTTTGTAGGTGTTTTTGGAGAAATAAGCTTTTGCGGGAAAATTGGCTCGAAAAGTGGTATTTGCGCTCGTGGGAGAAAATTACTATTCGGACCCCTCACTTGGCTAAGGGGCACCTCATTGCTAAGGGGCACCCACAGGGCAACTGATATTGGCACACCAGAATTGGATAAGGGGAGGTCATCCTCTTCGTTTGAATTTTTGAAAGTGGCGCGAAAATGTTGCAGCGTGTAACAGATTTTTGATTCGATGTTTGGGCTATCTCTGGACAGATTCAATCACCAGATTTAGTTGGGCTGGACTTGAACTGAGTAAACAGGACTAGTATAGGCCTCTACTTCGACTAGAAGTGGCTAGATATCGAACGGAAGCAAAACAGAGAAAGAGGATGTTACGGGATAGTTGGTTGAAGTTTTGGACGAGATTGAGCCGGAGATTTTCACGGTAATGACTTGGTATTACCCTGTTACATCAAAACAGGACTGTTGGTGATCCCAGATTCGAAAGAAGAAGAAGTTACACGGACTTTCAAAGTTTCAATAATGCAGGGAAGTTCACGTCTGCATGAATCTGTTGGATGGATATTTGTCGGATTTTCTCGTTGGATTGGATTGATATGGGCCTGTTCATGATAAACAGGATTGGTAAGATGATTTGAATCTATAAAAAAAGAAAGTTTCATCAAATCTCGAGAAAACACAGAAGTTACCATATCTCGGGTTTGTGGATTTGTTTAGGAAGGTGCGTGGTAAAACTGGAAGCGTATCTTCTCTGATATGTTAATATCTATCTTAAGGAAGAGTTTGGTGTAAATCAGAGACGCGTAGAAGAAGAAAATAGGAAAGAAAAAGCCGAGACTTGGGTTAAAAGGAAGAGAAAGATATTTTCGGGATTTATTCGTCTGTGGTGTATAAAAAGAAGTTGTGGGAGTTTGAAAAGGTCTGTCGAGACTTTGGAGAGTTTGGGGAGCCAACAGAGGGCTCTGGTACGAAGAATCACGATTTGCAGAGTTGCAGCAGCAGCAGGTGGAGAAGAAGAAGAAGACGAAGAACAGACCTTCAAAGTCTGTCGCAAAAGCAGTCTTAAATACAACGACAGTATCAATAAACTATCGTTGTTCAACAGTCTTATAATTGTAACAGTAACCTCTGTAACACTCGTGCAGCGTTGCGAAACTCTGTTTTCATATATTTCTCAATAAAAACACCTTTTTGAGCCATGTTTCTATCTTTTGGGTGCGTTTTGAGCATGAGGAGCTAAACCCCAACACTAGGATGACGGAGGAAGCCTTATTCCACAATTTTTTGGTAACTATATTTGATTCTTTATGACTTTTGCACTTGTTTTAATTGATTTATGATTTTTCTTGATTAGTTGTGATTTTGTCTGATAGCGTATGCTTAGTCTAAAGAACTCTTGATGCGCTATGCTTATGATTTACATCTAATTCTTTATAAAATCTACTTTTGGCAAAGAAATAGAGTCTAGAAAAGAGCTACAATTGTTATGAATCAGTGTATGAACCAATTGAATGTGATTAATGGTGGAATCCGAAGTCCTAGTATCTCTCGATATCGTGACAAACTTGTGTATATATTTTCTTTGTTTTTAGTATTTTCTTAAATCGAGTCTTTACAAGTCTGAGAGGAACGACATCTTTCTTACCACTTTACTACAACTTGTTAAAATCACATCAATTTTTGGCGCCGCCGACGCGGACTTGTATTTAGATTTGTTTTAGGTTTCTTTTTCTTTTTATTATTTTTTGTTCTTTTTTACGCCTTTGGTATTTTTCGATTCTTTTTGATTTGGAGCGAAGCTACGAGGAAAGAAAAAGTGCTATAAAAGGAAAGCATCGCCAAAGAAGGAAAGAAAAGAGGAATCTGAAAGGAGTGAAGAAGAAGATTTTGTATATAGTTATTTTGTTTTATTTTTTTAGAAACTGTAAATAGGGTTGTATTTTTGTAATTTTTCTTTTTATTTTCGGACACTTTTTTGGACTTTATTTTTTTGGACGACATTATTTTAAAACCCTAAGGAAGGGTTAAGATTAAATATAAACTATTTGCAGGGAAGGACGACAGTTACGATACTGTCTCGGCCCCTCAGGTTCGTACACTGACATAGGAGTCGGTGGCCTGAGTCGACTTCAACGGTTCATCGCCCGTCTGGTACGGGAGGTAAGACTCTATCCACCCACGAATCCCCTGTCAGTGGGTTTTATTTTGTGTGACAACTCACACCCCTGCGAATAGAATGTCGAACTAGTATTACAATAGCCAATACAACGAATATCCGACTGAGTTTCAAAATGGACGTTACTACTTTGACCATAGTGTGAATAGTGGTTGGGAACATCAGCCTTTTCAAGGTTATGGCTCATACCATGATGAGCCCAATTACTATCCATACACCCACCGGTCATACGAGCAAAATTCCTCTCTACTAGAGTCCGCATGTAAGTTAGCTGAGTCAACACAAAAGTTACTTGAGTCAACACGTAGTTCAGATGCAATGAATAACTTAGTTTTGGACGAAAGCAATGCAACGTGTGAACCTTCTTTCCTAGATGAAATCAGGAAGTCATGTGAGTCGACTCGAGAAAATCTTTGTTAGAGGCCCGGAAAGAAATGCTCAAGATAGTTTTAATTTCCAATATAGTGTTTCCAATAGTACCTTTGAAAATGAAGATAGTTATTTGCATAATCAAGATGACGAGGTTAGAATTGGTAACACTACTTTAGATGAGGTTCGACCATTTTCATGTTATTACAATGATGATTATGATGAAGATAGTGTTGATGAAGAATTTGAAATGAGTAGGCATAGTGATCAGGAATTCGTTACTTCAATTGAGCTTAACAACGATAATATTATTTCTAGTTTGAATCCAAATAATTTTAATAATTATTCACCTATTCAAAAGGACGAGGATTTGACTAGAGATACCACCGTTTTAGACGATGTAGTTTTTCCTTATGATTACGAAGCCGATTATGGTTTAGAGGAACGGGTATATTTTGAGTCTAGCGATGTAGAAACAATAGACTTAGAAAAAGAAAATGAACTCGTAGAGATGAGTGAGGATGAACCCGACTTAGAAGAATCAATTGACCATTTTCAGGAATCGATGACCTTGAAATTAGGGAAGTTGTTTCTAGTCTTTCTAGAGACACTTTGAAAACTCTAAGTTTGGGGGTGATTATCATTCTCCATGTGCTTTAACTCTAGAAAGGTCCTTCACTTGGGACTTGACATATGTGCCTCAACCATTTTAAAAGATTATCTTCATACACGTTTTCCTGAACCTAGTGATGTCCATAAGGAAGTTCAGTTATTAGAAACCCATCCTCTGGTTGATGTGGTTAGCCTAGGCTATGATACCCAGATTGATTTTGTTTTCCCACCAAATATTTTTCAACCAATTGTGGGAATGTATGAATTTCAAATGTGTCAGTTATTAAGTTTTGAGACTAAGCCTAATTACTTTAGGAGATTAAGGTCGACACATTTGTTAAAGGAAGACCATCGCTCTCATTGTGGTCAGCTGTGTAAGTCAAATCTGATTGACTTAGAGGATCCTCAATTATTCAGGTTATTATTATGTGCTTCTAAGTTTTTATTTGAGTTTTTCCAGACTCTACAACTTGATAATTTGGATCTTACTTATGAGGAACGCAAGCCCAAAGAAATTTATTTAGACCCTTTCATAGAGCCTGAACCTGAACCACAGCTAGATTTAGTTGTCTTAAACAGGAAACTAGACAAGGGTGTGCTTTATTTGTTGATTTTCTTGGCATGTTGCAGATTCCTTTTATTTGTGGTAGCTTTATTTGGTTTTGATGACCCACATAAATTTCGGCTATTATTTTATGATTTTATGAGGTGACTAATCCTTTCTTAGTCTGGCTGAAGACTTTAAACTTAGCACTTCTTGGGAGGTAACCCAATATTCATGCGACACGGTAATATCTTTCCTTAACTCTTTTATTTCAAATGGTAATAGTTTCTCCTTGTTCATTCTTTTAATTTTATCTTTAGAACATTGAGGACAATGTTAGATTTAAGTTTGGGGGTATGGGAGAAACATTTTAGTTGCATTGTTAAACTCCAGAGCCTAGAAATTTATGCTTACTAAGGATGGCACTAACCAATCTAAGTGGATGGAAGCATTTTGGTTGTAGGAGTTGAGGAACCAATCTCGATTAGATGGAAACATCTAAAGAGTCTATTCATAAAAGCACAAAGAGCTCGGGTGTTAGAAATGACATGATAGTTTCACCAATCTCGTTGAGTCCTTTTCACTTCTGTTTTTATTTTATTTTGTTTTCAAACTATGTTTCTCTAAGTGATTAGGTGGGTCCCACGATTCAAGTTGTTACCAATGCTAGGGTGAAATAGAGTGATTGAGATACAAAAAAAAAAAAAAAAAAAGTGAGACCAGACCATTAGACCAACTGGAATAAATTCAATAAAGTCGACCACTGGAACCCTTGTATATGCCAGTTGTGTTGACCTAGAGTTAGGATTATCGAACACTGGTTCCCTTGTATATGCCCGTGTGTTGATATTAGTCGACCTAGTATCTCGGTCCATTAGGATAGGTTCATTTTGGTGGAGGCCTTGAGACAGAGATATGGGAAACATCGATCACTTAGTAAACATCAAAACCATCTATGTTTTTCTCTATATCCATCTTCTTGATCTATCCATGTGATTAGTTTTGACTCCGGGTATTGATGTCCATAGTGCGACTATCTGAGTAGAGCTCTGTGACTTATATATGAATTTTAGTATGCTTGAGTGCAAACTCGTGTACATTAATTGGAATTTCGCATCAGGGTACTTCCTCCTGTAGTCAATAAGTATGCCAACCAAGGAGATTTTTTAGTGCCTTCCAAGGTTCTGCGTAGATAGCTAGAGTCTGGAGTATAAAGGTTTTGTGGGTACACCTCTGGTAAACCCTCCCGAGACTATAACTCGGCCACTAGGGCCACCTAGGGGTTTAAAGGCTTATTGCATACGCTAAATGCAATCGACGATGCCTACGACAGTGAGTTAGGATTTTATTTTATTTTTGCTCGAGGACTAGCAAATAATAGGTTTGGGGGTATTTGATAGACACATTTTTGTGTCTAATTTGTCTCGATTCTTTATATTGATAGTGCTCGATTTTGTACTTATTTTGGTATTTTATGTTTTTGTAGGTGTTTTTGGAGAAATAAGCTTTTGCGGGAAAATTGGCTCGAAAAGTGGTATTTGCGCTCGTGGGAGAAAATTACTATTCGGACCCCTCACTTGGCTAAGGGGCACCTCATTGCTAAGGGGCACCCACAGGGCAACTGATATTGGCACACGATTGAATTGGATAAGGGGAGGTCATCCTCTTCGTTTGAATTTTTGAAAGTGGCGCGAAAATGTTGCAGCGTGTAACAGATTTTTGATTCGATGTTTGGGCTATCTCTGGACAGATTCAATCACCAGATTTAGTTGGGCTGGACTTGAACTGAGTAAACATGACTAGTATATGCCTCTACTTCGACTAGAAGTGGCTAGATATCGAACGGAAGCAAAACAGAGAAAGAGGATGTTACGGGATAGTTGGTTGAAGTTTTGGACGAGATTGAGCCGTAGATTTTCACGGTAATGACTTGGTATTACCCTGTTACATCAAAACAGGACTGTTGGTGATCCCAGATTCGAAAGAAGAAGAAGTTACACGGACTTTCAAAGTTTCAATAATGCAGGGAAGTTCACGTCTGCATGAATCTGTTGGATGGATATTTGTCGGATTTTCTCGTTGGATTGGATTGATATGGGCCTGTTCATGATAAACAAGATTGGTAAGATGATTTGAATCTATATAAAAAGAAAGTTTCATCAAATCTCGAGAAAACACAGAAGTTACCATATCTCGGGTTTGTGGATTTGTTTAGGAAGGTGCGTGGTAAAACTGGAAGCGTATCTTCTCTGATATGTTAATATCTATCTTAGGGAAGAGTTTGGTGTAAATCAGAGACGCGTAGAAGAAGAAAATAGGAAAGAAAAAGCCGAGACTTGGGTTAAAAGGCAGAGAAAGATATTTTCGGGATTTATTCGTCTGTGGTGTATAAAAAGAAGCTGTGGAAGTTTGAAAAGGTCTGTCGAGACTTTGGGGAGTTTGGGGAGCCAACAGAGGGCTCTGGTACGAAGAATCACGATTTGCAGAGTTGCAGCAGCAGCAGGTGGAGAAGAAGAAGAAGACGAAGAACATACCTTCAAAGTCTGTCGCAAAAGCAGTCTTAAATACAACGACAGTATCAATAAACTATCGTTGTTCAACAGTCTTATAATTGTAACAGTAACCTCTGTAACACTCGTGCAGCGTTGCGAAACTCTGTTTTCATATATTTCTCAATAAAAACACCTTTTTGAGCCATGTTTCTATCTTTTGGGTGCGTTTTGAGCATGAGGAGCTAAACCCCAACACTAGGATGACGGAGGAAGCCTTATTCCACAATTTTTTGGTAACTATATTTGATTCTTTATGAGTTTTGCACTTGTTTTAATTGATTTATGATTTTTCTTGATTAGTTGTGATTTTGTCTGATAGCGTATGCTTAGTCTAAAGAACTCTTGATGCGCTATGCTTATGATTTACATCTAATTCTTTATAAAATCTACTTTTGGCAAAGAAATAGAGTCTAGAAAAGAGCTACAATTGTTATGAATCAGTGTATGAACCAATTGAATGTGATTAATGGTGGAATCCAAGTCCTAGTATCTCTCGATATCGTGACAAACTTGTGTATATATTTTCTTTGTTTTTCGTATTTTCTTAAATCGAGTCTTTACAAGTCTGAGAGGAACGACATCTTTCTTACCACTTTACTACAACTTGTTAAAATCACATCAATTTTTGGCGCCGCCGACGCGGACTTGTATTTAGATTTGTTTTAGGTTTCTTTTTCTTTTTATTATTTTTTGTTCTTTTTTACGCCTTTGGTATTTTTCGATTCTTTTCAGATTTGGAGCGAAGCTACGAGGAAAGAAAAAGTGCTATAAAAGGAAAGCATCGCCAAAGAAGGAAAGAAAAGAGGAATCTGAAAGGAGTGAAGAAGAAGATTTTGTATATAGTTATTTTGTTTTATTTTTTTAGAAACGTAAATAGGGTTGTATTTTTGTAATTTTTCTTTTTATTTTCTGGACACTTTTTTGGACTTTATTTTTTGGACGACATTATTTTAAAACCCTAAGGAAGGGTTAAGATTAAATATAAACTATTTGCAGGAAGGACGACAGCGATTACGATCTTGTCTCGGCCCTCGGAGTTCGTACACCGACATAGGAGTCGGTGGCCCGAGTCGACTTCAACGGTTCATCGCCCGTCACCTCGGGTACGGAGGTAAGACTCTATCCACACACGAATCCCTGTCGGTGGGTTTTATTTTGTGTGACAACTCACACCCCTGCGAATAGAATGTCGAACTGGTATTACAATAGCCAATACAACGAATATCCGACTGAGTTTCAAAATGGACGTTACTACTTTGACCATAGTGTGAATAGTGGTTGGGAACATCAGCCTTTTCAAGGTTATGGCTCATACCATGATGAGCCCAATTACTATCCATACACCCACCGGTCATACGAGCAAAATTCCAATCTCTACTAGAGTCCGCATGTAAGTTAGCTGAGTCAACACAAAAGTTACTTGAGTCAACACGTAGTTCAGATGCAATGAATAACTTAGTTTTGGACGAAAGCAATGCAACGTGTGAACCTTCTTTCCTAGATGAAATCAGGAAGTCATGTGAGTCGACTCAGAAAATGTTGTTAGAGGCCCAGGAAAGAAATGCTCAAGATAGTTTTAATTTCCAATATAGTGTTTCCAATAGTACCTTTGAAAATGAAGATAGTTATTTGCATAATCAAGATGACGAGGTTAGAATTGGTAACACTACTTTAGATGAGGTTCGACCATTTTCATGTTATTACAATGATGATTATGATGAGGATAGTGTTGATGAAGAATTTGAAATGAGTAGGCATAGTGATCAGGAATTCGTTACTCCAATTGAGCTTAACAACGATAATATTATTTCTAGTTTGAATCCAAATAATTTTAATAATTATTCACCTATTCAAAAGGACGAGGATTTGACTAGAGATACCACCGTTTTAGACGATGTAGTTTTTCCTTATGATTACGAAGCCGATTATGGTTTAGAGGAACGGGTATATTTTGAGTCTAGAGATGTAGAAACAATAGACTTAGAAAAAGAAAATGAACTCGTAGAGATGAGTGAGGATGAACCCGACTTAGAAGAATCAATTGACCATTTTCAGGAATCAGATGACCTTGAAATTAGGGAAATTGTGACTAGTCTTTCTAGAGACACTGAAAACTCTAAGTTTGGGGGTGATTATCATTCTCCATGTGCTTTAACTCTAGAGTGACATTATGGCAGTTGGTGATGCTCAAAATGCAGTGGATTGTGCAGTTTGTTTTGGTTGTAATCTCACTACTTTTCCTATGAAATATTTAGGAATTCCTCTTGGTAGCAAGTCTAAAGCAGTGGGAGTATGGGATGTCATTTTGCAAAGATTTCAAAAGAAATTGAGTTCTTGGCAGAGAAGATACTTATCAAAAGGTGGAAGACTTATGCTAATTAAGAGTGTGTTGTCTAGTATTCCTATATACTATCTTTCTCTTTTTCAGATGCCAATTTCAGTGGTAAAGCAGATGGAAAGGATTATGAGGCATTTTTTGTGGGGCTCGACTAATGTCAAGCCTAAGAGAAGTTGGGTTGGTTGGAAGTATGTAAGTTTGCCTAAAGAAGGGGGTGGTGTGGGTGTTAAGAAGCTGAGAAAAATGAATCAAGCTTTGCATGCCAAATGGATATGGAGATATGGGACTGAAAAGAAGGCTTTGTGGAGGAAGATTGTGAACCAAAAATTTGGAGGAAACATTGAAGCTCTTTATCCTAGTGACAATAAAAAGCATGTGGGGAAAAGTTTGTGGGCTGGAATTCTTAAGACTAAAGTTATTGTAGAAGATAATACAATTTTACAGGTTAACAATGGAGACAGGGTTCTTCTGTGGCAAGACAAGTGGGTAAATGGTCATGCTATAAAAAGTCTATTTCCTGCTTTACACAAAATCAGTATGAGGAAAGATGCTACTATTAAGGAGTGTATTTCTAATGATGGAGGATGGAATTTGGGATTCAGTAGATCTTTAAATGATGCTGAAGTGGATGAGGTTGCTCAATTGGTGTCTATTTTACCGGTCATTGATTCAGAGATGGAGGATAAAAGAATTTGGCAGTATGGTGATAACTTTTCTGTTGAAGGTTGTTATGCTTCTCTGGAGATTGATGGTCTAATTTCTTTCCCTCACAAAAATCATGGGAATCCTAGGATACCACAAAAAGTAATTTTCTTTGTTTGGACATTGTGTTACAATGCGGCCCAACAATGGACACTTTGAAGAACTCATTTCAGGTAAAAGGGTGTTTGTTGTGCAAGAAAATTCGAATCCAACCAACACATTTTTCTTCATTGTGAATTCACAACTGCTGTTTGGAACCATTTTCTGGAAGGTTATAAGTTGCAGTGGGTTTTTCAAGGTTCAGTAAGACAGTCTTTGTGGGAATGGAACAGGAAGAAGGGCAATAATTTGATTGTTAGAGCAAGGGATATGGAGTGAGGGTTCTCATTCAATATGAATGAGTTTCATTTGGATTTGATCAAATTAGGTGCTGCTATGGAGTGAGAAGACCCACTCATTCATCAAAAATCACCCACACACTCGTTGAAACGAATTAGCTGTCGAAAGTCTTCACTAAGCGGCTGAAGTTTAGCCGTTTGGGGAAAAAAGACCTTGAGCGGCTAAAGATTTGCCTCCCAAGCATTTCTTTAGTTTTTTTTTTCCTTAAAACTCTGAAAAACGGGTCCCACATGAGTTTTATTAATAAAAAACTCTAAATATATCCAAACGGCTAAAGATATGCCTCCTGGGATTTTTTTTTCTTCTCAAACGGCTAATGATTAGCCTCTTAGCCTATTTTCTACTCATTCCATAGTGCAAAAACCACTCTTTCACCCAGTCTCTCACTGGATTTGGCAGTGAATGAGTGCAAAACACACTCATTCCATAGCCCTTGCTCTTAGAAGGAATATTTGAGATTTGATCCCCTTTGCTATCTGGTGGACAGTTTGGGTGGAAAGAAATGGAAGGAACTTTAATGGAACTTATAATGGTTTGCAGCTGATACTTGATAAGGTGAAGATTTTGATTTTCAACTGGTGTTTGGGCACAAAAGTCTTTGAGGGTATTTCTTTGAACCAAGTGATTAATAACTGGGAGGGTGTCATAGGTCCTTTGTAGTGATTTTTTTTCTTTGTTTTCTTTTTCCCTTTCATTGCTTATTCATTTCAAGTTTTGGTTCTGTGTTTCTCATTCTTGAGAACTCTTTGTTTCTTGTAGCTTACCACCATCTTGGTGGTCTAGTTACTTTTTCTTAATATATTTCCTTTTGAGTCAAAAAAATTCTCAACGGATATAGAATTCCAGTTCTACCAAGAAGAGGAGATTAATATCAGAAACCGCGCGTTAATACTTGTTGTACTCTAAAACAGGTTCAAGTTGTAGTCGGAAATAAAGAAGGAAAGGTGGTGGTTCCATCCGTTAACAAGGTGGCGTCAGTCAGCTCTAAAAGAAAGGTTTCTCGCTAGGAAATTTGTAAGGGAGCTTGGATTTGGATCAGATTTTCAAAATTAATGTCTATTCAAAGTGCCTTTGAGACTTGGAGTGCATTCAAAATGGCTCGACTTGAAAAAGTGCCTTAATCATCATTTGGATAAGAGGTTATGGTTTTCTTGATCAAGTTAGGGTTTCGTCGTATCTCGGTATTGCATTTAAAACACAAAATCTAGTATTTGTTGATGTCTATCAACTTGACAAGTTGAATGGAGCCCCCAACAAACTGGAGGTAATTCTTCAATTCTATACATACGGAAATATATAACCAGATACATTACAGATTAAAGCAGAACAAACTAAAAAATCATACAAAACATAAAATGGATCAGTTTCATTACTTCTCAATAAATAGGTTTGAGAGACTGAATAATATGCATATATCTAAAACCCAAGGAAAAAACTAAAAACAAGAAAAGTCACCCCAATCTGGTCAAACAACTTCAGAGTTCAGACTGAATACAATCAACAAAATTATTGTAGTTCTGCTTACCCTCCTCTAATGCACCATCTATGATCACAATGGCCTTGTTTGGTAAAATTTATGATTATCTATTTATGATTATAGATGATTATATCAAAATCATTTATCAATTTATGATTATCTATTTATGATTATAGATAATCATAAATTGATAAATGATTTTGATATAATCATTTTAAAAATAAATTTTTCCAAACACTTTTTTTTTCAGATAATTGATTATCTTAGAATGATGATCTCAAAAAGGAGAGGAAAGAACAATTATCTAGGATATTTTTTTAGTCTTATGTTGTTTTTTTGTCTTTCTCTTGATAGTTTAGAGAAAATAAGAAGAAAAAATTCAATTTGAGTTTCTTAGAAAAAATAATTGATTATAATAAATTTTCAAAACAACTTTTTTCTGTTTATGGAAATAATGGATTTTTTCAATTATGATTAAAATAAGCAATTACTATAATGGTTACCAAACGCATATAGAATCCATTATAATCGCATAATGGATTATAAGCTGATAATCCATTAAAATAATGGTTACCAAACAGCCCCAATGTGGATGAACAGTTGACTCGAATCTGTCCCATTAACGGTCCTGTGAGTACTCCATTGTTTGAAAGCTTTATCATTGCATTGGAGAAATCCTTTATAAACAAGAAATTGTTTGAGGCGTATGCTCTTACCCAGTTGAGTCCTTTCCTCACTCATGAGTTGCTCGATCATACTTAAGGACACTTTTGTTGTGGATCGGGCCCCTGGTAAAAATGAGTCCCAAAACCCGTCTCCAGGGCTTCATCCTTCTCCAGATCGATGAATGCTGACTTGTTATCACACCTGATTACCATGGTGTTCAGGAACTCATGTTCTATGCTTGGGTCTGCTTTGCCGGTACCAGAGACATTGGAGATTCGATCTGTGAGGAAACTATAGTGAACTGCACCAATGTTGTGAGCACCTGTATGAGAATAAGCAAACATTCAGTATCCTCTTTCATTTCATCAAATTCACATTCATAAAATCAGCATTTGTTGGATGACACATAAAGAACTGGATTACTTTGTCAAGTCAAACCCCATACACAAATTCCATTCGAATTACAAACTAAACATTAATCACTAGGACAAGAAAACCGCATTGCAGTTGACACATTAAGAACTGGATTACTTTTTCTAGTGAAACCCGCACACAAGTTTCATTCAGAATTATAAACTAAAACATTATTCGGAAAAAACTTGACTACAGAAGTAGAACAACAAGGCCAAAAGCTAGTCAAATACCCTAGTTAGAACCAAATCTCATAATATTGAAAACAAACCTAACATGAACAAGAATAATCAAAACTGAATTGACAAATCCCAAGTGGAACCCCATACACAAATTGCATTAAGAACTACAAACTTAACATTCTGCAAGCATAAACAAACTCCCGCTGAAATTCAAGAAACGTGATTATAGGAGGAAGGTTGTCAATTAGGGTTTAGTAAATTTACCCAATAGACTGACTGTTTCTTGTTCATTAAAGTTTCTACGGAGAAACTTTGAGAGGATTCTGAGAGATCATCGGTTGGTCTTTGGAAGCTCTATTAGAGCAATTTCAGGGAATGATATAAGACTATCTCTCCTTCCTATAGGAATTGGATAGAAAGGTCCACCAACCTGTATTCCAACAATCCACAAAAACCAAACTCAAAACCCAAGAAGATGAAACCAAAATCGAAGAAAATGAAACCAAAATCAAACCCAAAATTGAAGAAAGTGGAGAAACAGTTGGAAGAAGGAATTACCAGACCAACACTATCTCTTGCAGCAAGAACGAGAATATCGAGCAAGAAACAACACTAGGACAAACCGATTCCACTCGGCTTTAATCTTGTCAACTACATCGAATCCTTTCAACGATTGATTGGGTATTACATCTTTCTCACTTCTACTCCATTCGTTGAGTTCAACAGACACGGATGCATCACATCCCTTGAAACAACAAAACCAAAATCACAAATACATCAAAATCAAAATTACCCTAAAATCGAAGTCAAAATCAAAATCAAGTTACAGTAAAATCAAACAAATGCATAGTTAGTTAAGAATCTTACCCCAATGAAGCAATCATGGAAGAGTAATCGAACAAGTGCAGGAGCAACAATAGATTGATTCTTATAGAGTTGAGAAATAGTAGATCTTATTATTTGTTCCGCTTGTGGACATGAATTTCGGTAGAAATCGAATTCAAGAGATTGATTAGCAGAGAGAGCGAATGTTTGGTCTCCAATCAATGAATTATACCAAAATGATGATGATGGTGTTGATGATGATGAAGAACCAGTAGAAATCATGGTGATGCTCATGATGATGATAATCAAAGAAACAAGACTCCATTTCTTCAACATCTCTTCTTCTCTCACACTATTTTCGTTTCTCTCTATTTTGTTTACAGAAGACGATGAATTTTCATGGAAAACTTATAAGGTTTTTTCTATTCTTTTATGATGAAAATACCCCTCTAACAGAATGGTGAGTCTAGGTAATGCTGGATTCTCTCTTTTCCCACCTCTCTCAAAGGAGTGGTGATGGATTCGCTCTCTCACGTGAAAAACAATATTTTTTTTCTTTTTTCTTTTTTCTTTTTTTTTTTCCTAGTAAAATAAATTTTACCGAGTTGAAAGCGATTTTATAAAGTTTTACATCAAGACTTTCTACATCCTTCGGCATTAAAACTTCTCCAATCATACATGAAAATCGGGGATTGTTATTACAACCAAAGCAACCAACAAATGATCCATTCATTGTTAGGGTTTACAATAATCAAGTATCTAAACTAACTAATTAAATTAAAGGAGCAATGGTTAACTAACTCAGTCTGAATCAGTGTCTGAATCAATGTCTTTGTGGAAGTTGTTGGTGTGGTTGACTGAGGAGTTGTTGCTAGTATCGTTGGGCCTGCTGGTGGTGGTGTAGATAGTGTTAATGTTTATTATGAAGATGAACTTCTTTTTACAAAGAATTATATTCTTGATATTTAGCAGTAGCACAATCATCATGTGTAAGCAACCAACAACAAATATCCAATAGAAATTCTTAAAATAAAAGACTCAATCTAAACAAAGGAAGAAAACCTAAATTAGTGTTGATTAAAGCTTATGAAAAGAAATAAAATCACAACTGAAAGAAAATTAATCAGAAGAAAAGCAAGTAGTAGAAGAGATTAGGATGAGCTTGGTCTGCTCATATATGCTTCAAAGGAGCAAATTTGAGCATAATGCACTCAAAAGGCTAAGGTTTCTCAGAGGAGAGAGAGTTTTAGGGTTATCGTTTTTTGTCAACTAGGGTATTTGCCTTCAATCAGTTTCGTGGCCGGGAAAGTTGCTTAAAGGGGATTTTTTGGTACCGCTTTTAATTAATCAAGTTTATGCTTTATTTTATTTTATTGTGGTTCTCTGAATTTGAAATTTTATAGCGAGAATTTGAATCCAAAGTTTTTGTTTTGATTCATAGGTTATAGGGATAAGACCACATATATGGTCTGTAACTTCAGAGTATACAAATATAATTGAGTAATGGTCCATAACCTCAGAGTTTACAAAAGTATTGAGTTTTTTAATGCCAAAATATTAGCATTTGAATGATCTACTGTTACCTCGATGGAGGGTGGACAATCATACTCCCTGAGGATAAAAAATCATAAACCCACCATTCATATAGGTTTTGAATTCCCATATTTTTTTTCCTTTATGTTTATGTTTATCAAAAATGATAATAATATTATATCTCTAACGAAGTGTTTTTATTCCTTTTAAACAAACATGTAATAAAACTTATAAATGAAGGAAGGACGCCATGGGTGTCAGTTGGAATACTAAATATATGTTGTACACATGGCAAGAGACATCAGTGAAGTAGCATCTTTTTGAATAGGTTTATTAAATTACTGGTGCAAAAGCTATATGCCTTTTCTTAGTCTTTTTCACCTGCTCATATGTCGTAGCGTAGTTATTTTAGTCCATCCACTCTCAATGTGTATAAATGGATACAAGTATTATCTTCTTGATTGAAGTTAGTAGTAAACATGATTTATCACGTTTCACGGATGCAATGGCGTAAGAGCATCGCTTAGTCAAACTCACAAGGTTTGGTATGCCAAGTTTAGTTGATCCAAACTATATCTTGATTTATAGCCTACTAAGTTCAGTTTCAGATTAGGAATAAAGAATGATAATTGAGTATCAAAATTCACCTTGGAGGTTGAAGGTTAGATAACAATGGAAATATTTACGAGAACTTCATAAACAAAGGTATGTGAAGACTGGTTTTTCTATTTATTCATATTTTCTACCATTATATCTACTAAGACAATGTCATATGACTTCAATATTATGATGAATATCGCAAAGAAGAAAATTTGAGATCAAAATAGTACTCCGAATTATATATCAAAGCAATGCATAATTTATCGCATAATAGGTTGAGAACTATTAGAACTAGCTTTAGCTTATGATTAACAAAACTAACAGGGTGTTTGTTTTTTGATGAGTCGACGTGTGGATCAGCCTCTTCCCCTGGATAGACAAGAGTCAGATATCATACCGTTTGTTTTCTAGTTTGACTCGCGATCTGACTCATACCTATATACCCACTGACTCATAATTTTTTAGTATAAGTCGGGTCAGATCTGACTTAAAAAAAAACATGCATCGAGTCAGAGCTAGATGATTCAGGTCATTTCATTCAGATCCAAACGAGTTAGAATGGCAAACGGGAAAGAAAAAAAACATGACATGGTTCTAGTGCCACAAACAGTAGATATTGAATAATTTTCTCCCATCCATCACTACACTTTTGGAAGCTATGTATTTTAACTCCATCTCTGAAAGTCATACAAATTACAAATGATCAAACAGATGATGAAGACGGTTTATATGATTGTATTCTAAAAATTCATGGTTCAAGTCTAGCTTGTATCTTTTACCTAGAGTGCGGTTGTGAGGTAAAGAAGGATTATAGCATGTCCAGCTTCCTAACATTAGGTACAACAAAAGTGAAATTTTTTTAATATGGATCAAGTATGGAGCCAAGGATTATCATACTATGACCCACACTGACAGAATCGCCGCCGTTCTTTCTTATATAATCCTTCTTCTTACTACAATTAGATTTCTAAATGAACCTCTTTTAGAGAACCCATAATTTGTGCATGTTAGGGGCGGCAGTGGAAATGGTATAGCACAATTGGTATATATACCATTTTAGTTTATCTTTTTTTTTTTTTTTTTTTAAATTTAGCAAGCAAAGTTTCAAAAACACATCGTGGCGTTTTAATCTACAAAAATGTACAATGTTGTTTTAAACCACGAGTGGTGTTTGAAACTATTTTCAAACTAAAGCACATTTGGTATCAAGAGGGGTTTGAACCACCTCCCAAATATATTAGGCTTGGTTTAAACTAAGCTTGAATACTAGGGTCGGTTTTAAACCGCGGTTGAATTATAGGCTCAAATTTTAAACTGAAAGTGAATATTATGATCGATTATAACCCGAGCTTGAATTATAGGCTCGATTTTAAACTGAGCTTAAAAGTTAGGCTCGGTTTAAACTACCTTGAACTATTGGCCAAGTTTTAAACATCGTAGACTTCACGACGTTCATCAATTGAAGACGAAGAACTACTACGGAGAGTTTGTAGAACTTCATCAACAAAAGGTATGTGGAGACTGAAACTCATCTATCACTTGGAAAGTCTATTTCTACTCTATCTCCTATATTTATACAAAATTCGTATTACTATATAGTTTTCGATTATACACATTTGAGATTTCGAGCTGAGTTTATCTCCTTACATATTTCTCGAAATATGTGCCGGTAAGCTTTCGCTTCAACCAAGTTCATCTTATATTATTGACGAAAGTCAAAAGATGATCATGTGAAAATTTCCGAGTAACATCTTACATGGTTTGTGTGAAACAATCATTTGGTGAAGACTTGGAATGTTTTGTTATGATTATTTCAATAACTTGAAAATTGCTTTGACGCTACTAGTGTGTGAAAAAGGCTATTGTCATCCTCTAAGAAAGTTTCAATGATTGAAATAGAGTTTAGAATACTTAACCATCATTGGATTATAAACATAGCATTCTTGCATGTATGTGATCCATGATCGGAACTAAAGTATGCATACCCGTATGCGTACTTGTAGTTGTGAAATTAGTGTACAGTCCACATACCTGTACGCATACTTCCGTAAGGTATAGGTCCGGAATTTCGATGGGTTTTGGAAGTGTACTTAAGTATCCGCACCCGTTCGCATCTTGGCGAACCCAACTCGAGCACCGATAACTTAAGTATGCGTACTCGTATTGATACGGGACGTTCCTTAGCACAACTCGGTGGTGATGTTTGTTTCCATTCTAATGCTCTTGCATATCTTTTTCCCATCCTAAATAGAGAGTCCAATAAAGGGAAGATATCAGTATTCTTGTTAAGTTTTAGATATTTAGAGTTTTGTTATGTTTGGTAATTGTTTGGCTTTGGGGTTTATTTAGAACTATAAGAAATTCCTGGTTCTCATCTTGTAGAACAGCTTGGATTAGCTCATTTTTATGATAATATTAATCAATCAGTTGATTTTCTATAAACCATTGTTATTTTCTTTTATACTCTTGGATTAGAGTTCCTTGTTCTTTTGTTACAGCTCCTGGATTGGAGTTGATTTATCTTATTCTAGGAGTGGATTCTCGTATTGTTACGTTTACTATTCGATTGCTTCCGCTGTGCCATACCAGGTGGTATTTGAAAAAACGGGGGTACAACAACCTCACCCAATATTTCGATTAGCAATCTGTATAGACTAACTCTAATATACTTTTAAGAGAATCAACTAGACAGTCAGACTCAATCTTAATAAAAAGTATATCAAGGAGTTAATATCTCGATCTCTTGATTTGATCTTACTCAAGCAAATGGAAATCTGCGAGTCTTTATCAAATACTAGAGATATAAACTTGGATGGCACCAAAGACCAATATCCAAGGATCAATAAATTTCCAATCAACAACCAAAGTTTGGATTTCTCAATTGATCGATACAACGCACAACCTGTGATATTTCAATTATATAATGATAGACACATTTTTGTGTCTAATTTGTCTCGATTCTTTATATTGATAGTGCTCGATTTTGTACTTATTTTGGTATTTTATGTTTTTGTAGGTGTTTTTTGGAGAAATAAGCTTTTGCGGGAAAATTGGCTCGAAAAGTGGTATTTGCGCTCGTGGGAGAAAATTACTATTCGGACCCCTCACTTGGCTAAGGGGCACCTCATTGCTAAGGGGCACCCACAGGGCAACTAATATTGGCACACCAGAATTGGATAAGGGGAGGTCATCCTCTTCGTTTGAATTTTTGAAAGTGGCGCGAAAATGTTGCGGCGTGTAATGATTTTGATTCGATGTTTGGGCTATCTACGGACAGATTCAATCACCCCGATTTAGTTGGGCTGGACTTGAACCGAGTAAACGGGACTAGTATAGGCCTCTACTTCGACTAGAAGTGGCTAGATATCGAACGGAAGCAAAACAGAAAGAGGATGTTACGGGATAGTTGGTTGAAGTTTTGGACGAGATTGAGTAGGAGATTTTCACGGTAATGACTTGGTATTACTGTTACATCAAAACAGATTTGTTGGTGATCCCAGATTCGAAAAAGAAGAAGAAGTTACACGGACTTTCAAAGTTTCAATAATGCGGGGAAGTTCACGTGCATGAATGAATCATTGGATGGATATTTGTCGGATTTTCTCGTTGGATTGGATTGATATGGGCCGTTCATGATAAACAGGATTGGTAAGATGATTTGAATCTATAGAAAAAGAAAGTTTCATCAAATCTCGAGAAAACACAGAAGTTACCATATCTCGGGTTTGTGGATTTGTTTAGGAAGGTGCGTGGTAAAACTGGAAGCGTATCTTCTCTGATATGTTAATATCTATCTTAGGGAAGAGTTTGGTGTAAATCGAGACGTGTAGAAGAAGAAAATAGGAAAGAAAAAGCCGAGACTTGGGTTAAAAGGCGAGAGAAAGATATTTTCGGGATTTATTCGTCGTGGTGTATAAAAAGAAGTTGTGGAAGTTTGAAAAGGTGCGTCGAGACTTTGGGGAGTTTGGGGAGCCAACGAGAGAGGGCTGCAGTACGAAGAATCACGATTTGCGAGTTGCGGCGAGCAGTAGGTGGAGAAGAAGAAGAAGACGAAGAACAGACCTTCAAAGTCTGTCGCAAAAGCAGTCTTAAATACAACGACAGTATCAATAAACTATCGTTGTTCAACAGTCTTATAATTGTAACAGTAACCTCTGTAACACTCTTGTAGCGTTGCGAAACTCTGTTTTCATATATTTCTCAATAAAAACACCTTTTTGAGCCATGTTTCTATCTTTTGGGTGCGTTTTGAGCATGAGGAGCTAAACCCCAACACTAGGATGACGGAGGAAGACTTATTCCACAATTTTTTGGTAACTATATTTGATTCTTTATGACTTTTGCACTTGTTTTAATTGATTTATGATTTTTCTTGATTAGTTGTGATTTTGTATGATAGCGTATGCTTAGTCTAAAGAACTCTTGATGCGCTATGCTTATGATTTACATCTAATTCTTTATAAAATCTACTTTTGGCAAAGAAATAGAGTCTAGAAAAGAGCTACAATTGTTATGAATCAGTGTATGAACCAATTGAATGTGATTAATGGTGGAATCCGAAGTCCTAGTATCTCTCGATATCGTGACAAACTTGTGTATATATTTTCTTTGTTTTTAGTATTTTCTTAAATCGAGTCTTTACAAGTCTAAGAGGAACGCCATCTTTCTTACCACTTTACTACAACTTGTTAAAATCACATCATATAACAAAATATAATGCGAAATAAAAATAACACAGACACCAGAAGTTTTGTTAACGAGGAAACTGCAAATGCATAAAAACCCCGGGACCTAGTCCATATTGAACACCACATTGTATTAAGCCGCTACAGACACTAGCCTACTACAAACTAACTTCAGTCTGGACTGTAGTTGAACTCTAATCAATATCACACTGATTCAAGGTACAATTGATCTCCTTACGTCTCTGATACCAGCAGGATACTACGCACTTGATTCCCTTAGATGATCTCACCCAAAACTAAGAGTTGCTACGACCCAAAGTCGAAGACTTCAATAAAAAAATCTGTATCACACGGAAAAGTCCATGATGATAGATAAATCTGTCTCCCACAGATAAACCTATGAGTTTTTTTCCGTCTTTTGATAAATCAAGGTGAACAAGAACTAATTGATAACCCGGACTTATATTCCCGAATAACATCCTAGTATTATCGATCATCTCACAATAATCTAAATCGTATGGTAGCGAAACTAGATATTGTGGAATCACAAACGATGAGACGAAGATGTTTGTGATTTCTTTTTATCTTGCCCTATCGGAGATATAATCTCAAGTCAATTATTCAATTGAACTAGTATGATAGAAAATGGCAAGATCAGATCGCTCAACTATAAGAAAGTAGTTTCATCTGGCTTCACAATCCCAATGAAGTCTTTCAGTCGTTAACCTATAGGGTCTCGAGAAGAAACTTAAGGTTAAAGGAGAATCGACTCTAGCAAAACCAACTAGTATCACACAAGAGGTGTGGGGATTAGTTTTTCCAGTTGCTAGATGTCTCCTTTATATAGTTTTGAAATCAGGGTTTGCAATCTAAGTTACCTTGGTAACAAATCATTTAATCACCGTTACATGAAAAACCTTATTCAACCAAGCTAATATCTTTCAACCGTTAGATCGAAACTTAGCTTGTCATACACAAATGAAATGTATTCATTTAGGTTTGAGTAACCGTACCTAAACGTGTACACTTAGTTGGTTCACAAATAGTTAACCAATGGTTAGCCATATGAGTACTTTCATATTAACCGTATTAATCTTTCTCATAACTAGTTCAAATGACTCATAAGAACTAGTTCAAGAGTTGTTCAATTGCTTAGGTCTTTATTCATAGACACAATTGAAACAAAACCGGTTTGATTCACTTGAATCAATTCATGAACAATATAGCCACGGTTTGCAAAGATTGCATTCCTTATAATTTATTGTTTTAAGCTCATGAACTACCGATTTGAGAAATAACCAGCTTGGTTACGCGTACGGGTATGCGTACCTTAGCTACCAGATTTGAGTTTACAAACTTAGCAGAAATTTTCGGTTCGAAAACTTTCGTGGCTACGCGTACGGGTATGCATACCTAAGGTGACTGGTTTACTAGTTTGCAAACTTACAAACTCCAGCAGAAATTTTCGGTATGAAAACTTCCGTGGGTACACGTACGGGTACGCGTACTCAACCTGTTTCCTTCACCAATACCGCATGCACACTTATGCACACACTTGGTTTCCGGCACATGGATTTATACACTAATGTTCGAACACACTATATATGCTTATATCCATAGTTGGTAATCTCAACTCTACATTTCAATCATCGAAACATTCTTCTATAATGTTATAACAATCGTTATTCACGACTATCGTTATCAAAGGTATTTTCAAGATTGAAACGTCATCATGACTTTCGTCACGGGTAGAGATGAAAATGGTTAAAGCAAAATTTCACCAACACATATTTCGAGAGAAATATTCGCGAGTAAACTTGGCTCGAAATAGTAAATGTGTATCTACGAAAACTATAATACTTATACGACTCTGTCTCAAGAGTAGGAAATAGAATAGACTTTTGAGTGACAGATAAGTTCAAGTCTCCAGATACCTTTTTGTCGGATGAAGTTCCACTTATTCCTCGAGTAGTTCTTCGTTTTCGTAAGATGATCGCCATGGAGTCTGGAGCTCAACTGCACTTACTATCCTAGACTGAGACTTAGTCATAAGTAAACTAAAAATCAAGACATATAGTTTTGATCACTAATATTGACAGACATGCTTGATATAGCAACGCATGCGAGTTCGACCGAGCAGTGCTCTAACAATCTCCCCCTTTGTCAATTTTAGTGACAAAACTATCAATACATATGGATTACAAAATAGATAAAACTTTGTAGCTTCTCGTCCACATGCTTGATCTCCTTGGCGCTTCAACATTACTCGAAAACTTTGTCTTTTCCAAGTATTCCCATGATTCCAAAGGTTGTAAGTTCAGCATCATAGTTGTTGAAGTTCCGTAGCCATAACAATTGTAGGATCAGAATATCGCGATATCAATACTTTGCGAGATCAATAAACGACAACATTGCGAAGGTGTCGCAGGGAAATAATATAAATGACGCAATGGATGACGACAGACAGAACATGAGAAAAGTGTGAAGATTTAGCGAGATTTAGGAGTGTCGCGAAGACGAACACTTATACACTTGCGATATTTCGCGAGTCATTCCCGAAAATAAAGGATAGCTTAGCTGTCATCCACTATGTAATACCCTATATAAAGGATTGAGTAAATCTGTTGTAGGAGAGGTCTTTTTGAATTGTTGAGCAAGATATTAAGAGAGAGAAACTTCGGAGTGATTGTAATTTCCTTAGCTCTGTTCTAAATTTCTTTGTAAACATTTCAAGAAAATAATCAATCAAATTCATAGTTATTCATCTTTAAGTGGATTAATTGTGTTGAATCTAGTGAGGGGTGTAGTGTAGGAAATCCTGCAACTACAACAATGAGAAAACAAAAGCTCTCGATCATTGTTATACGGTGTCATAGTATTATTACACATCATCAAAGTTCTCATATCACAACTTCGACAACAATACTATGGTGATATGTATCACTCCCCCTTAGTCAATACTTCGTCTCAACACGAAAACCACTCCCTCTTACATAATGATCCGAAAACCATATGTATTTGTAGTGTGAACTATATATTAATTCTCCCCCTTTTTGTAAATAAAATTGGCAAAGGTACGAAAACGGGATCCTAATGAAATTTTTCATGGAGACACTTCAAGACCAAAGAAAAGTACATATCAACTTTGTTTAGATGCAATCATAAAGCCGAAGCTAAATGCATTCATCACGGAGTTTATAAAGATACAAGATAACTCCTCAAATATTCCATGAGCCGCACTCCCCACAAAGATATGGCAATTAAGCACAAGTTCAAAAGAACTCTCCCCCATTTGATGTCATTCCCGAAAGAACAACAAGAGCGACCTTACTTTTACGAGAAAAGAAGGATTTCTTCGAACACCAAAAACCACAAAATGATTTTGTATCCAAAATTCTCAATTAAATAACCACAAGAGAACCCATGATTAATTTAATCGGAATACACAGCCAAAATACCACAAACGAATTTATGATTAATCTAGTTGGAAATGCTCACACAAGAAAACTTATGGAGCCGCACAACATATACATAAAATATGGATCAAGGAAGATCAATACTGCGGAATATACAAGGATTCATTCTATTTTCCATCATTATTTGCGCAATGACATATAATAGACATAATCCTTGTGAGCAAAAGATTTTAACCTATCTTCCATCAATAAATGACATAATAGGCTTAACTTTTGTTTTTCAAAAGTTCATCGATCTTGTATCAATACATGCATATCGACATATAAACGAGATAACTTTTGACATCGTATGGGACAATAATAGTTCACGGATGCAAACACACATATCCCATAACACATTGCAATATATAAAATCATAAAGATTAATACTGCAAAAATCATCTTCCAAACCAAACTTTAGAATTTAAAAAAATAAATCTAAAAACATGAAGATGAAAACGTTGGACAAAGCTATGTGTACTCACAATAATGTCTATTCCCAAACCCTAGTTATCCTTCTTAAACAAAAGCAAGAATAAAATTCTTTTAAGAAGTTTTACTAGATAAATAAAACATTTAACACCAATATTAAAGAGGCACGAGAAAACTACTTATCATCTTTATCTTCGGAGACCATGAAGGTGGAACGAACCTTGTCCAAGTCTTGTTTAATAACGGGGTACTTGGTAGCAATCACAAGTAATTGTTCTTGAACACAACTCACTTTGGTATTCAATTTACAAACACCTTTGTAAATTTGGCGAAGAAGCTTCGTAGAAGGATCACTCGAGCCATTAGTTGTTCCATACCTTTGTCTCTTGCAAGCATACTCCTTCATTCGATTGAATGTACACGGCCGAACAAGCTTGGGGGTTCCAATGGAGTTCCCAATTGGTTCAATGGAGAAGTTGCGACAAATACGCTGAATCAAGCATGGATAGCCTAACTGTTAGAGCATTGCTCGGTCGAACTCGCATGCGTTGCTATCTCAAGCATGTTAGTCAATGTTAGTGATCAAAACTATAAGTCTTGATTTCTAGTCTACTATAGCTAAGTCTCGGACTAGGATAGAAAGTGTAGTTGAGCTCAAGAACTCCATGAACATCATCATACAAAACGAATGACTACTCAAGGAACTGGCGGATCTTCATCGACTAAAAGGTATGTGGAGACTTAAACTTATCTACCACTCAAAAGTCTATCTACTCTATCTCCTATTTTGAGACAAAAGCCGTTTTGCTATATAGATTTTGATTATACACATTTGCTATTTCGAGCTGAGTTTAACTCGCTTATCTATTTCTCGAAATATGTGTTGGTAAGCTTTTGCTTTGGCCAAGTTCATCTTTACCTAGTGACGAAAGTCATGACACGTTTCAATTACTTTGAAAATTGCTTACTTTGACGAAATTTCCTCTAAGAATGTTTCAATGATTGAAATGAGAGTTTAGATCATGTTAAGGAGAGGGTAGCCAAATATACCTCAAGCTAAAACTTTTCCTACCTATAAGTCCTTTCTCCGAAAGTGATTGTCTATGGACTGAGTTGAGATAATACAACTAATCGGTTCACACTACGTGTGATCGTCTATGGATACGAGATCTAGAGAATAAAACAACGAAGTATGTTTACTTGATACAAAGGTTCGGACTTAACCAAACACAATAGGATTGATTATCAAGTAAATAGGAATTAACGTTTGTGTGATTTACTTTAATTATAATAAAACAATTATAATGCGGAAAATAAAAGTAAATGACACAACAAGATTTTGTTAACGAGGAAAACGTAAATGCAAAAAAACCCCGGGACCTTGTCCAGAATTGAATACTCTCAGGATTAAGCCGCTACACAAAATTACACCTAACTTCGTATAGTTGAGACCAAGTAACTAACCCTATAGTTCACTTAGTTCCGTTTGTATTCCCACGCCTCCGACTTGTAAATAAGTCACGTACTAGGAACAATTCCTTTGGTTCATATTCCAAACAGTAAAGGAACAACAAATATGTTTGGTATCAACTCTATTCAACCAAGTGATATGAGTCGGACAAAGGTTCTTCTGTTTATCTTAACATAAATTCCTTCGTCGGGTCCTTAGATCTATCTTATGTTCAATCAACCAAAGGTAATCATTTAAGATTAAGATAATCAATACCTTTAATCACAAGGAAACGTATTGATGCCGATCTACTCAATTAATCAATCCAATCTACCACAAGGATAAACGATTATTAATTGGATCATCTTTTACCGAAACAAGTATTGTGCACAACAAATATTATAAAACCCAAGTCAGATCTTCAATATCTTCTTTGTCTTCAAATCTTCCTAAATCTTCAATAAAAACCTGCACACAATCACTTGAATCTCTTGTGATCAATCACGCATAGAACGAAGTACATTAACAATGGATTATCACAAGATCGTCTTTAGAACTAACAACGGTCTAAAGATCCTCATCGAAACTACGAACTAGTTTGATTGAATCTTATATCGGAAGAGAAGATTCTCAAGAATAAACAAACTATGTTCAATCAGATTTCAACCACCATTAGTAATTCAAATCAATCGAAAACAAAGATAAACCGCAATTATCTAGTTTCCCAATAACGGGTCGCGCTAGAGCTTCTCAATCCCAAAGAAGACTTTAAATTGAGCGGCTGGTAGGCTCAGAAACCTACAATAAAATACTGCAAGTGCACAACATCTAACTAGTAGACAATGGCAAGTACAAGTCGTTCCCACGAGGAGTGTGAAATACTCTACCAACTAATACCAAAAATTAAGTAACCAAATAGAAGATGTTTTAAAGATTTTCAGAAATTCGAACAAAACAAAATAACAAATAATCGTGACAATAAACAAGATGGAATGAGTTGCTAGGGTTTTCGGTTTCCACCAATTAATTATGCAAACTCTACTAAACCTTAAATATATATTCCATGCATTTTCAAATACTGTTTCTCCGATGTAATTTTGTTCGCTTCATGGGTAGTGATTCTAAAGCATTACCTATCTATCCTTGCATACCACGTCTAGGGATTTAACCGAAGCACGAAATATCAATTCAAAAGCATAAATAATCAAGAAAATCACATGAGCAATTAAATACCAAGCTATATGAAGAAAAACTACTAATCAATCAACTCATTATTAAGCATATATCAATGTAGAGTCTTCATAATTAATTGGTTTCTACCTAAACCCTAAAAAACAATCTAGCAAATCATGAGAAAAAGAATTCAAAACAACAAAACCCTATTCTCTGTAAACAGCCGTAGCCGCGACCCTAATCCTCTTTCTTTCATTCACCGTAAGGTTTATATGTGCTCCGAGAAGTCCTATCTGGACCTAGAAATTAAGTAGTTGCCAAGGCCCAGCCCATTTCTAACATCGGGTTTCTAATCCGACCAACAACTCACGGTAGCACTTCTCGTTTTCGACCATCCTGGCATCATCTAATGTCTAGTCGAGTCTTGGATACAACCTCTCCATTAAGCGCCCACGGTTTCCAAACCGGACCCTCCAAATATGGTCAACACCATCATATACCGATTGCCCATAACTCGGCCGATCCATCCTTCTCACGGCTCGGTCTTATCGATTGTAATTCGGCCACCGCACCATCCACTCCTCTCTGCCAAAGCACCATTGACGACAAACCAATTTCGGTTTGCATACTTCTGTTCGTTTTGTGACCTCGGATCTTCTTGTCCTCAGAACGTGTATAACCATTATTTGCCCGCACTTGAACACAACAACACATTTCGAGTATTGATTCACTGCAGTTTAAAGCTCGCACGAAACCAAGAGCTCACAATTCAAACCAGCTACCATTTCAACAGATTCTGCATCCAAAATTCGAGTGAAAATAAACTCAAACTCGAACCAAAACTCGCACCAGCAGCATCTATTGTTCCTCCATAAGCTTCATTCCATCTCCATTCATGTCTTGCCTCACTACTGCAAACAAAACCGTTACCAGCAACCACTCTTATTCTCTGACCAACTGATCATCACCGGCAGCTGCAACTTAACCAACATGTTAACTGGTCCATCCACATCACCGTTCAAATCACTCAACAACGTACAGTCCATCTCAGAACTGAGCTTCATCGACTGCCAATTCTCGGCATCAAGACCACTACCAAGTCCGGCTACAGACTCAACATTAGTTCTAAGCTTCTTTCCCGTCTGGTCACAGTAGAGACCGTTCTCCTAACTCACAATTTGATCACAAAGAAGAAACCCCCGCTTGTGTTCAATGCAGATAGCCTTCTTGTTCTTCTCTTGGTACCGACAGACCCAGCTGTTCAACCATCTTCAGTTCGAGTCATCTTGAGAATACAGCACCACCAACGCCATTGCTAGACATCTACACCACCAGTTCTTATTCAATCAACAGTCCCCAACTTCAGTTCGAGTACGAACCCCAAATGTCTAACCCAAATATCTATATAACCATGACCATCACCTCCACTATTAGCTTGAGAACTCACTTCCATTCATTACTTCGGCATAATTTCAGTTCAATCATTCGTCTCTCTGTGTGTTTTCGTCACCTGTCAACAAATCCATCAATATGATTCTTTCATTTCGATTTCGACCCACTCTCAGATCCGTACAAGGATACCCCAGTTCCTTCCTCATCTTCTTTGTTGCTGCAATATCATAAGCTCAGAGTTTACGAAGATGATGGATGGACTGAAAGTCTTGTGATAACAAAAGACTTTCTGTTCTTATGAATAAGAAATAAGATGTGGTCAAGAGCTGCATACGTGGTGCCACTTTTTCCCTTGACATAGGTGTGTTCCATCTGTTTGAGTCAAAGAAAATAAAATTCTTTGTTTAGCTGCATCATCTCCTGGCGGTGACTCATAATATGGTGGCGCAGCAACATGACTATTTAAGCTCCGGCTCCTTTATGTTGTCATGGTAACTAGAATGGTTGCTAGTATATGGAAATACCAGGCCAACCCAATGAGTGCTGCTGATATATAGGAATACCAGGCCAGCATAATAACTGCTGCTGATATATAGAAATACCAGGCCAGCATATTTGATCATTGTGGTTGCTGATACATGGAAATACCAGGCCAACCATATTTTGCCATTTTCGTCGCAAACACCAATAAGTCTCACATTTTGTTGTTTATTCGTTGGATGATCGAATTCACTTGTACTTTCTACAAAAGCACTAAAATAGTATTAGTAACTAAAATATTGTATCCTAGCTAATATAAATATGGGTATAAAATGTAGCATTTACATGCTTATCAACACCCCCACACTTATATTTTTCTAGTCCTCGAGCAAAACAGAGATATTATGCAATTGATTTTTTATTTTTTATATAAATATAAATTCCTAAGAAAAGTGAAAATCTGCAAAAATATGAAAAATTACCCACTCCCCCACACTTAAACATTACATTGTCCGCAATGTAATTGAGTCATCCAACGTAGAAATTAAGATGGGAAATGAAAAAATAAACAAAAAGAAAATAAGAGATAGAGTAGAGGGAACAAATCGATGGGTTGACTCCCATGAAGCGAAAGTTATCTCTGTTTCCCTACTTGCCAGTAGCACGTTCTCAAACAAGTGTGTGGGGTTGGTACCCCATGGTTAGCCGTGAGTCATATATATAAAGCTGAAGAGTTGGGGATCAACCCAACTAATATGATTAGTCATAAATATGAACTGCGCAAAGTAAGAAATATTAGTACCTAGAGAGATAAAACTGAATTCAATCTTATTTAAAACATAATTTGAACCTTGAATATGAAGTGAATCGAGTTCATTGATAATTAGTAAAGATTGTTTAAAGAATTGAACAGTTTTGTACTCCCTAAATCGGGTTCTAAGTCAAATGAAAATAACTTCCATGATCGATATTGGTTCAACTTCAGCTAAGTCGGGCACACAAACATATGTTGGTTCAAATTCACTTGCCGAACAAGGCCTCATTGGAGCAATAGTGTCACGACTCATAGACCCATTATTATGTAAAACGGTTTCATTATCAATATCATCAAGACAAAAAGCAGAACTTAATGAATTATGGGTCAAGATCGGACCATTCTCGACTGATGGAACTAGTCGAAACTCAGACATAACTAGAGGTTCTAGTTTGGGCTTCCATTTGTTAGTGTCTAGCAGTGGTGTGGAGTCTAATAAGGCATTGACTTCACAAATAACACTATCATCATCAAAATCATACCCAAAATGTGCTAAGCAAACCTCTAGTGGATCTTCCAAGTGGTCCTTGCAAAAGCTTTGCGAGTGCATCTTTTCGCCTATAGCACTTCAGACTAAGGTACCTGGAAAATATTCAAACGAACTGGGTAAAAAGAACTAAAATAAAGAGAAAAGAAAGAGAAAAAATAAATTATATACAAAATAAAATAAAAATAAGCTATATACAAAAATTGATATCAGTCAGAGTGTATTATGCAACCACACCCCGGCAGCGGCGCCAAAAACTTGGCAGGCTCAAAAACCTACAATAAAATACTGCAAGTGCACAACGTCTAACTAGTAGACAATGGCAAGTAGTCTTTCCCACGAGGAGTGTGAAATACTCTACCAACTAATACCAAAAATTAAGTAACCAAATAGAAGATGTTTTAAAGATTTTCAGAAATTCGAACAAAACAAAATAACAAATAATCGTGACAATAAACAAGATGGAATGAGTTGCTACGGTTTTCGGTTGCCACCAATTAATTATGCAAACTCTACTAAACCTTAAATATATATTCCATGCATTTTCAAATATTTTTTCTCCATTGTAATTTTCTTCGCTTCATGGGTAATGATTCTAAAGCATTACATATTTATCCTTGCATACCACGTCTAGGGATTTAACCGAAGCACGAAATATCAATTCAAAATCATAAATAATCAAGAAAATCACATGAGCAATTAAATACCAAGTTATATGAAGAAAAACTACTAATCAATCAACTCATTATTAAGCATATATCAATGTAGAGTCTTCATAATTAATTGGTTTCTACCTAAACCTTAACAAAGAATCTAGCAAATCATGAGAAAAAGAAATCAAAACAGAAAAACCCTATTCTCTGTAAACGGCCGTAGCCGCGACCCTACTCCTCTTTCTTTCATTCACTGTAAGGTTTATATGTGCTCCGAGAAGTCCTATCTGGACCTAGAAATTAATTAGTTTCCAAGGCCCAACCCATTTCTAACATCATCAGTTTCCTAATCGACCCAACAACTCACGGTAACACTTCGATCGTTTTTCGACCATCTGGCATCATCTAATGTCTAGTCGGTCTTGTTCTGGGCCTCTCCATTAACTTATCCCACGTTTTAGTTTAAAGGTTTATATGTGCTCCGAGACCCTCCGAAGTGGAAATGGAAGGACCTAGAAATTAATTAGTTTCCAAGGCCCAACCCATTTCTAACATCGGTTTTTTCCTAACACCAACAATCATATACCGACCATGCATCCATGTCTAGTCGGTCTTGGCTCTGAGACCTCTGATCCATCCTTCTCCAAACTGGTCAACACCATCAGTACCGATTGCCCATAACTCAGCCGATCCATCCTTCTCACGGCTCTGGACGTCTTGCACCATCCGCACCATCCACTCCTCTCTGCCAAAGCACCATCGACGACAAACCAATTTCGGTTTGCATACTGCATTCGTTTTGTGACCTCGGATCTTCTTGTCCGTAAACCGTGTATAACCATTCGATTGCCTCGGACTTGAACACAACAACACATTTCGAGTATTGATTCACTGACCTCAGGTTTAAAGCTCGCACGAAACCAAGAGCTCACAATTCAAACCGACTACCATTTCAACAGATTCTGCATCCAAAATTCGAGTGAAAATCAACTCAAACTCGAACCAAAACTCGCACCAGCAGCATCTATTGTTCCTCCATAAGCTTCATTCCATCTCCATTCATGTCTTGCCTCACTACCGCAAACAAAACCGTTACACCAGCAACCACTCTTATTCTCGACTAACCGATCGTCACCGGCAGCTGCAACTTAACCACCATGTTAACTGGTCAATCCACATCACCGTTCAAATCACTCAACAACGTACAGTCCATCTCAGAACTGAGCTTCATCGACTGCCAATTCTCGGCATCAAGACCACTACCAAGTCCGGCTACAGACTCAACATTAGTTCTAAGCTTCTTTCCCGTCTGGTCACAGTAGAGACCGTTCTCCTAACTCACAATTCGATCACAGCAAGAAACCCCCGCTTGTGTTCAATGCAGATAGCCTTCTTGTTCTTCTCTTGGTACCGACAGACCCAGCTGTTCAACCATCTTCAGTTCGAGTCATCTTGAGAATACAGCACCACCAACGCCATTGCTAGACATCTACACCACCAGTTCTTCTTCAATCAACAGTCCCCAACTTCAGTTCGAGTACGAACCCCAAATGTCTAACCCAAATATCTATATAACCATGACCATCACCTCCACTATTAGCTTGAGAACTCACTGCCATTCATTACTTCGGCATAATTTCAGTTCAATCATTCGTATCTCTGTGTGTTTTCGTCACCTGTCATCAAATCCATCAATATGATTCTTCATTTCGATTTCGACCCACTCTCGAGATCCGTACAAGGATACCCCAGTTCCTTCCTCATCTTCTTTGTTGCTGCAATATCATAAGCTCAGAGTTTACGAAGATGATGGATGGACTGAAAGTCTTGTGATAACAAAAGACTTTCTGTTCTTATGAATAAGAAATAAGATGTGGTCAAGAGCTGCATACGTGGTGCCACTTTTTCCCTTGACATAGGTGTGTTCCATCTGTTTGAGTCAAAGAAAATAAAATTCTTTGTTTAGCTGCATCATCTCCTGGCGGTGACTCATAATATGGTGGCGCACCAAGATGACTATTTAAGCTCCGGCTCCTTTATGTTGTCATGGTAACTAGAATGGTTGTTGGTATATGGAAATACCAGGCCAACCCAATAAGTGCTGTTGATATATAGGAATACCAGGCCAGCATAATAACTGCTGCTGATATATAGAAATACCAGGCCAGCATATTTGATCATTGTGGTTGCTGATACATGGAAATACCAGGCCAACCACATTTTGCCATTTTCGTCGCAAACACCAATAAGTCTCACATTTTGTTGTTTATTCGTTGGATGATCGAATTCACTTGTACTTTCTACAAAAGCACTAAAATAGTATTAGTAACTAAAATATTGTATCCTAGCTAATATAAATATGGGTATAAAATGTAGCATTTACATGCTTATCAACACCCCCACACTTATATTTTGCTAGTCCTCGAGCAAAATAGAGATATTATGCAATTGATTTTTTATTTTTTATATAAATATAAATTCCTAAGAAAAGTGAAAATCTGCAAAAATATGGAAAATTACCCACTCCCCCACACTTAAACATTACATTGTCCTCAATGTAATCGAGTCATCCAACGTAGAAATTAAGATGGGAAATGAAAAAATAAACAAAAAGAAAATAAGAGATAGAGTAGAGGGAACAAATCTGATGGGTTGACTCCCATGAAGCGAAAGTTATCTGTTTCCCTACTTGCCAGTAGCACGTTCTCAAACAGTGTGGGGTTGGTACCCCATGGTAAGCTGTGAGTCATATATATAAAGCTTGAAGAGTTGGGGATCAACCCAACTAATATGATTAGTCATAAATATGAACCTGCAGTAAGAAATATTAGTACCTAGAGAGATAAAACTGAATTCAATCTTATTTAAAACATAATTTGAACCTTGAATATGAAGTGAATCAGGTTCGCAGATAATTAGTAAAGATTGTTTAAAGAATTGAACAGTTTTTGTACTCCCTAAATCAGGTTCTAAGTCAGCGGAAATAACTTCCACGACAGATATTGGTTCAACTTCAGCTAAGTCGGGCACACAAACATATGTTGGTTCAAATTCACTTGCCGAACAAGGCCTCATTGGAGCAATAGTGTCACGACTCATAAACCCATTATTATGTAAAACGGTTTCATTATCAATATCATCAAGACAAAAATCAGAACTTAATGAATTATGGGTCAAGATCGGACCATTCTCGAATGATGGAACTAGTCGAGACTCAGACATAACTAGAGGTTCTAGTTTGGGCTTCCATTTGTTAGTGTCTAGCAGTGGTGTGGAGTCTAATAAGGCATTGACTTCACAAATAACACTATCATCATCAAAATCATACCCAAAATGTGTTAAGCAAACCTCTAGTGGATCTTCCAAGTGGTCCTTGCAAAAGCTTTGCGAGTGCATCTTTTCGCCTATAGCACTTCAGACTAAGGTACCTGGAAAATATTCAAACGAACTGGGTAAAAAAGAACTAAAATAAAGAGAAAAGAAAGAGAAAAAATAAATTATATACAAAATAAAATAAAAATAAGCTATATACAAAAATTGATATCAGTCAGAGTGTATTATGCAACCACTCCCCGGCAGCGGCGCCAAAAACTTGGAAGGCTCAGAAACCTACAATAAAATACTGCAAGTGCACAACGTCTAACTAGTAGACAATGGCAAGTACAAGTCTTTCCCACGAGGAGTGTGAAATACTCTACCAACTAATACCAAAAATTAAGTAACCAAATAGAAGATGTTTTAAAGATTTTCAGAAATTCGAACAAAACAAAATAACAAATAATCGTGACAATAAACAAGATGGAATGAGTTGCTAGGGTTTTCGGTTTCCACCAATTAATTATGCAAACTCTACTAAACCTTAAATATATATTCCATGAATTTTCAAATATTGTTTCTCCATTGTAATTTTCTTCGCTTCATGGGTAGTGATTCTAAAGCATTACCTATCTATCCTAGCATACCACGTCTATGGATTTAACCGAAGCACGAAATATCAATTCAAAAGCATAAATAATCAAGAAAATCACATGAGCAATTAAATACCAAGTTATATGAAGAAAAACTACTAATCAATCAACTCATTATTAAGAATATATCAATGTAGAGTCTTCATAATTAATTGGTTTCTACCTAAACCCTAACAAAGAATCTAGCAAATCATTAGAAAAAGAAATCAAAACAGCAAAACCCTATTCTCTGTAAACGGCCGTAGCCGCGACCCTACTCCTCTTTCTTTCATTCACTGTAAGGTTTATATGTGCTCCGAGAAGTCCTGTCTGGACCTAGAAATTAAGTAGTTTCCAAGGCCCAACCCATTTCTAACATCAGTTTCCTAATCCGACCAACAACTCACGGTAACACTTCTCGTTTTCTGACCATCCTGGCATCATCTAATGTCTAGTCAGTCTTGGCTACGACCTCTCCATTAATCGCCACGATTTAGAAACCAGACCCTCCAAATTTGGTCAACACCATCATATACCAGGTGCCCATAACTCGGCCGATCCATCCTTCTCACGGCTCAGTCTTATCGGATGTAATTGGCCATCGCACCATCCACTCCTCTCTGCCCGGCACCATCGACGACAAAACAATTTCGGTTTGCATACTTACATTCGTTTTGTGACCTCGGATCTTCTTGTCCCGTGCTTGTGTATAACCATTATTTGCCTGCACTTGAACACAACAACACATTTCAAGTATTGATTCACTGCAGTTTAAAGCTCGCACGAAACCAAGAGCTCACAATTCAAACCAGCCACCATTTCAACAGATTCTGCATCCGAAATTCGAGTGAAAATCAACTCAAACTCGAACCAAAACTCGCACCAGCAGCAGCTACTGTTCCTCCATAAGCTTCATTCCATCTCCATTCATGTCTTTCCTTACTACTGCAAACAAAACCATTACCAGCAACCACTCTTGTTCTCTGACCAACTGATCGTCACCGGCAGCTGCAACTTAACCACCATGTTAACTGGTCCATCCACATCACCGTTCAAATCAGTCAACAACGTACAGTCCATCTTTAATCGAGCTTCATCGATTGCCAATTCTCGGCATCAAGACCACTACCAAGTCCGCTCTGAGACTCAACATTAGTTCTCGACTTCTTGCCCGTCTGGTCACGGTAGAGACCTTTCTCCTAACTCACAATTCGATCACATCAAGAAACCCCGCTTGTGTTCAATTCGGATAGTCTTCTTGTTCTTCTCTTGGTACCGACAAACCCAGTTTGTTCAACCATCTTGATTCGAGTCATCTTGAGAATATAGCACCTGTTTGCATTGCTAGACATCTGCACTACCAGTTCTTATTCAATCAACAGACCCCAACTTCAGTTCGAGTACGAACCCCAAATGTATAACCCAAATATCTATATAGCCATGACCATCACCTCCACTATTAGCTTGACAACTCACTGCCATTCATTACTTTGGCATAATTTCAGTTTGATCATTCGTCTCTCTGTGTGTTTTCGTCACCTGTACTAGGATTTCATCCATCAATATGATTCTTCCATTTCAATTTCGACCCACTCTCAGATCCATACTAGGATACCCCAGTTCCTTCCTCATCTTCTTTGTTGCTGCAGTATCATAAGCTCGGAGTTTACGAAGATGATGGATGGACTGAAAGTCTTGTGATAACAAAAGACTTTCTATTCTTATGAATAAGAAATAAGATGTGGTCAAGAGCTTCATACGTGGTGCCACTTTTTCCCTTGACATAGATGGGTTCCATCTGTTTGAGTCAAAGCAAATAAAATTCTTCGTTTAGCTGCATCATCTCCTGGCGGTGACTCATAAGATGGTGGTGCAGCAACATGACTATTTAAGCTCCAGCTCCTTTATGTTGTCATGGTAACTAGAATGGTTGTTGGTATATGGAAATACCAGGCCAACCCCATAAGTGCTGCTGATATATAGAAATACCAGGCCAACATAATAACTGCTGCTGATATATAGTAATACCAGACCAGCATATTTGATCATTGTGGTTGCTGATACATGGAAATACCAGGCCAACCACATTTTGCCATTTTCGTCGCAAACACCAATAAGTCTCACATTTTGTTGTTTATTCGTTGGATGATCGAATTCACTTGTACTTTCTACAAAAGCACTAAAATAGTATTAGTAACTAAAATATTGTATCCTAGCTAATATAAATATGGGTATAAAATGTAGCATTTACATGCTTATCAGCGGCCGTAAGAGATTTCGCCTAATTAGGTTACTCTCCTCTCCGAATAGGTGGCTACACCAATAACAACAACAAAAGAGTAAATCTGTTGTTACGAAGGATTAGTTTGATAGAAAGGCAAACTTTGTGTATTTATAGACAAAGAAGTTTGGACACCAAGGAATTTCCAAAACCGAAAATATTCTCAAGATATTCATGAAAGCACAAATTCGGTTTTCATAATTCCTGGAAATGCTCTGTCCAAAAATAATGATCGAAATCTCTCGGAAAAATCTAATTAGTAAATGCACATTACTAATTCTGTAATTTCCCTACAAAATGAAATTAATAACCTTAATTAAAAGATTCTTAACTTACTTATGTTTCGATCATGGGATTCTCTTCCCTTAGCCGTTAAGGAATATCTTTGAACAATTATAGAAATAGACATTCATAGCACGTGTTCAAAGTTTGTCGACATCTTAACTTTGTAAGTTCTCTTTCACACTTACAACCTTGAAACCGATTTGCCACACTTCCAAACAAGTTTAGAATTGGTTCATCTGACTTTCAAGAACTATGTGATTGATCAAACCAACAATCAATCACAATCATGGGTTTACGGTTCTACCAAAACAAGTTTCGGTTCTACCAAAACAAGTTTCGGTTCTACCTCCATGTGAGTACTGTGCAGCGACGGATCCAGGAATTTGTGTTGAGGTGGGCTATTTTTCATTCGTCTCAACTATGATAAAAATAAATACAGTAAAATATCTAAAGAGTATAATTTGAACAATGTTATCTTTTAGAGCACAAAACTTTTTGAATCAAATGTATTTACCATAGAGTATATTTACAATTGCGTTATGATATGCATGAGATACACAAACAAAACTATAAATTAACACAAAACTTTGATTTGATAATGCGGCCGTAGGCCGCCAATTTTTTTGGGGTTCTGTAAATTATTTTTTGGAGTATTACTTATCAATGTGTCAAATATTTTAAATTTATGCTTCTTTTATATTCTCTCTTTGGTTTACAAAATAATTACTAAATAAAAAAAATTAAATTTGTGCTTATAATCATGATAAGATATGGCATTTTTTTCTGTCTATCCCTGTAAGTAACATTTTAAGTGTTACATTTATAATTTATCATATTTGTCCCCGTAAGGATACACAACATTTTAAGATTTTGAATCACATATAAGCAAGATATTTAATTCTTTGGATGCATGCATATAAACGTGTCCTCACTCTCGTTACATATCACTAGATCTTAGTCATACAACTACATATATGTTCCCGTTTGTTAGATCTTCTTCAAGATACGTCAAGTGTTATTTTCTTTTGTATGGGATATCCAAATTTAGACCTTGGCTTTTCCTTTTTTTCCCAGGGAATTACCAAGGTGAAAGTGAGCTATTACATATTTTGGGGGGGCTGCAGCCTAGGTAAGCCACCCCCCACATCCGTCACTGGTACTGTGCATAGTCACACTAGCTTCCCAAAAGTTCGGTTGACTAGGTACTAGGATCGGTTCCCCACATATATTTGGTATCTAACTTATATGTGTTGCACATGTCCATATGATCGGTTCCCCTTTCTGCTATAAACCTTGCTGCACCCCATACAAGGATCGGTTCCCTTTGATGTACTGCACCCCTTACTAGGATCGGTTCCCTTTTCCTTACAAGGATCGGTTCCCTTTCCCTTACAAGGATCGGTTCCCTTTCCCTGACAAGGTCAGACATACAAAATCCGATCATACCACAGGTGATTACTTAAGATCGGTTTTATTAATAAAAGTTATCCAATACATAAGTCAGGCCTTTGTGAACAGTTCTACCAAGAACACAACTAGTTGTGAGCGGTTATAATCTATCACACATATTGGTTGTTCATAAGATATGCAATGAATAACAAAACCAATAACACCTGGCAATTTCCTTTTCGGTTCACAAACAAGTTTATGAACTTACTTCCTTAGAACACATGTAAACATTGTTCCCTAGGATGAAATCCTCACCTCATACCCATACATAATCACAATAGCATTCAAATGATTATGGCGATGTCTTATCTACAAAGTTTAATGGTTAAGCAATAAACCTCGTATTGTATTCCTTAATACTATGTCTATCTAGAGTTCAAATATGCTTCGTGAGTTATGTTTTCGATATGCACGACTTGAAAGATACGTTAGGGAATGAAACAGTTCAAGTCAAATATCACTAACCTCAAGTGGAAGGATGATTGTTGTCGTTGTAGCTCCTTGCTTCTTCACATCTTCAAGTCTTCGCAATACTTGTAATGTCTCATATCCTAATACTTTCAAGCTAACTTATACGAAGTTTAACTCTAATACATAATCAAGCGACTCTTAACATGAGTTTTGATTCACTAAAATATGACAACCAAACTTGACATACCAACGCTTGGTGGGTTCAACCGAGCCATGCTCTAAAAATCTCCCCTTTTTCAATTTTAGTGACAAAACTCTTACATCATATGGATAAACAAATTACAATAATTCATTACAATCCGCTTGATTCCCGATTCAAAAGCACAGTGAAACTGCTTACATTGAATCCTTGAAAATGTCGATGTTGACATTATAATAACAAAGCTATTACTCCCCCTAAGGAAGATAGGTAGATATTCAATCCGCACATCTTTGTTATACCAGTCATATGACATGTTACTCCCCCTTAGTCTGTGCTTTCACTCTTTCGTTAGATAAAAACATTCAAGTACCAATGTTCTTTTCCCTAGCGATGCCAATCAATATAAATATCAATGCCAGCATCACCTGTTTACTCCATATATTTCTCCCCCTTTTTGTCACAAAAATGACAAAGAAACGAAAAAATAAAGGACAACACAAAAAGAATCTTATAAATCTCAGAATAGACTTGCAAACCGGTAGAGTTAGGCACGAGGGTTCCACACATCATGTTCTGATAACCAATATCAAAACCGAAACTACAAGTAGTTTTATTTTTATATGTTACCAAGGAAACAATTTCCCGAAACAATTTTTCCAATTTAGTTTAGCAAACCAAAAAATAACTAAGCATATTAGTCCCTTTGCTAAACCGATTGTTTAAAAACAACCGCTTAATTCGATAAGACCAAAATAAAGATAAACTCCATTTTTCTCATCGGGTTCTAATTATCCATAAACTTAGACCTTTCAATTTTAAACAAGACAAGTACTAGGTTGGTTGACTAGAATTTCTTGTTTAGTCATTCGATTAGACTTGAATAACCGAAACCTCACTTCGATAAGTCTAACTAAGATCAGAATTAACTTAGTTTATCTTGTCCGGAATTGAATTGGACTAAACAACTCATCCCGTACATATTATTTCGTTAAGCCATAAATAATTCATACAAACCAAAATAAATCAACTTGCATAATTATTCACCTCAACCGGAAGCAATTGAAACAACATAGACATTATAAGCACCGCAATTGCACCGTAATTTTGTAAGCCTAAACAATTAATACCATACAAAAGCAAGATAACAATAGTTTTTCTTAACCGGAACCAATTGAATCACACACATACATCAATTGTACCGAAATTTTGTAAGCCTAAACAATTGATACCACACAATAAAGCAAGATAACAATAGTTTTTCTTAACTGGAACCAATTGAAACATACATCCACACACACATCAAGGAATAAATATTAATTGAATCGAAATTTTTTTAAGCAAAAGCAACAAATATATATAATGTAAACTCAGGCTTTTCATAAACAGGAAAACAATTAACTAACAAGATTGTTACCTCAAATTTCGCATCCACTTCTCCAATATGATTGCATCATCGTCCAGGGAGAATTAATATCGAAATATCACCACGTTGTCATCCTTATGTGTGAACAAAAGAATAACAACACACCTCAACCTTTACCAGAGAAAGGTTGAAAACCGGTTTTAACAATTGCAAGCAAAAGTTGAAAACCGGTTTTAACAATTGCAAGCAAAAGTTGAAAAACCGTCGAAACACATATGCTTTTATGCTAAACCAAAACCGATTCAACATATTATGACTTTTTCACATATTGTTTCTATTAGAACCCCTCATAATCCTTTGATAAAGCCTACCTACTAGGGCTAGAACTTATTCCCTCTAAATCAAAAAGTCACCCTAACCATGAGGGTTCATGGTAGGATCCGGAGATGCCTATATAATAAACCGCAATCGCACGGTGTCTAACTAGTAGACAGAAGCAAGTACGGGTCGTTCCCACAAAGAGCGGTGGAAATGTTGTAATCAATATCTCTAATAAGAATAACCAACAATAATGTTTTTGGGTTTTTATAATTGAAAATGAAATAATAAAATTAAACTAATAAAATGAGACAAATGGAAAAGTCAGTAACCAAGGTTTATAGTATCCACCACTATTTCTATTCAATTACTGAAATGAAACATGATTCAATTATTTATTGTCCGTTCTATTGACATCACCTATTGTATGTATTAGATCCGCAAATATCACTGGGACACCTTAAGCATGGCACATCAAAAGACTAAACCAAAGCATGCACCATCAAATTGTGTTAGCGAGAAAATTATAAGAAACTAAATATGGATTCACAAATAATACCCGGCTATTCTAAGCATATCCCATCAAAGGATTTAACCCAAGCATGAAATATCAAATAAGTAGACAAATATATTTTCGATCCTAAAAATTATGCACAAAGGTTATACAAAACTGGTAAAGCAACAACCAATGCATATTTCGATTAATCAATAAATAAAATCATGGAATTAATTTATTTAAATCATAATAGTCTTTTGCTCGATTAATCAATTCATAATAGCCTCATACTCCAAGTGGTTTCAAACATAAAACCCTAGCTACAATAAAACTAGCAAAGCATGGCTTTCTCTAAAGCCATAAACAAATAGAAAGAGAACTTGCTAATTAAAAACGAAAAATGGGAGAAATAAAACTTTCAAACCCAATAGGCTCTGTCGCCTCCGTCTCCTTCTTTTCTCCCTTTTACGACCTCTCCCAGTCTGCGGCTCTCCCCGCCGCCTCCCTTTTTCTGCTTCTGTTCGTCGGCTGCGTAGCCTCCCCTTTTCTCACTGTCTCCGTTGAAATATATAGTGCTGCTCATATCAACAGTTCCGAGCAAAATGCCCAAATCCCATATCCACACAAAGACCCATTTTCACTTTCCTTTCATTGGCCGTCTAGCCACCTCCACTGGTTTCCATGCGACTCAACCAACAACACCCAATCTTCTTCACGTACTGATTAGTTCAGCTACAAACATCTCCGTTTCCTATTCAAGTCACGCCCAAGACCGATCACCGGAAACATCACCTTCCTTTTCGTCTCCTAATCTCTTCACCTTCTCACAATTCACATACGAACCCCATGAATCCAGCGACGGCTTATTTCATGACTTTTCCATTTCTCATTAGCTCCACAAACCTAATTACAGCCTGCAGTCATGTCCTCCATCTATCAGCAGCAACACCATTATCGTTTGCAATTAACTCCTTCAACAGCCATCACCTGCACTTCTTCACGGCAGCAAACCCTAACAGCTTCAACCCATATTCATTCGAGTGCAAACAGTTCATAGTATAAACCAGCAAACCCAAGCTCCCATAATCAAGGCAAACTTCTCATCTGATGTTGTTGCATAACCAAATCCCGAAACTCCACTGTTGTTGTCTCTTCGCCAGTTAGTCCACTAAAACACGAGACGAGTTACTAATTTCCTCCTTGCATCTCAGAATCCTTTGCTGCCAATTCAAACACCTTCGGTTCAATGTAAACACCATCAACCGTTTCTATTCCATGTCGTCTCAGCCAACGTCCATCTCAGAACTGTGCTTCATCGCTTGCACAACAACACTACTCTCTGCCGGCATCCATTCGGTCCAAAAGTGAACCAAATCTGAACCCAAATCAGCGTACACAATCAACAGTACTTCCCTGTTTCGTTCAACTCTCGGCTTCACTTCTTATTGTTATTGTTGGCAACTCGAGATAATCACCTGTTCAGAATCCAAAACCAACTACTGCCAATTTCTACCTTCTCAAATCCCTGACAGTATCAACAGCTCAAAGTACATTCGTTCTTCGTTCTTCAGCTCCCAAATTCTACTCCAACATCTCCGATCACGTCTGGAACTTTACCCGAACAGCTAGCTTTGCTGCTGCCAATTCAATCCCAATCGAGATAGCTTCACAATACCAATTCATCATACCCTGCAATAATAGAAACACCAGTTTCGGATCACAGAGAAACCCATGTCTTCAAAATCTCTCTCAACTCCGTTAATACACAGTCCATCCAGCCAACACATTTAATACTATCATATACAGCTCCACTCCTCCAGAAACACCACCACTGCCACTCTCGATCCTTGCTAGATAGCTATCAGCACCACCATTCCTGAGAATAAAGAGAACCACTTCAATCATTTTCATGTCTCCTTGTACATAGATTACCATGGCAGCAACAATAGCTAACATCGCCATGCTCGTTTCAAAGTCCGGCCAAGCATCACTTTTCGTTCTCTGGTCCTCTCTCAGCCAACTATTCCCTGACACCAGCAGTCATACATTCACATCGAGTCTGGGTAGAAACCCATAACCGCAGGCCATCTTCATTCCCGTCCACAGCAAACCAGTTCAACGGCATAATCAACACCAGGTTGAGGACATAAATCCATCACTGCTCACAGTCCGCCAACGATTGCCGATAACTCTGCATATCCACGGATACCCCAGTTCAGACTGCTTCTTTCATACACGCACAGCACCATCAGCGCATTCAAAACTCGTCTTCATTCATACCCATACAGCTACCATTTAACCCTTCACCGGCAAATCTCGTCACTGCCAGCAGCGATTCATTCTTGTCGCTGTGTCATTTCTCAGTCGAGACTTGAACTCCAACCAATCTCGAACCATAAGCAGAAGCTTTAGTCTACTGCCAAGATCTCCATTGGTTTATGTCGTCTTCGTCCACCCTTCTCAGACCGCATCAAACAATCACCATTCGCCAACACCATTTCAGACCAAAACCATTCATCACCAGTTTGATTCATAGCTTGGGTTTCCTTCATGTCCGAGCTATTGATGCATTAGAATATGCTGCCACGTCCACCATTCATTTGACTCGACAGCACCACGTCTCAGTAACAAAGGCAGATGTGGAAATCATTTGGACACGTCCCAGTCCTTCAACACCTTGTGCAGCTCACATGTTTCAGCAACCATACACATTTCCTTGTCCATTAAATCGGGTCGTGACGAGCTGGCTTATGTGCTGCTGATATATAGAAAATACCAGGCCAGTTACATTTTGTCATTTTTATCGCAAACGCCAATGTTTTATCAGTTTATGCTCCCGATAATCAGAATGGCTTGTACTTTCTGAAAAAGCACTAAAATAGTATTGTTAGACAAAATATCGAGTCCTAGCTAATATAAATATGGATATATAATGTAGCATTTACGCGCTTATCAAACGCCCCCACACTTATATTTTGCTAGTCCTCGAGCAAAACAGAGGATAAATATTCGCTAAACAGCCTGGATATAGAGAGATGTCTGCTAAACAGCGAGACAGATCATCCGCTAAACAACTAGACGGATCCACTATACGGTGGATAAAGATGTCTGCTAAACAGCTAGACAGAAAGACCCGCTAAACAGCTGATCACTTTTTTATATTTTTATTATAGACCCGCTAAACAGCTGGTCATAAAATGATAAGAAAATACATAAAAATAGACCCGCTCAACAAAATTTGGTCAATTTTTTTATTTTATTTTTTTATTTTTTTTTTTATTTTTTTTAGACCCGCTACACAGCTGATCATAATAATTTATTTTTTTTTTAAATCAAAATTCCTAACGAAAGCGTCACTCCCCCACACTTAAACATTACATTGTCCTCAATGTAATTGAGTCATCCAACGTAGAAATTAAGATGGGAAATTCAAGCAAACAAATAAAAGATAGAGGAAAGAAAACAAATCTGATGGGTTGACTCCCATGAAGCGAAATCGTATGGGTTGACTCCCATAAAGCATAATCTTTGTATCCATGTTTGCGCACATAAAGAACCTCAAAAAGGTGAGGTTGCACCAAAGTAAGCGACAACGCATATATATAAAGTACGAAAAGTTGGGGATCAATCCAACAAATCGAAGTCAGTGCGAATATGAACCTGCAAACACTATAAAACTCCAAACAAACGTGTAAATCCATTCTCAATAGAAAGCAATCCTTAGTCAAGATAACCATATCCATCTCATAGAAAACAAACATATTAGTTTTTATTTTGGAAACACGCTCTAAATCAGGTTCTAAATCAGCTGAAATACGTTCGGTCGACACATTATCTTCTCTAGAAATCATAGGAATCAATGCATTGACAACGTAAAAAGGCACAAAATCATCCAACTCGGCACAATGGTTTAAACATGCATCTAGTGATTCAAGTTTGTCAAAATTAGTAACTCTTAAGTATGGTTCTAAGTCCGCGGAAATAACTTCCATAGTTGAGTTACCTTGATTAACCATTGGAGGGCACAATGCATTGACAATATCAATAAGCATCGGGTCATCCGAATCAGCAAAGTGTGCTAAACAAACATATAAAGGCTCAAAATCATCGGTACAAGTTATCTGACCAATATCAATATGTTCAACATTCACATCAACATTCATAAAATCATAAGATGGATCAGCGAAATAGGATCTCAATGGGACAACAATATCATGAATCGAATCATCATTATCTGCAACTAGAATCTCACTATTCGAATGACTAGAAGGTACCTCATTATGAACGTCTACTGTCTCTAAGTCGTTAGACTCAACAATAATATCTTCTGTATAAACATGTTCTTCTAAATCATCATTATCTGAATAAATGGCGTCTCTAACACAACTCTCGTCCTTTTGAATAGACAAATAATCAGTTAAATGATCATGAGTTGAGTAAGATACAATAGATTCAGATATTATATCGGTATCATAATTCCTAAAATCACTTCTAGTGTCAAGTTCATTTTCACCCTCATGGTATTGGGGTTGATACTCATCTGAATAACCACCCATAACGAAATTACGTGGATTCCAAGTTCCATATCTGGGACGATTATAAGCAAGAACTTCTTTATGCCGTGACCCATACATGTATTCACCAAGCGTCATATGAGATGACGTCTCCTGAGAAGCGCTCGGCATCCTCAAAAAGGTACCTGAAATAACATTCTAACAAACAAAACAAGTCAAAAGGAAAAAAAAATGCTAAAATAGAAATACTGTACAAAAATGAAAACCTAACTATTTACAAATCAAAAATACTAATTACAATATTTCTTAGCCGCTCCCCGGCAGCGGCGCCAAAAAATTGGTAGGATCCGGAGATGCCTATATAATAAACCGCAATCGCACGGTGTCTAACTAGTAGACAGAAGCAAGTACGGGTCGTTCCCACAAAGAGCGGTGGAAATGTTGTAATCAATATCTCTAATAAGAATAACCAACAATAATGTTTTTGGGTTTTTATAATTGAAAATGAAATAATAAAATTAAACTAATAAAATGAGACAAATGGAAAAGTCAGTAACCAAGGTTTATAGTATCCACCACTATTTCTATTCAATTACTGAAATGAAACATGATTCAATTATTTATTGTCCGTTCTATTGACATCACCTATTATATGTATTAGATCCGCAAATATCACTGGGACACCTTAAGCATGGCACATCAAAAGACTAAACCAAAGCATGCACCATCAAATTGTGTTAGCGAGAAAATTATACGAAACTAAATATGGATTCACAAATAATACCCGGCTATTCTAAGCATATCCCATCAAAGGATTTAACCCAAGCATGAAATATCAAATAAGTAGACAAATATATTTCGATCCTAACAATTATGCACAAAGGTTATACAAAACTGGTAAAGCAACAACCAATGCATATTTCGATTAATCAATAAATAAAATCATGGAATTAATTTATTCAAATCATAATAGTCTTTTGCTCGATTAATCAATTCATAATAGCCTCATACTCCAGGTGGTTTCAAACACAAAACCCTAGCTACAATAAAACTAGCAAAGCATGGCTTTCTCAAAAGCCATAAACAAATCGAAAGAGAACTTGCTAATTAAAAACGAAAAATGGGAGAAATAAAACTTTCAAACCCAATAGGCTCTGTCGCCTCCGTCTCCTTCTTTTCTCCCTTATACGACCTCTCACAGTCTGCGGCTCTCCCCGCCGCCTCCCTTTTCTGCTTCTGTTCGTCGGCTGCGTAGCCTCCCCTTTTCTCACTGTCTCCGTTGAAATATATAGTGCTGCTCATATCAACAGTTCCGAGCAAAATGCCCAAAGCCCATATCCACACAAAGACCCATTTTCACTTTCCTTTCATTGGCCGTCTAGCCACCTCCACTGGTTTCCATGCGACTCAACCAACAACACCCAATCTTCTTCACGTACTGATTAGTTCAGCTACAAACATCTCCGTTTCCTATTCAAGTCACGCCCAAAACCGATCACCGGAAACATCACCTTCCTTTTCGTCTCCTAATCTCTTCACCTTCTCACAATTCACATACGAACCCCATGAATCCAGCGACGGCTTATTTCATGACTTTTCCATTTCTCATTAGCTCCACAAACCTAATTACAGCATGCAGTCATGTCCTCCATCTATCAGCAGCAACACCATTATCGTTTGCAATTAACTCCTTCAACAGCCATCACCTGCACTTCTTCACGGCAGCAAACCCTAACAGCTTCAACCCATATTCATTCGAGTGCAAACAGTTCATAGTATAAGCCAGCAAACCCAAGCTCCCATAATCAAGGCAAACTTCTCATCTGATGTTGTTGCATAACCAAATCCCGAAACTCCACTGTTGTTGTCTCTTCGCCAGTTAGTCCACTAAAACACGAGACGAGTTACTAATTTCCTCCTTGCATCTCAGAATCCTTTGCTGCCAATTCAAACACCTTCGGTTCAATGTAAACACCATCAACCGTTTCTATTCCATGTCGTCTCAGCCAACGTCCATCTCAGAACTGTGCTTCATCGCTTGCACAACAACACTACTCTCTGCCGGCATCCATTCGGTCCAAAAGTGAACCAAATCTGAACCCAAATCAGCGTACACAATCAACAGTACTTCCCTGTTTCGTTCAACTCTCGGCTTCACTTCTTGTTGTTATTGTTGGCAACTCGAGATAATCACCTGTTCGAGAATCCAAAACCAACTACTGCCAATTTCTACCTTCTCAAATCCCTGACAGTATCAACAGCTCAAAGTACATTCGTTCTTCGTTCTTCAGCTCCCAAATTCTACTCCAACATCTCCGATCACGTCTGGAACTTTACCCAAACAGCTAGCTTTGCTGCTGCCAATTCAATCCCAATCGAGATAGCTTCACAGTACCAATTCATCATACCCTGCAATAATAGAAACACCAGTTTCGGATCACAGAGAAACCCATGTCTTCAAAATCTCTCTCAACTCCGTTAATACACAGTCCATCCAACCAACACATTTAATATCATATACAGCTCCACTCCTCCAGAAACACCACCACTGCCACTCTCGATCCTTGCTAGATAGCTATCAGCACCACCATTCCTAAGAATAAAGAGAACCACTTCAATCATTTTCATGTCTCCTTGTACATAGATTACCATGGCAGCAACAACAGCTAACATCGCCATGCTCGTTTCAAAGTCCGGCCAAGCATCACTTTCCGTTCTCTGGTCCTCTCTCAGCCAACTATTCCCTGACACCAGCAGTCATCCATTCACATCGAGTCTGGGTAGAAACCCATAACCGCCAGGCCATCTTCATTCCCGTCCACAGCAAACCAGTTCAACGGCATAATCAACACCAGGTTGAGGACATAAATCCATCACTGCTCACAGTCCGCCAACGATTGACGATAACTCTGCATATCCACGGATACCCCAGTTCAGACTGCTTCTTTCATACACGCACAGCACCATCAGCGCATTCAAAACTCGTCTTCATTCATACCCATACAGCTACCATTTAACCCTTCACCGGAAAATCTCGTCACTGCCAGCAGCGATTCATTCTTGTCGCTGTGTCATTTCTCAGTCGAGACTTGAACTCCAACCAATCTCGAACCATAAGCAGAAGCTTTAGTCTACTGCCGAGATCTCCATTGGTTTATGTCGTCTTCGTCCACCCTTCTCAGACTGCATCAAACAATCACCATTCGCCAACACCATTTCAGACCAAAACCATTCATCACCAGTTTGATTCATAGCTTGGGTTTCCTTCATGTCCGAGCTATTGATGCTTTAGAATATGCTGCCACGTCCACCATTCATTTGACTCGACAGCACCACGTCTCAGTAACAAAGGCAGATGTGGAAATCATTTGGACACGTCCCAGTCCTTCAACACCTTGTGCAGCTCACATGTTTCGGCAACCAAACACATTTCCTTGTCCATTAAATCGGGTCGTGACGAGCTGGCTTATGTGCTGCTGATATATAGAAAATACCAGGCCAGCTACATTTTGTCATTTTTATCGCAAACGCCAATGTTTTATCTGTTTATGCTCTCGATAATCAGAATGGCTTGTACTTTTTGTAAAAGCACTAAAATAGTATTGTTAGACAAAATATCGAGTCCTAGCTAATATAAATATGGATATATAATGTAGCATTTACGCGCTTATCAGTTCACAATATGAGATCCAATATTAAGGTAGTAAAACCGAAATCAAACATCCCATAAACATACATAGCAATAAGGTAAAAGCAATTAAGCACAGACTATGTAAACCAAAAACTATCACAAGAAAAATTACTCAAACAAATAATTTTATTCATAATAGTTTTATTCATAATAGACCAATACAATCAATGAAAGAACTCAAAAATTGATGTCTATTTTTCCTTGCAACCTAGTCCTTTAAGTCAGAACTGAATAAAGGTGCATTACTACTTTTCAGCTTTTAAATTTCTTCAAGTAGAAAGCCTTGTTGCTTGACCAGAATCTCTTGCAGATGAGAAATTTTCGTGAAGAATTCTGCAAGAGCATGAAATTCTGTCTTCGATTGAACACAAAAGTGTGCCAATGCCTCAATACACTGATCTTTCTTCAGAGTATTCTCTCTTTCCTTCTTGCTAAGCCAGTCTCCCTTTCTGATTTTACCCTTAATGTCAAGAGATAATCCGGACTTAGATTTAAGATGATCTTTCTGATCTTGCATCTTCTCCGGAGAAACCATTTGATCCAGACCCATAGTTCGGACAAGGAATGATCAAAAAGGAGAAGAATCTTTTTATATTTTTCATACTTTCGAAAATATAATATTCCTAAAAAAATATGAATATATCAAATATCTTCAAATACTAGATATTATTTCCATAATCTACACAAAAGTGCCTTGATTTTTTTTCCTTCCTCACTCAAATTTGGCACACAAGATGAGGAAAGAATTCTAATACCGATCAAGTGGCATTAGTATGAGATTTTCTCTCATTATGGAATTTTGAACAACCAGAGTGTTCTTGATCTAGTATAGTATGAAAAGATCTCTTTCTATTACCTCGAACCAACGAAGTACCTTGAGATAAACTGAAATTGCAAACGTAACTTTTAGCAATTCTGTTTTTAAGACAGTTTTTGCATCTTGTCTTATTTATCCCTTCACCATTAGATGATTTAATAATATCGGAAGACATGTCCATTCTTAAAATGGGTAAATCACTAGTGGTGGGGGAAGGAATAAGATTGACAACTAATGCAACAACAACTGTTTCCTCTTTTTCAGAATCATATGAATCGGAGGACTCATCTAGAGTTACATCCAATGCCTTGCTCCCAGTGTATTTCTTAAGATTGGGACATTCTTTAGAAATATGACCAAACCCTTTACACTTGAAGCACTCATGGCTGATATTCATCATCTTCTTCCGATCCTTTTTGACGGGGAACTCGATCATGCGGTCGAGAAGATCGATAAGTATCCTTAACGAATCTCTTGTTTCTTTTCTTTAAGAGATCTCAAAACTGTCTAGTAATTAATGAGAAAGATTGTTCAATCTCACCATCAGAATTTCCTGCAATCTGTTCATTTGAATCATCCAGCTGTCTATTCCTTTCCATTGAAGTTTTTGGAACTTTTGCTTTAAAAGCGATTCCTTTACTTTGAATAGATTGTGATTCATGATCAAAGATATTTAACTTACCAACGAGTGTGCTTCTTGTGAGATTTGAAAGATCATTTGCTTCTATGATTGTATGCTTCTTAGAATCATATCTAGATGGCAACGATTTGAGAATCTTGCATACTATATCCTTTTCAGAAATAGTCTTTCCTAACGAGAAAAAGGCATTAATTATCTCAGCGAGTTTAATGTGAAACGCCTCAAAAGTGTCGTTGTCATCCATTCGAAGGTTTTCCCACTCGGAAGTGAGGTTTGAAGTCTAGCTTCTTTCTCTGAAGAATTTCCTTCGAATACGATCTGAAGATTATCCCAAGCTTCTTTCGAAGTTTGACATGTTGACACATGATGTTGTAGGTCGCGACTTACAGCATGAATAATAGCATTCAAACCATTTGAATTCTGCTTTGCAAGTGCCTTTTCTTCGTTCGAAAACTCTGCTAAGCGTTTAAACTCAGTTTCTGAAATTTCTCTCTTTGGTAGAGTATAACCATCGACGACTAATAGCCAAGTATTAAAGTCTCATGATTGGAGAAAAGATCTCATAGCAGATTTCCACCATAGATAGTTTGTTCCGTCAAATCTTGGTGGCACGTTAATTGAAGTCGATTCATGAGAACTCGAGTTCATTCTTATAGGTTGGATCACACCAAACACAGATTGTTAGATCTTTTCGTGTTTGCCTGCTCTGATACCAATTGAAAAGGCGAGGGTACCCAAATATACCTCAAGCTAAAACTTTTCCTACCTATAAGTCCTTTCTCCGAAAGTGATTGTCTATGGACTGAGTTGAGACAATACAACTAATCGGTTTACACTTCGTGTGATCGTCTATGGGTACGAGATCGAGACAATACAACAACGAAGTATGTTTACTTGATACAAAGGTTCGGACTTAACCAAACACAATAGGATTGCTTATCAAGTAAATAGGAATTAACGTTTGTGTGATTTACTTTAATTATAATAAAACAATTATAATGCGGAAAATAAAAGTAAATGACACAACAAGATTTTGTTAACGAGAAAACCGCAAATGCAGAAAAACCCGGGACCTTGTCCAGAATTGAATACTCTCAGGATTAAGCCGCTACACAAAATTACACCTAACTTTGTATAGTTGAGACCAAGTAACTAACCCTATAGTTCACTTAGTTCTGTATGTATTCCCACGCCTCCGACTTGTGAATAAGTCATGTACTTGGAACAATTCCTTTGGTTCGTATTCCAAACAGTAAAGGGACAACAAATCTGTTTGGTATCAACTCTATTCAACCAAGTGATATGAGTCGGAAAAAGGTTCTTCTGTTTATCTTAACATAAACTCCTTCGTCGGGTCCTTAGATCTATCTTATGTTCAATCACCCAAAAGTAATCATTTAAGATTAAGCCAATCAATACCTTTAATCACAAGGAAACGTATGGATGCCGATCTACTCAATTAATCAATCCAATCTAACACAAGGATAAACCGATTATTAATTGGATCCTCTTTTACAAAAACAAGTATTGTGCACACCAAAGATTATAAAACCCAAGTCAGATCTTCAATATCTTCTTTGTCTTCAAATCTTCTTAAATCTTCAATAAAAACCTGCACACAATCACTTGAATCTCTTGTGATCAATCACGCACAGAACGGAGTCTGTAACAATGGATTATCACAAGATCGTCTTTAGAACTAATAACAGTCTAAAGATCCCTGACGAAACTCTGAACTAGTTTGAGTGAATCTTATATTAGAAGAGAAGATTCTCAAGAATAAACAAACTAGGTGCAATCAGATTTCAACCACCGTTGTAGTTGCAGGAAATCCTACACTACACCCCTTACAAGAATCTATATAATCAAGCCGTTTTAGGATGAGCAATCATAACTTTTATTGATTAAATCTTTGAATGTTTACAAAATGAAATAGAAAGTGGGCTAAGAAAATACAATCACTCTAAACTTTCTATCTCTTAATGACTTGCTCAACACTCGAAAAAAGATCTCTCCACAATAGGCCTGTTCGGCTCTTTATATAGGGTATTACATAGTGGATGCTGACTAAGTCATCCTTTATTTTCGGGAATAACTTGCGAAGTGTCGCAAGTGTACAAATGTGTAACCTCGCGACACTCCTAAATCTCGCTAAGTCTTCACACCTTTCTCATGTTCTGGCTGTCGTCATCCATTACGTCATTTATATTACTCATTTGCGACATCTTCGCAATGCTGTCGTTTATGGATTTCGCGAGGTATAGATGTCACGATATTCTTATCCTACATCTTGCTTCTTCTCATGTCTTCTCTGCGAAGAAGAGAATGTCATGAGAACTAGTATTTTTGAAGTGCTGCAACTGTTCATCCTTATCTCTGTTTTGATATGATTCCGTACTCTTACACACAATTTATTATACGTGTCTCTTCTTCCACCCATTTCTTGACACGTCTCTTTCAACCGTTATTTCTCAACCATTCACGTCCCTTCTCGTATTAAATGCGTCTATCTTCTCGATAATTCTTCTCTATATATAGTTTTCTCACCCTCTTCTTCTTCTTTTTTACTTTCTCTCTGCAATTTTTCTTCAATTCTCCTCCGTAATTTCCGTTTCTGCTACTGTAAATCTGCTTTTTCTTCTTTCATTTGATCTTCAACTCTTTATTCATTCCCATACTCTGAAGATGGCTCCATCTGGTCGTAGATACGAAGTTCTTTTGGAAGAGACTAAAATGGATTTACAAGAAAAGGGTTTCACATTATCCCTTATTCCTGATCAAGAATCTAAATCCATTCTTTCTGCCAAATTTTTTACTGATCATCAATGTGGTGATCAAAAAATCATAGTTTCTCTAGGTCAAATTCTCGCGGGCCTTCCCATTCCTCTCTATAATCCTGAACTTCCTTTGTTTTATGAAATTCTTACTCATGAGAAATTCTCGCGAGCTATCTACCAACTAAGCGGAGATTGTATCCGCTTAATTCTTGAATTCGCCAATCGTGGCGCTGGTAAGGGATCTCTTTATCCCAATAAAGTCAAAGATCCTAAATTCGCAGACCTAGAGATATTCGCTGAAAAGTATTCAGTAGAGAACTTCTTTGAAAATTATGAAGTTATAAACATGAAGAATGATAGGTCTCGCTGGGGGTGCACGTTTGAAAAGAAGAGAAAATATCCCCAGCGACAAATTACTTATGCAGGATATCGATTGGAATTCCGGCAAGAACAATGTTCCTCGCCATTCCAAAGACGACAAATGGTGTGTCTTTCCGCTATTTTTGAATGGACCTTATATTTCAGGTTCGAATGTACTCCCTTCGAATCTCGCCAACTATCAACCTTGGGTATTTAATTGGCCCGAGAAAGCTAAAGAGGTGTGCTTTCCGAATTTCACTCAGTTTGTAATTATTACTTCTTTTTACATCCACTAATCTTGCGAGATTTTCAGATTGTTAAGTTGAGAAGAAGCTACGAGAGAAACCCTAAGGCGAGTACTTTGGCAATTCTCCAATCGATCACGGATGAAGTAAGAAATACTTTTCTTTGTTATTTTTAACAATATTGTTTCCTCTGTTTCTTATCTTCATTCGTGTGGGAAGGTTGGCGTTGAAGTTGTTGAAGAAGAAGATATTTCTGAAGCTGCGAAAGCTAAAGGCAAGGGTAAAATTCCTCTTCGCAAGAAGAAATCTGCTGCTCCACCTTCTAAAAACGGAAGATCCATTCTTCTTCTCTCTCAAGTTCTCAATCCAGTGAGAGTTCTGATGATGATGATGATGATATTGACACCTCTCTTGCGAAGGAGAATCATCCTACTGAATCTCCTATGGCGCAACTATCTAGTATCTTTTCTGATTCCATGCGGGGAATTGGAGATGATCGTCTTTCAGGCACTTGCGAAGCTCTCGCAAGTATTTGTGATGCCTCTTTACTAGAGGGTAATGATTATCTTCAGGGGGTTTCCAGATTAGTGACTCCCAGCTTCCTAAATGCGCTTGGTGCCTTGGTACGTCTGTATTTATTTATTTCTTCATAACTTCGATTTTAAATCATCGCTTGATAATTTTTTTATTTTTCTTTGTAGTTTGGGAGAGCTTCCTTTGTTGTTTCCTCAGATCTTGAGAAAAGGCGTAATGTTCTTGAAAAGAAAAATCTTCAACTTCGTAAGAAAAATGAAGAGTTGGAAACTGAAGCTGTTGCTCTTCGCAAGAGAGATAAAGAATTCGAAGATGAAACTGCTATTCTTCGCGAAAAGACCAAATAACTGGAAGTTGAATCTTCCACTCAGAAGAATAAAATATCTAGCCTTCAAAGTGCTAATCAACAACTTTATGGTATGAGACTTTTCCTTTCTCCTTTACTTTGTTCTCTAGTTGTTTTTCCTTATCTGACTTATTATTTTCGCAGACGTTTCTTTCTGATGAAGCCATTCTTCTCCACTCATTTCCTGAACCTATGGATAACGATTCCCTTCTTACTCACCTCAACAATTATTTAGATAGTTTTTCAAATAACAAAATTAGATCTCTTCCTCTAGACAAACTTCAATCCAAATTTCGCCTCCTAGAACTTGATCATAGATCTAGTTTGGGTTTAGCCAACTAACTTAAACGTCTATACCTTGATTCCCAAGAGAAAATTAATGTTTTAAGGAAGAAAGTTAGTGATCTTATAGATGACAAAGATCGCATCGCTAATCAAGGTGCCCAAGCATTAGCGAAATTTCAAAAAACTCTTCTTGAAGTTCAAGTTGAACGGGACGAATCCCTTCGCCAAAATACTTTACTTAGCGAAAGAGAAAATCAAATTCGTTCCCTTATTCTCATAAACAATGACGATGAATTTGCTTGGGCTGCGAAAGTTCTAGATGACGCCAGAAATAATTTAGGTGTCAATGTTAGTCTTCAAGTTGAGCATACAGCCTTGATTAGGGATATGATTTCTGATAGAGAAGGTTGTTGATCATTCTTCTTTACTTAATTGTTTATTTTATATGAAACTGTCATTAAGTTGCTGATTCATTGTTCTATGTTCGCAGAGGCTGAGAAGAGATTTCAGAAAAGAATTGAAGAACTAGAATCTGAGAAAGAACAACTTGCGAAGGATTTTTCTCTTCGCAATGACAAGTATTCCAAGTTGAAGGAGCAACTACAAATTACTGTGGCGAACTTCAAAAATGATGTTGTTCTCTTTCGCAATCAGACTATTAAGACAGTCTGCGATGACAATAACATTCCTCATTCTTTATACCCTTGTCTTCTTGACGAAATCCCTGAGAACATTCCTTCTTTGTATATTTCTGATAGCGATGCCAGCGAAGAAGAATCTGATGAAGAAGAAGAACCAAACAAGAAATAGTTTCATTTTCTTCTTTCTCTTTTTGTAACATCTGTACATTTATCCTTTTAATCTTCCCTTTTTATAATCTCTTACTGTAAGTTTCTTGGATCTTAGGATACAAATTCTATTTTTTTTGTCCCTTTCTGCACATGTTTAGAAAAGCAATTCTTTTTTGCAATATAGTTAATCAATATTATGAGTGCGTAAATCTATCATATGAAAATAAATAACATATTCTCAATCTATTCATTCCCATACTTGCCTCTGTTATTTGTTTTCAAATGAATGATTAAGCAAATAACCTTTAGATGGTAACAAGCCTCAGTCTCGCAACTATTGCTGCTGAACTCTCGCGAGAGAATGCTTCTTGGTTGTTTTCAAGATCTCATATTTTCTTTTTCTTTTATGTGGTCTTATTTTTCCTTCCTAGTTAAAGGTCTTATTGCGCCACCTCTTTTCATTGCGACAAAATCGCAGGACGTCTTTACATTTTCATGTAAAGACCCATTGATTTTGCCTTATCATTTCTTAGTATTGTTGCCTCTGCAGGATAATTTTATTGCGACAATATGACATGCCTAAATTTTCTTGCGAGAATAAAGCCCCATGACATTGCCGTTTTGCGACGAAATCGCAGGAAGTCCTTACACTTTCATGTACTGACCCATTGATCTCGTCTTATCTTTGTTGTATTATTGCCTCTTCAGGATCATCGCACAAATATGACAAGCCTAAATTTTCTTGCGAAAATAAAGCCTCATGACATTTGCGTCTTTAGACACTTATCAGCTCCCTAATGGAGGGTGCCGCCCTTATCATCTCCCTGGTTGCCCCTTCAAGGAGGCGTACATCGGCCATACAAGACTAGCTCCTCCCATCTGGGTCTTAACAACAACCGGTTGTTTTCATGACCTCTTATCCCTTTTACCTATATGGCTTATGGTTACGAGATCTGCACCTAAGTGGAGTTTTCTTGGCCGGAGTGCAACATATGCCAAGACTTGCCAAGAATGGCCAAGACACTTCAAATGTCTCGAGGGCACTCTTGGCTCAACCGTGTACCTCGGCGCCTTGATCATATGCGACTCCTTAGAAGAGACCCTCGGTCGTCCAAGCCCCGGTTAATTTGACATGGGTATAACCTTATATATATAGTTGGAAATCCAAGGTATCTCTCCTGGATGGGCTTTATTTACCCCAAATCTCCATGACCCAGGTTCCAGGGGCGGTGTAACCTTTTCCCCGAGCCATGTTAGCAGATACCCCCTTTTATGATGTACTTTAGGTCTTACATTTGCCTCTTACGAAATTTTGATTCGCGAACTAGGGTGTACGCCATAGAAGGTTCGTCCCATTCTGATATGTCATTGATTTTAATTTTTGTCATCATTTCTGCGAAAGTTTCGCGTATTCTTTCTTCGATTATCATAGTCTTTGCATCTTTAGCCTGTTTTTATCACTCAAAAGTTCAAAAAGATTTTTTTTTTTTTACAACTTTCGCAATCCTAAAATCAATCATTCACTCCTTATGCCTCTTACTTCTGTTGCTCTCAGTTTCGGCATTCTTCAAATTTCCTTGTATTGCTTTCCCTTCTGCGAGATCATCGATATTTCCATCTTTCATCAGGCATTGGTTTCGCAACTTGTTTTCTTCTCTTATTTCTACTGCGTCTACCATCAATCTCTCCCTTCTTTGTTCTTTTTTGATGTTTTTCTTCCAGTTCTTCTTCTGTGCAGCTCTTTCCTCGCAACTCTCCACATCAACTTCATAGCATTTTTGTCCATCAATCCAATCGCCTTTTATAACTCCAACACCACTGGGATGAGGAAATTTGATGCACTGGTGATAAGTCGACGCTACATCCAAAATCTCATGTAACCAAGGTCGCCCGATCAATGCGTTATAAGGGGACTCCACATCGACTATGCAGAACAAAATTTTAGTTGATAATCCTTTCAATGGTATTCTCATATGAACTTCTCCTTTAGGTTTATTAGCTGTACCGTTGAAACCATAGATCTTGTACGTTGAGGGTATCAGATCTTCATCCTTACCTCCCATAGTCTTGTAAGTATGGTAAAAAAGGATATTTACAGAGCTTCCAGTATCGATTAAGATTCTATTGATTGCCCATGAATTTTCCGCCTCATCATCTTCATCACCATTAGGTCTTGGGTTAATCTCCAGCCTTACTACTAGTGGGTTGTCATGCATCTCACCATCCTCGGGTACCTCTTCTGCGGTAAAAGAAATAATCTGCTTTTGCCATTCCTTTAGTGGCGATGTCTTCGCGATGTTCATTATTTCTCTATTACCAGCATCTCTTGCAAAAACCCTACTAAGAACGCTATCATGAAAGTCTTCAATAGTACTGTACGAATGTACAATAGAGTTGCAAAACAGATTCTTGGCTTTCGCTCCAACTTCTATTACAAATGTTTCTCCTCCCTTTGTTGCGTTTGCTCTGTGAATTTATGGTGGTGATGGTAATGGTTGCGACTGAGGTTGGTTTTTTAGAAATTGATTCAGTTTCCCTTGATATATCATTCTGAGGACGATTCTTTTTATATTTCTGCAATCATTTGTTGAGTGACCATGAAAATGATGATAAGAACAAAATTTGTGACTTCTGTCACCTGGAGGTGGTTCATTTCCCATGTTCCATGGTGCAGGTATACTTTCCATCAAGATTATAGCTTCCCATATTTTCTCCACACTAGCATTCAGTGGTGGCATCTTGATTTCTTCCCAAACTACTCTATGATTTCGCTGACCTCTATGATAACTTTGCCTCTGGCCTCCATAAGTTTCTTGTGGCTGATCAAGTCTTTGAATTTTGTTATTTCCGCCACGGCTATAAAAGTTTCTCTCTCTCTCAAATTCTTCTTGATCTCGACTCCCCATGGCTACTAACTTTTGTTGTCCATCATTCGCCATTTTTTCTTGCTGCCCCTGCGAGGTACTCGCTACTGTGTTTATCAATTTAGGTAACAAGCTTGCATTCGCCACACTTGAATTCGTGTTCGCAACTGGGTATGATTCTATCTCATTTTGCTTTTCCTCTAGAGCAATATACTCATCCCGAAGTTCTCACAACTCAGTCATTGTGATTGTATTCTTGATTCTAAGACCTGAATGTATATCAGATTGGTTGCGAACATAGCGTTAATGAATGATAAAATGAGATATCTCTCATCCACACGACCAGCCATATCACTACACATTGTCTTCCATCTTATAGTCAGATGTTTCAAACTTTCGCCAATCCTTTGTTTTAACCCAAATACATCTTCAGTACCAGGTCGCGAGGAATTATTACTTATGTACGCCCCTAAAAATATAGCTTGTAAATGGTTGAATGATGTGATTGTGTTTCTTGTTAAACCTTCAAACCATTTCAGGGCTTCTCCAGTCAAACTTGATGCAAAATACTTGCACAATATAGCATCATGGTTCTCCCACTGTATCATACATCTCACATAAGCTTTCATATGTTGTACCGCACAAGTTGTTCTATCAAAAATGTTGGTTAACGCAGGTAAATTGCACTTTGGGGGTATTCCTCTGAGTTGTACTTCTTGTGTAAATGGAGTTTTCGCAGCTTCTTCGATGGCCTCATCCAATTGTCTCTTTGCTCCTCCCCTTTTACTGTTTAACATTCCTCTCATTTCTGCTAATTCTCTCAAGATTTGTTCATTTACATCAGAATTTGGATCCACTGGTCTTTTTAGCTCTGCCTCTCTTCTCCTGCGTTCATGTCTGTTTTGACTTTCTTGTTCATCATTCTCTTCTCGTCTTTCTCTGCGATCTTCTCCTTCATCTCTTTCACGAATTCGCACACCGTTATATCTTTCATTTTCTCTTCTTTGCTGCCTATCGGTTCTCCTTTGTACTCTTTCATATTCTTCATTGATATTACCATTGTTGCGATTTTGTTCTCGCCTTCTTTCTCGATTATCATGATTGTTCTGGCGAATTGCTTCTTCTAGTTCATGTTCTTCCATTTCTGCTCTTAATCTTTCCCTCTCGCAAGCTAGACGTGCTTGTTCAACATAGTGTCTTTCAATTTCATCTTCAATTTCTTTTTGCTTCCTCCGTGCTTCTCTCCCATGCAATATTCTTCTTCCTTCTTCCTGATTTTCTTCGTCATTTGGATTATTTCGCCCCTGACGTTGCCCATTTCCCTGATTTCCATTATTTAGCCCATGTTGAAGAGTCTCAGGACGTGGGATATAACGATCTTCCATTATTTTTCTTGTTTCGCAACGTTCTTCGCCTGGATCTTGCACTTCTTCTCGATTTTCTTCATTAGCATTTTCTACAGGTAATGTTCTTCTCATCTCTTCTCTAACTGATCTTGAGCTTGACCTTGTAGTGATTCTCGACCTTCTACTTTGTAGTCTCATGTTTTCCATTCTTAATTCGTGATTTTGTCTTGTCAAGTTTGCACGTTCTTCTGCTTCCAATCGCCTTTCTTCATGTATTGTTTGTCTTAATGCCTCTAATGCTGCGATTTCTTCGTTTCCATGAATTATTTCTCCAATCACTTCCTGGTCTCTTTCCTCTTTCATCCATAGAGTCTGATCTCCAAGTATGCACGCTCACTCTATCATAATCCACAGTTCTATTCGGTGTTGGTTGAATTGGCGGTTGGATTCGATCTTCTTCATTATTCCTTATATTCATTCTTGAGGATTCTCCCTTTTCATTTCTCCCTTCTCCAGCAAGTCTCCTACTCCTTCTAACAGTTATTGGTTGTTCTGATGCATGTCTTCTCCTAGCCATTTCTCAATTTCAGCAGATTGTTGAAAATTATATGAAATTTCTTTCTTATTGCTCCAAATTTTTTCAAATCACGATGTCGATCTTCACTCTCTCCATGTTTCTAACGCCAATATGTAGTTGCAAGAAATCCTACACTACACCCCTTATAAGAATCTATATAATCAAGCCATTTTAGGATGAGCAATCATAACTTTTATTGATTAAATCTTTGAATGTTTACAAAATGAAATAGAAAGTGGGCTAAGAAAATACAATAACTCTAAACTTTCTCTCTCTTAATGACTTGCTCAACACTCGAAAAAAGATCTCTCCACAATAGGCATGTTCGGCTCTTTATATAGGGTATTACATAGTGGATGACAGCTAAGCTGTCCTTTATTTTCGGGAATAACTTGCGAAGTGTCGCAAGTGTACAAATGTGTAACCTCGCGACACTCCTAAATCTCGCTAAGTCTTCACACCTTTCTCATGTTCTGGCTGTCGTCATCCATTACGTCATTTATATTACTCGTTTGCGACACCTTCGCAATGCTGTCGTTTATGGATTTCGCGAGGTATAGATGTCGCGATATTCTGATCCTACAACCGTTAGTCAATCAAATCAATCGAAAACAAAGATATACCGCAATTATCTAGTTTCCCACCAACGAGTTGCGCTAGAGCTTCTCAATCCCAAAGAAGACTTTAAATTGAGTGGCCGTAAGAGATTTCGCCGAATTAGGTTACTCTCCTCTCCGAATAGGCGGCTACACCAGTAACAACAACAAAAGAGTAAATTTGTTGTTATGAAGGATTAGTTTGCTAGAAAGGAAAACTTCGTGTATTTATAGACAAGGAAGTTTGGACACCAAGGAATTTCCAAAACCGAAAATATTCTCAAGATATTCATAAAAGCACAGATTCGGTTTTCATAATTTCTGGAAATGCTCTGTCCAAAAATAACGATCGAAATCTCTCGGAAAATCTAATTAGTAAATGCACATTACTAATTCTGTAATTTTCCTACAAAATGAAATTAATAACCTTAATTAAAAGATTCTTAACTTACTTATGTTTCGATCCTGGGATTCTCTTCCCTTAGCCGTGAAGGAATATCTTTGAACAATTATAGAAATACACATTCATAGCACGTGTTCAAAGTTTGTCGACATCTTAACTTTGTAAGTTCTCTTTCACACTTACAACCTTGAAACCTATTTTCCACACTTCCAAACAAGTTTAGAATTGGTTCATCTTACTTTCAAGAACTATGTGATTGATCAAACCAACATTCAATCACAATCATGGGTTTACGGTTCTACCAAAATAAGTTTCGGTTCTACCTCCATGTGAGTATTGTGCATAGTCACACTAGCTTCCCAAAAATTCGGTTGACTGGGTACTAGGATCGGTTCCCCACATATATATGGTATCTAACTTATATGTGTTGCACGTGTCCATAGGATCGGTTCCCCTTTTTACTATAAACCTTGCTGCACCCCATACAAGGATCGGTTCCCTTTGATGTACTGAACCCCTTACTAGGATTGGTTCCCTTTCCCTTACAAGGATCGATTCCCTTTCCCTTACAAGGTCAGACATACAAAATCCGATCATACCACTAGTGATTACTTAAGATCGGTTTTACTAATAAAAGTTATACCAATACATAAGTCGGGCCTTTGTGAACAGTTCTACCAAGAACACAACAAGTTGTGAGCGGTTATACTCTATCACACATATTGGTTGTTCATAAGATATGCAATGAATAACAAAACCAATAACACCTGGCAATTTTCTTTTCGGTTCACAAACAAGTTTATGAACTTACTTCCTTAGAACACATGTAAACATTGTTCCCTAGGATGAAATCCTCACCTCATACCCATACATAATCACAATAGCATTCAAATGATTATGGCGATGTCTTATCTACAAAGTTTAATGGTTAAGCAATAAACCTCGTATTGTATTCCTTAATACTATGTCTATCTAGAGTTCAAATATGCTTCGCAGTTATGTTTTCAATATGCACGACTTGAAAGATACGTTAGGGAATGAAACACTTCAAGTCAAATATCACTAACCTCAAGTGGAAGGATGATTGTTGTCGTTGTAGCTCCTTGCTTCTTCACATCTTCAAGTCTTCGCAATACTTGTAATGTCTCATATCCTAAACCTTATAAGCTAACCTATACAAAGTTTAACTCTAGTACATAATTAAGAGACTCTTAACATGAGTTTTGATTCACTAAAATATGACAACCAAACTTGACATACCAACGCTTGGTGGGTTCAACCGAGCCATGCTCTAATAGATCATATAACCAATGATGGATATAAGCATTGTGTGGAAACACATATATGTCTAAGTCCTTTTTCCTTGACCCTAAGTTTGCGAACTTTGTTGATCGAGAGAACAGAAACAAGAGCCGTGAACTCAGTCCGCGAACTGGCGGAAGTTCTCGACTCGAGAAAATCTGCTGGAGTTTGAGAACTCCTTCCTGGAACTTAAGTCCGCGAACTAAGTTTGCGAACTTAAGTTGGTTATATCTAAAGACGATTGTTTGTGAACTTATTTTTATTAACTAAGGAATGCAAAATACAAACCGTGGCTATATAGTTCATGAACCGATTTGAGTGAATCGAATCGTTTTTGCTTCGATTGTGTCTTGTGTAGTTAAATAAGATTTCCTTGCAATTGAACAACTCTCTAACTAGTTCATTTGAGTCATTTGAACTAGTTATGGTGAAGAAGAATATGGTTTATATGAAAGTGCTCATATGGCTAACCATTTTGTTAACTATTGTTGAACCAACAAATGTTCATATTTGGGTACGGTTACATAAACCCAAAATAGTACATTTCATTTGTGTGTAACAAGATAAGTTTTCGATCTAACGGTTGAAAGATATTAGCTTGAATCTAATCAGGTTTTCATCTAACGATGAATATTGAATGCTTTGTTACCAAGCTAACATTGATTGCAAACCCTGATTTAAAAGACTATATAAGGGAGAACTCCAGCAACTGGGAAACCTAATCCCCACACCTTCCGTGTGATACTAGTTGTATTAGCTAGAATCGATTCTCCTTTAACCTTAGGTTTCTTCTTGAAAACCAGGTTAACGACTTAAAGACTTCATTGGGATTGTGAAGCCAGGACCGATACTACTTTCTCATAGTTTGTGTGATCGATCTTGCCGATTCTATCGTGTTGAGTACAATCGTAACGATTGGCTTGAGATTTATATCTCTGATAGGAAAGATAGAAAAGTAGTCACAAACGTCTTCGTCTCATCGTTTGTGATTCCACAATATCTTCTTTCGCCGCGTCAATTAAGATTATTGTGAGGTGATTGGTAATACTAGGCTGTTCTTCGGGAATATAAGTCCGAGTTATCAATTGGTTCTGTTCACCTTGATTTATCAAAAGACGGAACAAAACTTGTAGGTATTTACGTGGGAGACAGATTTATCTATTCTGGAGACTTTTACGTGTGATACTGATTTGTTTATTAAAGTCTTCGACTTTGGGTCGTAGCAACTTTTAGTTATGGGTGAGATCGGCTAAGGGAATCAAGTGCGTAGTATCTGCTTTGGGATCGAGAGATGTAAGGAGCGCAACTATACCTTGAATCAGTGTGAGATTGATTTGGGTTCAACTAAAGTCCAGGCCGACGTTAGTTTGTAGTAGGCTAGTGTCTGTAGTGGCTTAATATAGTATGGTGTTCAATATGGACTAGGTCCCGGGGTTTTTTTTGCATTTGCGGTTTCCTCGTTAACAAAATTATGGTATCTGTGTTATTTCTATTCCGTATTATATTTTTTTATATAATTGAAATATCACAGGTTGTGCGTTTGAATCAATCGATTGGAAATCCAACCTTTGGTTGTTGATTGAAATTGATTGATCCTTGAACATTGGTCTTTGGTACCATCAAAGTGATTTCTCTTGTATTCAATTAGACTCGCAGATTTCTATTTGCTTGAGAAAGAATGGAATCGAGAAAGAGAGATTAAAATCTTTGATATACTTTTTATAGATTGAGTCTTGTTTATTCTCTTAAAAGTATTTTGGAGTTTGTACATACAGATTGCTAAGCGAAATATTGGGTGTGGTTGTTGTACCCCCACTTTTTCAATTGGTATCAGAGCATGCAAACATGTTCAAGACCTTATAAGTCTATGTTTGTAGCGATTTGATTCTATGGACAGAGGTGTTATCTCTATCAACGTACCACTATTCTTCGATGGCTCCAATTACTTATGGTGGAAAATTGCTATGCGAGATTTTCTTCGAGCACGTGATTTTCAATCATGGGTATATGTTGTTAATGGCTATGATGCTCCTGTTGTGGCAGTTGAAAATGTAAACGTTCCCAAGAATATTGGTGAATACAGTCCTGCCGAGATACTTGCTGCAAAGCAAAATTCCGACGGTTTGAATGCCATCATACATGCCATTACCCCAAATCTTCAGCATCATGTGTCAAATTGCACTAAGTCTAAAGAAGCTTGGGATATATTAGAAACCGTATTCGAAGGTAATACCAGTGAAAAGGAAGCTAGGCTTCAAAACCTTAATTCCAATTGGGAAAACCTTCATAGCTCTCGGCGGATGAAGAAACATTTGATGAGTTTAATCACAAAGTGTCTCATTGAAATTGTTAATGCATCTTTTTCATTGGGTAAGACTATTCCGTTGAATTTTATCATTGCGACAAGATCGCGGCACGTCTTTACATTTCACGTAATGACCCATTGAAAAGGACATTGTGATGAAAATTCTCGGATCGCGCCATCTTGATACGATTCTAAGAAGCATGCCATCATCGAGGGAAATAACCTAGATAATCTCTCCAAAAATACGCTGGTTGGGAAGCTTAAGATCTTTGATCATGAGCATTCATCCGAATCTAAGGATGTTGCGTTCAAAGCACTAAAGGACACTAAACTTGATAAAAGTAAAAAAGTGTATATCTCAAATGTGTTGCGAAGTAAACATTTGTTGTGTCAAGTGTTCATTGCTAACATTCGTAAGTTAAACATTTGCGAAGGAAGACGATCACTCGAGACTGATTCTAGATCTAATTATTTAAAGAAGATGATAAAGAAAATAAATCTCTCTCCAAAATATCTCTCTCCAAAATACTCTAAAAATGTCCTCCTAAAAAGTGGCTCTCCCTCTTTATATAGGTGTTTACATAATGGATGGAAGCTTTTAAGATCTTTGATCGAGATATGAGCATTCATCCGACAATCTAAGGATGTTCGCAAGCTCTTCTCGCAAAGCACTAAGAAAATAAAGGACACTAAACATTGTGATGAAAAAAAGTACGATTCTAAAAAGTGTAGATAATCTCAAAAAAACGCTGGTTGGGAAGCTTAAGATCGATCATGAGCATTCATCCGAATCTAAGGATGTTGCGTTCAGCACTAAAGGACACTAAACTTGATAAAAGTAAAAAGTGTATATTCATCGAGATCGATGAAGATCTTGAAAAATCGGTCTCGATGATCACAAGACAGTTTAGGGATATCTATTGAAGAGAAGTAAACGGTTCTCCAGAGATAAGCCTAAAGCATTAGTCAAACCTCATAATCGTGTTCCTCCTAAAAATAGGGATATTGATGAAACTGATGACGAGGATATGCCTTAGTGCTTTAAGTGTAAAGGATTTGGTCATTTTTCAAACGAGTGCCCAAATCGTAAAAAATACACTGGGAACAAAGGTCTTGCTGCAACTCTTGATGAAATGTCTGAAAGCTATGATTCTAATGAAGGCGAGAAATCATGTGTTGCACTTCTTGGTGAAAATATTGATTTTGATAATTGTAGCAATACATACATCAATCTTGATATTCTTTCAGAAGAAAACCCAGCTAATCTGGAAGAAAAAATTGACCCATTCTTTGAAACTCTATATGTAATGTTTCAGGTTCCACCATGTGTTTAGCTGCTTGCACATCTCAGAAGCCTGATCTTTATCCTAGTTTGACGTGCTTGTATTGTTCTCTAAAGGGTCATGAACTTTCAAAGTGTTACAAGTACAAACACCAATTGAGGCATGTCAACAAACTTCAACAAAGAGCAAATCAATTAGCAAATAAGCTTAAACTTGCTCAGAATACCGCTGAGGTATGTAGGATTTTATCTTCATCTAAGAAGTTAGTTTCCAAGGATAGACCAAGACCATTAGAGAAGAAAGGATGGTCAAGTCGTTTTGATAGACAAAGGTCTGTGGATTCCTCTAAAGAGGAAAATGATGGACAAATTGTTGTTCACCGCAACGCAACTTGATTGTGTTGTTTTGGAAATCTTGTCTCATGTGCCTGATCAAAATAGACAAGATTATGTAGTTCTCAGGCTTTAGGAAAAGGTTGTTCTCCTCTTTCTTAGTTTTTTTTTTTTTAAAAAAAAAAAAATCCCTGTCTATCAATAAAAGAGGGTTATTCTCGAAAATTCTACTCTCGTTAGGGTTCAGAATTGTGCGTGCACGAACCTGTTAAAGGTTAACCCTACATTCCTTTTTCCTTCCTTGAAACTTCTTTTTATCTCAAGACCACTTGTTGAGATTGTGATTTCCTCTCACAAACCCATACGCCTATGGATGCTCCAAGTACCATGTCTTCTGATGGAAAGGATCTTAATATGATTTGTCAAGCCATCAATAATGAAGGAAAAGAGAAATCTCCGTTAGCTCTGACATTGAAAAGAAAAAGAAGGAATGTGAGAAAGTCTAGAGCTATTCCTTCAAATTCTCAGAAGTTTTCTGACGTTCTTGAAGTGTTGAAGGAGATGCAAAAGAGATTCATCAAATAAAGGCTTTTGTGTTTAAGACTCATGAGATTTAGAAGGCTCTGGTTCGACATCAGTCAAGAAGGTTTATTGATATTAACTCCCATCTTCATGAACCTTATGTCCCAATGGCTGTTGACGACAAGAAGTTCGGGGACGATAAAGAATTCTTCAAAGGTCTTAATGTCTAGTAAATCTTCTATTTTTTGTTTTGTTTAAGAAGAATAACTAGAGTTTGGAATAGACATTATTGTGATTACACATAGCTATGTCCAACGTTTTTATCTTCATGTTTTTAGATTTATTGGTTTAAACTCTAAAAGTGTTTGGAAGATGATTTTTGCAGTATTAATCTTTATGGTTTTATATATTGAAATTTATTATGGGATATGTGTGTTTGCGTCCGTGAACTGTGATTGTCCCATACCTTGTCGAAAGTTAAGTCCTTTATATGTCGATATGCATGTGTTGATAAAAGAAGGAATGAACTTTTGACAAATACAAAAGTTAAGCCTATTATTTCAATTTTTGATGGAAGATAGGTTAAAATCTTTTGTTTTCAAGGATTATGTCCATTGTATGTCATTGTGCAAATGGTGATGGAAAATATAATGAATCCTTTCTTATTCCACAGTATAAGGTCAATCTCCGATCCACAATTTTTTTGTACATACTTGATGCGCGTCGTTTACACAACAAATTAATTACTTCTTTCCACACAATTAACTGGTAATATAATAGCAAGGAGTTCGTTCCCACGAAGAGCAGGGAGTTTTAGTTGTTATAAAGTAACCGAAAGGGGGTTTTTAGATTTTAAATCAAAGTAATTGACAAAAGAAAATATAAAAGATTTGTTGTAAATTATAAGGAGAAAGATGACTAGGGAATCCTTCGCCGTCACTGAACTGAAACTTAATTGAATACAAGTTTATATATTGTTGACTTTATATTGTTACCAACCGTAGAATAGCAATAAGCTCTGCTATCCCCCGGATTCTTGTTGTCACTGTATACGGAAGCGCTCGACTACCAGTTTCTATCCAACTAACCCACCAAAAATAAGCTTTCAAGGTGTAGATTAACGAATGCTTCTCACTCTGTGAATCAGGTTGATCCTAGCATCAGACGCATAGGCTCGGCCCGCTTACTAGTGTTATCTTTATACACATTGCTTAACAAAATCCCTCTGTCAGCTTTTGCGATTTACTACTTGTGTAAAGAATTGAGTGACAATTACACGTATCACCAACCCCAATACTAGTAGAAGAATTATCGATTAGTTAATTTAATTGATCACTTTAAATAACCCCTCAATATTCTTAAACATTAAAAATAATAAAGATAATCAACAATAAAATAAAACTTGAAATAAACTTGGTTTAATAAATTAAAGCTTCATTGTTTAGGACTTTGAAATCATCCCTAATCAAAAAGAAATTTAGCTACTCATAGCTAAAAAGTAATAAGAACTAAATAAAGAAGAAAGAAAGAAATTGAAATTATAAATAAAAACTCACAAGAAAATCCAAGGAGCAAAACTTTATTTCTCTCTCTGTTTTTGTCTCTAGCTACAAAAGGAAGAATAAAACAAGTAGTACTTTTGTTTTGGGTTTAGGCAGCTATTTATAGCCTTCAAATAACCGTATACCCGTACAAGATAGACAACAAAAGTCGGTGAAGTTTATCTCAATATATGTGCTGATAATTGGGTGCAGCGCCGTGTATTTTAGTAGCGTGCATATGTCTTCTGATCCATTCGATCCTATGATAAATCCATGTAAAGCTTACGTGTTTTCTTCTGCACCATTCGTACATCCAGCGTCGATACTCCGCAATACACCAGATTTTCCCCTTTCTCCCAAAACGCGTCAAAGTTCTGAAAAAATACTGCAGCCAGGCCCCACCTCACATCTTCACGTGCTCGCCTTATTCCTTTTCCAATTTGTACAACTGTTGGACTTCCATCACAACACACGTGGGTCCCATAGTGACGTCATCTAACAAATCTTTCCTCGACTTCTTCTCTTCTTCCTTCAATCAGTAGCAGCAACCATTATCTCGACCATCCCTGCCTGCATCGTCATTACCATCAACTGCCAAGCTCAAACACAAGCTTCTTCCATTCATGCCATGTTTCACAGCTCCATCTTTGTCAACGGAAGCAACGTTATTTCTCCGTCTCATCTCCGGCGTCATCATCACTTTCTATCTCAGCACTGCTCGTCAGATTCCATTAATGGAAACAATACAGACTCGAGCCAACACCCTTCATCAGCTCAGACCACCAGTCATCGAGAATCAACTGGTACCTCCAAATTCGAGCTCAAACTCTCCCTGTTATTCCTCGTTTCATCATCAATATCAATCACCAGCTTCATTAAACTCGTCACTGCCATGAATCACGACTGCCGATAATGGCAGCAACATCTACAGATTCTTCTCGAGCTCCACTGATTACATCAAACATTGAGCTTATAACTCCACTACCATAGCATGATTATCTAGTAATCTACACTGCCTTCCATCGATCATCAGCAGCACCCATCGTCTCTGCCAAAATCTCCCTGAATTTCGAGCTCTCTGATTTGAAATCAGACATTTACCCAAGATTTATATCATCCTCAGGAACCTAATGATGTATTTAAATTCGAGTATAACTGTTAATCAAGATCCATCACTGTCGTGATCATCATGATCATCAAGTTCTGTCTGCCATTTCCTGAGTTGTGTTTAGGAATAGGGAAGACGAAGTGCCCTGAGTAATAATCCAGGTGTCTTTAGCAATTCTGTCAGCCCCCAGTGAACAAGACCCGACTCCCTTTAAAACTTCCTTTGATAATGTCATCCCCTTAACATGAGTGCCCCTTAACGAACTGTGAGGATGCGAATAGCCATTTTGTCCTTTTAGTCTTCTAAGTTCTTATTTTGCGCATAACTTCTTCATACAAACTCAGAATGACTCCGTTCTTTCGCCATTGGCTTTGTCTTCTCGTCCTCTACACAAATTAAAAGTAGAAATCTTGAATTTGAACGAGTTCCAATTGGTCTTTGGCCCTTCTCCACTTGTAGCTAGCTTCTTTCCTTGTAGATTTAAGTGCAAATTCACTTCTTTTGGATGATTCACCTAGTAAAACACAAATAAGAGAAAACAAGCGTAATATACAATAATTTGCAAGAAAACCAACAAATACTAGCATGGAATTGACACTAAATATATGTGAAATATGAACTTATCAATACTGTGTTGTTCCATAAGGTGTCTTATATTGAGCTCTATCGACTAAGTTAATTTTTAGCTTAGTTGTTGCTCCGTGAGGTACTTTATGTCGAGCATGTTCAACTAAATTAATCATCCTTGTTTGGTCATTTAGTTGTTGCTCCGTAAGTTCTCTTATGTCGAGCATGACCAATTAAATTGATTGTGTGGTTAATTTGGTTGTGTATTCCGATTAGATTAATTATGGGTTCTCTTGTGATTAATCTAATTGATTTTTTTAGTCTCCATAAGATCACTTATGTTGAGCATTTCCAATTAAATTAATCATGGGTTCTCTTGTGGTTAGTTTAATTAAGTCTTTTGGATTCAAATTCATACTTGTATGTGATTTGTTATGTCCAAAGAAATCCTTCTTTCTTTTCAAATTAAGGTCGCTCTTGTTGTTCTTTCGGGAATGACATATTATGGGGGAGAGTTCTTAATTAAACTTGTGCTTAATTGCCAAATCTTTGTGGGGAGTGCGGCTGTGGAATATTATAGGGGTTATCTTGTATCTTTATAAACTCCTTGATGAATGCATTTAGCTTCGGCTATATGATTGCATCTAAATAAGATGATATGTCCTTTCTTTTGGTCATGAAATGTCTCTTTCGTAAATTTCATTAGGATCTCGTTTTCGTACCTTTGCCAATTTTATTGACAAAAAGGGGGAGAATTAATATGTAGTTCACACTACAAATACATATGGTTTTCGGATCATTATGTAAGGGGGAGTGGTTTCCATCTGAGATGGAGGATTGACTAAGGGGGAGTGATACATATCACCATAGTATTGTTGTCGAAGTTGTGATACAATTGAACTTTGATACTATAAAATGATACTATGACACTATATAACAATGATTGAGAACTCTTGTTTTCTCGTTGTTATAGCTACGGATTTTCAACAACGATGATGCTAAACTTACAACCTTTGGGATCATTGGAGTACTTGGAAGTGACGAAGATTTCGAGTAATGTTGAAGATTAAGCATGTGGAATAGGAGCTACAAAATTTAATTTATTTATTTTTTGTATTCCATATGTATTGATAGTTTAGTCACTAAAATTGACAAAGGGGGAGATTGTTAGAGCACTGCTCGGTCGAACTCGCATGTGTTGCTATCTGAAGCATGTTTTTCAATGTTAGTGATCAAAACTATAAGTCTTGATTTCTAGTCTACTATAGCTAAGTCTCGGACTAGGATAGAAAGTGTAGTTGAGCTCAAGAACTCCATGGAAATCATCATACAAGACGAAGGACTACTCACGAAAATGGTGTATCTTCATCGACTAAAAGGTATGTGGAGACTTGAACTTATCTATCACTCAAAAGTCTATCTACTTTATCTCCTATTTTGAGACAAAAGTCGTTTTGCTATATAGACTTTGATTATACATATTTTCTATTTCGATCCGAGTTTAACTCGCATATCTATTTCTCGAAATATGTGTTGGTAAGCTTTTGCTTTAGCCAAGTTCATCTTTACCTAGTGACGAAAGTCATGACACGTTTCAATCAATTTGAAAATTGCTTACTTTGACAAAATGTCCTCTAAGAATGTTTCAATGATTGAAATGAGAGTTTAGATCATATAACCAATAATGGATATAAGCATTGTGTGGCAACACATATATGTATAAGTCCCTTTTCCTTGAACCGAAGTTTGCGAACTTTTTTGATCAAGACAACCGGAACAAGAGCCGTGAACTCAGTCCGCGAACTGGCGGAAGTTATCGACCCGAGAAAATCTGCTGGAGTTTGAGAACTCCTTCCGGGAACTTAAGTCCGTGAACTAAGTCTGCGAACTTAAGTTGGTTATATCTAAAGACGATTGTTTGTGAACTTATTTATATTAACTAAGGAATACAAAATGCAAACCGTGGATATATAGTTCATGAACCGATTCGAGTGAATCAAATCATTTTTGCTTCGATTGTGTCTTGTGTAGTTACATAAGATTTCCTTGCAATTGAACAACTCTCTAACTAGTTCATTTGAGTCATTTGAACTAGTTATGGTGAAGAAGAATATGGTTGATATGAAAGTGCTCATATGGCTAACCATTTGGTTAACTATTGTTGAACCAACAAATGTTCATGTTTGGGTACGATTACATAAACCCAAAATAGTACATTTCATTTGTGTGTAACAAGCTAAGTTTTCGATATAACGGTTGAAAGATATTAGCTTGAATCTAATCAGGTTTTCATCTAACGGTGAATATTGAATGCTTTGTTACCAAGCTAACATTGATTGCAAACCCTGATTTGAAAGACTATATAAGGGAGAACTCTAGCAATCGGGAAACCTAATCCCCACACCTTCTGTGTGATACTAGTTGTATTAGCTAGAGTCGATTCTCCTTTAACCTTAGGTTTCTTCTTGAAAACCAGGTTAACGACTTAAAGACTTCATTTGGATTGTGAAGCCAGACCGATACTACGTTCTCGTAGTTGTGTGATTTGATCTTGCTGATTCTATCGTGTTGAGTACAATCGTAATGATTGGCTTGATATTTATATCTCCGATAGGCAAGATAAAAAAGTAGTCACAAACATCTTCGTCTCATCATTTGTGATTCCACAGTATCTTCTTTCGCCGCGTCGATTAAGATTATTGTGAGGTGATTGATAATACTAGGCTGTTCTTCGGGAATATAAGTCCGGGTTATCAATTGGTTCATGTTCACCTTGATTTATCAAAAGACGGAACAAAACTTGTAGGTATTTCTGTGGGAGACAAATTTATCTATTACTGCAGACTTTTCTGTGTGATACAGATTTGTTTATTAAAGTCTTCGACTTTGGGTCGTAGCAACTCTTAGTTGTGGGTGAGATAAGCTAAGGGAATCAAGTGCGTAGTATCCTGCTGGGATCAGAGACGTAAGGAGCGCAACTGTACCTTGAATCAGTGTGAGATTGATTGGGGTTCAACTACATTCCAGACCGAAGTTAGTTTGTAGTAGGCTAGTGTCTGTAGTGGCTTAATACAGTGTGGTGTTCAATCTGGACTAGGTCCTGAGGTTTTTATGCATTTGTGTTTTCCTCGTTAACAAAATTCTGGTGTCTGTGTTATTTCTATTCCGCATTATATTTTGTTATATAATTGAAATATCACAGGTTGTGCGTTTGAATCAATCGATTGGAAATCCAACCTTTGGTTGTTGATTGAAATTGATTGATCCTTGAACATTGGTCTTTGGTACCGTTCAAGTAATTTCTCTTGTATTCAATTAGACTCGCAGATTTCTATTTGCTTGAGAAATAATTAGATTGAGTCTGGTTGATTCTCTTGTATTCAATTAGACTAGAGATATAAACTCTTTGATAAAACTCTTTGATATACTTTTACTCAAGCAAATGGAAATATGCGAGTCTTTATCAAATACTAGAGATATAAACTTGGATGGTACCAAAGACCAATATCCAAGAATCAATCAATTTCCAATCAACAACCAAAGGTTGGAGTTCTCAATTGATCGATACAACGCACAACCTGTGATATTTCAATTATATAACAAAATATAATGCGGAATAGAAATAACACAGATACCAGAAGTTTTGTTAACGAGGAAAACTCAAATGCAGAAAAACCCCGGGACCTAGTCCAGATTGAACACCACATTGTATTAATCCGCTACATACACTAGCCTACTACAAACTAACTTCGGTCTGGACTGTAGTTGAACCCTAATCAATCTCACACTGATTCAAGGTACAGTTGCGCTCTTACGTCTCTGATCCCAGCAGGATACTATGCACTTGATTCCCTTAGCTGATCTCACCCACAACTAAGAGTTGTTACGACCCAAAGTCAAAGACTTCAATAAACAAATCTGTATCACACAGAAAAGTCTATGATGATAGATAAATCTGTCTCCCATAGATAAACCTATGAGTTTTGTTCCGTATTTTGATAAATCAAGGTGAACAGGAACTAATTGATAACCCGGACTTATATTCGCGAAAAACAGCCTAGTATTATCAATCACCTCACAATAATCTAAATTGTATGGTAGCGAAACTAGATATTGTGGAATCACAAACGATGAGACGAAGATGTTTGTGATTTCTTTTTATCTTGCCCTATCGGAGATATAATCTCAAGTCAATTATTCAATTGAACTCGTACGATAGAAAATGGCAATATCAGATCGTTCAGCTATAAGAAAGTAGTTTCGTCTGGCTTCACAATCCCAATGAAGTCTTTCGACCGTTAACCCCAGTGGTCTCGAGAAGAAACCTAAGGTTAAAGGAGAATCGACTCTAGCAAAACCAACTAGTATCACACATGAGGTGTGGGGATTAGTTTTTCCAGTTACTAGATGTCTCCTTTATATAGTTTTCAAATCAGGGTTTGCAATCTAAGTTACCTTGGTAACAAAGCATTCAATAATCGCCGTTAGATGAAAAACCTTATTCAACCAAGCTAATATATTTCAACCGTTAGATCGAAACTTAGCTTGTCACACACAAATGAAATGTATTCATTTAGGTTTGAGTAACCATACCTAAACGTGTACACTTAGTTGGTTGACAAATAGTTAACCAATGGTTAGCCATATGAGCACTTTCATATTAACCGTATTCATCTTTCTCATAACTAATGAACTAGTTAAAATGACTCATAAGAACTAGTTCAAGAGTTGTTCAATTGCTTAGGTCTTTATTCATAGACACAATTGAAACAAAATCGGTTTGATTCACTTGAATAAATTCATGAAAAATATAGACACGGTTTGCAAAGATTTCATTCCTTCTAATTTATTATTTTAAGCTCATAAACTACCGATTTGAGAAATAACCATCTTAGGTACGCGTACGGGTATGCGTACCTTAGCTACAAGATTTGAGTTTACAAACTCAGCAGAAATTTTTGGTTCGAAAACTTTTGTGGGTACGCGTACAGGTATGCGTACATAAGGTGACTAGTTTACTAGTTTGCAAACTTACAAACTCCAGCAGAAATTTTCGGTATGAAAACTTCCGTGGGTATGCGTACTCAACCTGTCTCCTTCACCAATACCGCATGCACACTTATGCATGCACTTGGTTTCCGGCACATGGATTTATACACTAATGTGCGAACACACTATATATGCTTATATCCATAGTTGGTAATCTCAACTCTACATTTCAATCATTGAAACATTCTTCTATAATGTTATAACAATCGTTAGTCACGATTATCATCATCAAAGCTATCTTTAAGATTGAAACGTCATCATGACTTTCGTCACGGGTAAAGATGAAAATGGTTAAAGCAAAAGCTCACCAACATATATTTCGAGAAAAAGATTCGCGAGTAAACTCGGCTCGAAATAACAAATGTGTATGTATGAAAACTATCATACTTATACGACTTTGTCTCAAGAGTAGGATATATAATAGACTTTTGAGTGACGTTCAAGTCTCCACATACCTTTTTGTCGGATGAATTTCCACTTATTCCACGAGTAGTTATTCGTCTTCGTAAGATGATCACCATGGAGTCTGGATCTCAACTGCACTTAACTATCCTAGACCGAGACTTAGTCATAAGTAAACTAGAAATCAAGATATATAGTTTTGATCACTAATATTGACAAACATGCTTGATATAGCAACGCATGCGAGTTCGACCGAGCAGTGCTCTAACAGTATTACCAGGGCAAGTTCTTTCCTGCTGCTCATCTTTAATATCTATCTTAGAAACGGTTGAGGATTCCCGTTGTTGATGGTGGTTTTTAGCTTAGGGCTAAATTTGTAAAAGTCTATCTACCTGACCCGGCATCAGATGTAGTATACATTGATATGTCTAAATTCCGCAGGGAATTTGGAGAATATATCAAAATCTGACGAGTACCTATGTCTCTCTTTGTATTATATCGAAACTCAAGCTCCTGGATGAACTGTTCACTAGTATAGAGCCTAATGAGTGTATAAGCTCCTAACTGCATTACTCACAAATTCCGGATCCTGCTGAGTACTTTTTTGTGCTTATGTTCCCTGGTAGAACCCTTAATATTGGTATGGCATGATGGATTTGTGTTCACTCGCAACAGATTAGCACGGACCTCCAAGTACCAAGGTTAAGGCCCTTGCACAAAATACTCGATGTAAAGCAAAGAATAAAAAGAGTCGCGGAGTAGGAGCAACAATGAGGGGAGCGTGGCCATGCCATAGGCTAACCGGCTCCACCTGGCCACGCCCCATGCTACCTAACCGGCTCTTACTCCTTCGTCGACCAATCAGGCCGCTTTAAACCTGCCACACTCCCATGAGTTGTGGCCGGGCCCATACCTACCGGCCCCAGTTTCCATCGACCAATCAGGTCGCTCTAAAGTCGCCACACTCACACCAGAAGTGTAGCCACGCCAATGCTTGGACGTCCCCTCTCCTTCCTACTGACCAATCAGGTCACTTTAAAATGCGCCACGAGCACTAGAGGTGTGGCCGCGCATTATATTCGGACGACCCCTTTTCTTGACCAATCAAGTCGCTCTAAACTCACCACCATACATTAAAGGCCAAACGCACCCTGCCGCGCCACCATACTAACTGGCAAGCCAAACGCGTCCTGCCACAACAACATATTAATCGGCATGCAAACATGCCACTCTGCCGCAGTAACGTGCCAACATGCCACTCTGCCGCAGTAACATGCCAAACCCTAGCCTTGGCCACGCCGCCAAGCCCTAATTTTGGCCACGACGCCAAATCCTAGCCTTGGCCACACCGTCAAGCCCTAACTTTGGCCACGACACCAAATCCTAGCCTTGGCAACGCCGCCAAGCCCTAACTTTGGCCACGACGCCAAACCCTAGCCTTGGAAACGCCGCCGAGCCCTAATTTTGGCCACGGCGCCAAATCCTAGCCTTGGCCACGCCGCTAAGCCCTAAATTTGGCCACGACGCCAAATCCTAGCCTTGGCCACGCCGCCAAGCCCTAATTTCGGCTACGGCGCCAAATCCTAGCCTTGGCCACGCCGCAAAGCCCTAAGTTTGGCCACGGCGCCGAATCCTAGCCTTGGCCATGGCGCCAAGCCCTAATTTTGGCCACGATGCCCAATCCTATCCTTGGCCATGCCTCCAAGCCCTAACTTTGGCCACGGCGCCAAATCCTAGATTTGGCCATGCCACAACGCCACAGGCGTGGCCATGCAACAGACACGGCTATGCCACCATGACGTAGGCGCATGCCACTACGCCGCATCCATGCCACATGCACTAATTAGGGTTTCGACATGCCAAACCCTAATTTGGGAAAAATTGCTACGCCAACCAAGCCAAATAACGTTTCCCAGAGCGTTGGGATTGATGTGGCAACATGACCATTGTTGCCCGAAGCCATATTTGGGTCTAACACCAATATGCCAAAATAGCTGCCACGGCTACGCCACTGGCATGCCACGGCTACGCCAGGCGCCACTATGCTAATGGCGCCACTTTGATATACAACAAGATATATCCATAATCAACGGCCACCCTTCCCCATGACATGCAATCTCAGCCATCCAAGTTCACCACCAAACTGATGGACTTGCGGCAAGTTCCAGGAAACCAGCTAGTGGCCATGGCTACGCCAGGCGCCACTTACACCACTGTTCCACTGGCATGCACGAGATATGCCAGTATGCAATGTCACTGGCATACACCAAAAACGCCACTATGACATTACTAGGCGCCAACAGAAGGTAGCCATAATCAACGACTACCCTTCTTCATGAGATGCAATCTCAGCCATTCAAGTTCGCCACCAAACTGACGGACTTGTGGCAAGTTTTAGGCGGCCGACCAAGGCAAGCCTAATAGCATCACATGCTATTTTACTATGGAAAGTCTCTTGACTTTGACCTGCCACACATATCAACCTGCTACACATTTTCCACGAAAACACTCGAGATATCAAACATGTCACAAACTGGGGGATACTCATCAGGGTATTGGTCTGGCGGTTTACAACGTGCGGTGTGTAATACGCCTGTTACAAGAAAGTGTCATGAAGTGGAATGTTTAATGTTAGCAAGGAGTAACGGGTGTAAACGGACCCACTTCCTTCATCATGGAAGCACAATTTCTGACGGTTACACACTCTTCCATCACTCAATCGTTTCACTTCCTACGAGACCAGGGTACGTTTTATTATGACTTGTATAAATAGGTTTCACCTATTTCCACCAAAAAATAAGTTTTTGGTCGGCAACAACATAGTATCCAGAAATCACCAAGAACTGATAGCTTTTCACGCTGCAAGCCAGTTCCACTTTCTGATACAAGTCATAAAACAAGCCACATCTTCAGAATTAACCATTCTGGTCTCAACACTCTCTTTGCTTCCCTTCCTAAGACCAACCCTTCTCCTTCACTTTGTGACCGAAGCAAGCCTGGAATGGCCATTTCTTGGTTTAGGCCAGGATTGTACAGATTGATCTCTCGAATCAAAAGTACTCTCGTGCAGTGCATTGTTTAGGGTTTAGATTCGTTTCCCATCCACATACCCAATATTACCAAAACCGGCAGAAACAGTTTTCACCTACAAATAATTGGCGACCATAGTGGGAGATTAAATCTCTCGGTTACAAATTCAATTCCCAATTTCATTTTCATCCAAATTGGTCTTAGGACAAATTCAAACCCATTTTCAATTTCCTAAATTTCTCAAGATGGTTGATCTTAGGAATGCTTCGGAAACCCTCAATCCCAATTTTACTTCTCCTAGCATCGAAAATACTCCACATGTTATCCCTGAATCCGTTATTTCATTCAAAACCATTGTCGAGGCTATGAAGTCTCTATATTTAACAACTATTCATGATTTGACGAAAATCCTGAATGATATTGTCGAGAATCAAGCTACTATTTTCAAGACGCAGGACGGAGTATTTACACTTTTGAAAGCACTGACGGATAAACTGTCAAGGGAACCAACGCGTATTCATTCTATGGGAGGTGCTATCAACCATTCATTTTGGATCAATGCTGATGGCCGTAGTCCTTTTTCCAAGATTCATATTCCTACTCCTAGTGAGGAGGATGAAGCCTATGGTCACGCTGAATGGAAAGGTATCCACCAAGCTAACTTGTCTGCTCATGAAGATCAAAAGATGTTTCCTCAAGATCAGAAAGAAGACTCGTGGGATTTATCACGTTCTCATCGTGAGTCCTCACAATGAAAAAGTGATTTCATTATGTGCATCCTTCTGGAAAATATCAATTCCCATATTGCATCGTAAGTCGCTAAGAGATCCGTCGTTTTTACTCGGCCGATCCGAACCGATCCGAATGAAGAAGCTCGTAAAGACGTTCAGGAAAGCAGGCGTCTTTCTAATAAAATATCCGACCTCCAGTCGATCGCTAATGAAGGAATAAAGAGAAAAACTCCAGCAGCGGAACAACAACCCAAACGTGTGGCACCAGCACATCAGATGACTTCACCCCAGAAGGTCACGGCTAAGGTTCTTGTGCAACAACAAGAAACTGGATATGCTTCTCCAAACTTCCCGTTCCCGATCGAGAAAGTAATCGAACTCCTAGAAGTATGTATTCAAGACGATGCCATCAAACTACCTCTTGTTAGGCGCCTACCAACTGAAGAACAAATGGCAAATTCCAAGTATTGCCATTACCACAGGTTCGTCAATCATCCTACCAGTGAATGCAATGCTCTGAAACGAATCGTCCAAGAAAAGATAGATTCAAGGGAATAGCGCCCGGGGACTGGAGATCCTCTGTGAAAAGGCGAGGGTACCAAATATATCTCAAGCTAAAACTTTTCCTACATATAAGTCCTTTCTCCGAAAGTGATTGTCTATGGACTGAGTCGAGCCAATGTAACTAATCGGTTCACACTTCGTGTGATCGTCTATGGATACGAGATCTAAACAATACAACAACGAAGTATGTTTACTTGATACAAAGGTTCGGACTTAACCAAACACAATAGGATTGCTAATCAAGTAAATAGGAATTAACGTTTGTGTGATTTACTTTAATTATAATTAAACAATTATAATCCGGAAAATAAAAGTAAATGACACAACAAGATTTTGTTAACGAGGAAACCGCAAATGCAAAAACCCAGGACCTTATGCAATTGAATACTCTCAGGATTAAGCCGCTACACAAAATTACACCTAAGTTCGTATAGTTGAGACCAAGTAACTAACAATATATTTCACTTAGTTCCGCCTGTATTCCCACGCCTCCGATTTATAAATAAGTCACGTACTTGGAACATTTCCTTTGGTTCGTATTCCAAACAGTAAAGGAACAACAAATCTGTTTGGTATCAACTCTATTTAACCAAGTGATATGAGTCGGACAAAGTCTCTTCTGTTTATCTTAACATAAACTCCTTCATCGGGTCCTTAGATCTATCTAATGTTCAATCACCCAAAGGTAATCGTTTAACATTAAGCCAATCAATAACTTTAATGACAAGTAAACATATTGATGCCAATCTACTCAATTAATCAATCCAATCTACCACAAGTATAAACCAATTATTAATTGGATCCTGTTTTACCGAAAAAGTATTGTGCACACCGAAGATTATAAAACCCAAGTCAGATCTTCAATATCTTCTTTGTCTTCAAATCTTCTTAAATCTTCAATAAAAACCTGCACACAATTACTTGAATCTCTTGTGATCAATCACGCACAGAACGAAGTCTATTAACAATGGATTATCACAAGATCGTCTTTAGAACTAACAACAGTCTAAAGATCCCTGTTGAAACTCTGAACTAGTTTGAGTGAATCTTATATCAGAAGAGAAGATTCTAAAGAATAAACAAACTAGGTGCAATAAGATTTCAAACACCGTTAGTCAATTAAATCAATCGAAAACAAAGATAAACCGTAATTATCTAGTTTCCCACAAACGGGTCGCGCTAGATATTTATAAAAGTACAGATTCGGTTTTCATAATTCCTGGAAATGCTCTGTCCAAAAATAACGATCGAAATCTCTCGGAAAATCTAATTAGTAAATGCACATTACTAATTGTAATTTCCTACAAAATGAAATTAATAACCTTAATTAAAAGATTCTTAACTTACTTATGTTTCGATCCTCGGGATTATCTTCCCTTATCCATTAAGGAATATCTTTGAACAATTATAGAAATAAACATTCACAGTACGTGTTCAAAGTTTGTCGACATCTTCACTTTGTAAGTTCTCTTTCACACTTACAACCTTGAAACCGATTTGCCACACTTCCAAACAAGTTTAGAATTGGTTCATCTGACTTCAAGAACTATGTGATTGATCAAACCAACATTCAATCACAATCATGGGTTTACGGTTCTACCAAAACAAATTTTGGTTCTACCTCCATGTGAGTACTGTGCATAGTCACACTAGCTTCCCAAAAGTTCGGTTGACTAGGTACTAGGATCGGATCCCCACATATATATGGTATCTAACTTATATGTGTTGCACATGTCCATAGGATCGGTTCCCCTTTCTGTTATAAAACTTGCTGCACCCCATACAAGGATCGGTTCCCTTTGATGTACTGCACTCCTTACTAGGATCGGTTCCCTTTTCCTTACTAGGATCGGTTCCCTTTCCCTTACAAGGTCAGACATACAAAATCCGATCATACCATAGGTGATTACTTAAGATCGGTTTTACTAATAAAAGTTATACCAACACATAAGTCAGGCCTTTGTGAACAGTTCTACCAAGAAGACAACAAATTGTGAGCGGTTATACTTTATCACACATATTGGTTGTTCATAAGATATGCAATGAATAACAAAACCAATAACACCTGGCAATTTCCTTTTCGGTTCACAAACAAGTTTATGAACTTACTTCCTTAGAACACATGTAAACATTGTTCCCTAGGATGAAATCCTCACCTCATACCCATACATAATCACAATAGCATTCAAATGATTATGGCGATGTCTTATCTACAAAGTTTAATGGTTAAGCAATAAACCTCGTATTATATTCCTTAATACTATGTCTATCTATAGTTCAAATATGCTTCGCAGTTATGTTTTCAATATGCACGACTTGAAAGATATGTTAGGGAATGAAACAGTTCAAGTCAAATATCACTAACCTCCAGTGGAAGGATGATTGTTGTCGTTGTAACTCCTTGCTTCTTCACATCTTCAAGTCTTCGCAATACTTGTAATGTCTCATATCCTAATACTTTCAAGCTAACCTATACGAAGTTTAACTCTAGTACATAATCAAGCGACTCTTAACATGAGTTTTGATTCACTAAAATATGACAACCAAACTTGAAATACCAACGCTTGGTGGGTTCAACCGAGCCATGCTCTAACAATATCCTCCTATGTCAATTTTAGTGACAAAACTCTTACATAATATGGATAAACAAATTACAATAATTCATTACAATCCGCTTGATTCTCGATTCAAAAGCACAGTGAAACTGCTTACATTCAATCCTTGAAAATGTTGATGTTGACATTATAATAACAGAGCTATTACTCCCCCTAAGGAAGATAGGTAGATATTCAATCCGCACATCTTTGTTATACCAATCATATGACATGTTACTCCCCCTTAGTCTGTGCTTTCCCTCTCTCGTTAGATAAAAACATTCAAGTACCAACGTTCTTTTCCCTAGCGATGCCAATCAATATAAATATCAATGCCAGCATCACCTGTTTAATCCATATATTTCTACCCCTTTTTGTCACAAAAATGACAAATAAACGAAAAAATAAAGGACAACACGAAAAGAATCTTACAAATCTCAGAATAGACTTGCAAACCTGTAGAGTTAGGCACAAGGGTTCCGCACATCATGTTCTGATAACCAATATGAAAACTGAGACTACAAGTAGTCTTATTTTGATATGTTACCAAGGAAATAATTGCCCGAAATAATTTTTCTAATTTAGTTTAGCAAACCAAAAACAACTAAGCATATTAGTCCCTTTGCTAAACTAATTGTTCAAAAAAAACTGCTTAATTCGATAAGACCAAAATAAAGATAAACTCCATTGTTCTCATCAGGTTCTAATTATCCATAAACTTAGACCTTTCAATTTTAAACAAGACAAGTACTAGTTAACTAGCATTTCTTGTTTAGGCATTCGATTAGACTTGAACAACCGAAACCTCACTTCGATAAGTCTAACTAAGATCAAAATTAACTTAGTTTCTTATCCGGAATCGAATTGGACTAAACAACTCATCTCGTACACATATTATTTCGTTAAGCCATAAATAATTCATACAAACCAAAATAAATCAACTTGCATAATTATTCACCTCAACCTAAGCAATTGAAACAACATAGACATTATAAGCACCGCAATTGCACTGTAATTTTGTAAGCCTAAACGATTGATACCATACAAAAGCAAGATAACTGTTAGAGCATGGCTCGGTTGAACCCACCAAACGTTGGTATGTCAAGTTTGGTTGTCATATTTTAGTGAATCAAAACTCATGTTAATAGTCGCTTGATTATGTACTAGAGTTAAACTTCGTATAGGTTAGCTTAAAAGTATTAGGATATGATACATTACAAGTATTGCGAAGACTTGAAGATGTGAAGAAGCAAGGAGCTACAACGACAACAATCATCCTTCCACTTGAGGTTAGTGATATTTGACTTGAACTGTTTCATTCCCTAACATATCTTTCAAGTCGTGCATATTTAAAACATAACTGCGAAGCATATTTGAACTCTAGATAGACATAGTATTAAGGAATACAATACGAGGTTTATTGCTTAACCATTAAACTTTGTAGATAAGACATCGACATAATCATTTGAATGCTATTGTGATTATTTATGGGTATGAGGTGAGGATTTCATCCTAGGGAACAATGTTTACATGTGTTCTAAGGAAGTAAGTTCATAAACTTGTTTGTGAACCGCAAAGGAAATTGCTGTGTGTTATTGGTTTTGTTATTCATTGCATATATTATGAACAACCAATATGTGTGATAGAGTATAACCGCTCATAACTCGTTGTGTTCTTGGAAGAACTGTTCACAAAGGCCTGAATTATGTATTGGTATAACTTTTACTAGTAAAACTGATCTTAAGTAATCACCTGTGGTATGATCGGATTTTGTATGTATGACCTTGTAAGGGAAAGGGAATCGATCCTTGTAAGGGAAAGGCAACCGTTACTTGTAAGGGAAAGGGAACCGATCCTTGTAAGGGAAATGGAAACGATCCTAGTAAGGGAAAGGGAAACGATCCTAGTAAGGGAAAGGGAACCGATCCTAATAAGGGGTGCAGTACATCAAAGGGAACCGATCCTTGTATGGGGTGCAGCAAGGTTTATAGCAGAAAGGGGAACCGATCTTATGGACATGTGCAACACATATAAGTTAGATACCATATATATGTAGGGAACCTATCCTAGTACCTAGTCAACTGAACTTTTGGGAAGCTAGTGTGATTATGCACAGTACTCACATGGAGGTAGAACCGAAACTTGTTTTGGTAGAACCGTAAACCCATGATTATGATTGAATGTTGGTTTGATCAATCACATAGTTCTTGAAAATCAGATGAACCAATTCTAAACTTGTTTGGAAGTGTGGAAAATCGGTTTCAAGGTTGTAAGTGTGAAGGAGAACTTACAAAGTTAAGATGTCGACAAAATTTGAACACGTGCTGTGAATGTTTATTTCTATAATTGTTCAAATATATTCCTTAACGGCTAAGGGAAGAGAATCCCAGGATAGAAACATAAGTAAGTTAAGAATCTTTTAATTAAGGTTATTAATTTCATTTTGTAGGGAAATTACAGAATTAGTAATGTGTATTTACTAATTAGATTTTCCGAGAGATTTCGATCGTTATTTTTGGACATAGCATTTCCAGGAATTATGAAAACCGAATCTGTACTTTTATAAATATCTTGAGAATATTTTCGGTTTTGGAAATTCCTTGGTGTCCAAATTTCCTTGTCTATAAATACACGAAATTTGCCTTTCTAGCAAACTAATCCTTCGTAACAACAGATTTACTCTTTTGTTGTTGTTACTGGTGTAGCCGCCTATTCGGAGAGGAGAGTAACCTAATTATGCGAAATCTCTTACGGCCGCTCAATTTAAAGTCTTCTTTGGGATTGACAAGCTCTAGCGCGACCCGTTGGTGGGAAACTAGATAATTGCGGTTTATCTTTGTTTTCGATTGATTTGATTGACTCAAAGTGGTTGAAATCTGATTGCACCTAGTTTGTTTATTCTTGAGAATCTTCTCTTCTGATATAAGATTCATTCAAACTAGTTCAGAGTTTCGACAGGAATCTTTAGACAGTTGTTAGTTCTAAAGACGATCTTGTGATAATCCATTGTTAACAGACTTCGTTCTGTGCGTAATTGATCACAAGAGATTCAAGTGATTGTGTGCAGGTTTTTATTGAAGATTTAAGAATATTTGAAGACAAAGAAGATATTGAAGATCTTACTTGGGTTTTATAATCTTTGGTGTGCACAATACTTGTTTTAGTAAAAGAGGATCCAATTAATAATAGGTTTATCCTTGTGGTAGATTGGATTGATTAATTGAGTAGATCGGCATCAATACGTTTCCTTGTGATTAAAGGTATTGATTCACTTAGTCTTAAACGATTACCTTTGGGTGATTGAATATAACATAGATCTAAGGACCCGGCGAAGGAGTTTATGTTAAGATAAACAGAAGAGCCTTTGTCCGACTCATATCACTTGGTTGAATAGAGTTGATACCAAACAGATTTGTTGTTCCTTTACTGTTTGGAATGCGAACCAAAGGAATTTTTCCAAGTATGTGACTTATTCACAAGTCGGAGGTGTGGGAATACAGACGGAACTAAGTGAACTATAAGGTTAGTTACTTGGTCTTAACTATACGAAGTTAGGTGTAATTTTGTGTAGCGGATTAATCCTGAGAGTATTAAATTCTGGACAAGGTCCCGAGGTTTTTCTGCATTTGCGGTTTCCTCGTTAACAAAATCTTGTTGTGTCATTTACTTTTATTTTTCGCATTATAATTGTTTTATTATAATTAAAGTAAATCACACAAACGTTGATTCCTATTTACTTGTTAAGCAATCCTATTGTGTTTGGTTAAGTCCGAACCTTTGTATCAAGTAAACATACTTCGTTGTTGTATTGTCTCGATTTCGTATCCATAGACGATCACACGAAGTGTGAACCGATTAGTTGTATTGTCTCGACTCAGTCCATAAACAATCACTTTCGGAGAAAGGACTTATAGGTAGGAAAAGTTTTAGCTTGAGGTATATTTGGGAACCCTCGCCTTTTCAATTGGTATCAGAGCAGGCAAACACGAAAAGATCTAACAATCTGTGTTTGGTGCGATCCAACCTATAAGAATTGAATCTAATGTATGATTCAGTTAACGTTGAGCAAGAAGATGATATACTTCTTAAAGGAAGTCTGTTTTCAAAAGTTGATAAACAGCTCTATACTGTAAGTTCACTTGTGGAACAGAACAATATTAACCGTGATGTGTTAATTAAAAAACAATCTGATATGGCAAAAAGGTCAGTTCTAGATGACTATAATGAAATCAAGTTTTTGATGACTATAATGAAATCAAGTTTTTTCAGAAAGCTTGCTGAAAAATATAATCTAAAGGATAATACCTATTATCCATCTGCCGAAAAGATCGTCGAGATTTCTTGGTTCATGAAGGTGTGAATCTAATGGTCTTGAATCTTCTCAAGCCAAAGCTTGAGTTATGTTAGTTAAAACAAGGATATGTGATTCTAATGCAGGAATCTCTTAACTAATATACAACATTGTGATTCCTATTGTCATATCTCTCACAAGAATCATGATGAAAGGATTTTTAGGGATAATCTTTTGACCAGTATCCGGTCAAAATTAATGGTCATCAATGGTGACAATGATTATCTCTCAGACAGTTGTAATAATCAACTCTTATACACAAAAGGGGATGATTTCAGATCATGCTATTTTGTTGTTAATCAATTGTCTACGATTAGATCCAGGAGACAATCTCATCAAATGATGATGTCATATTCCAAAAAAAATCCTGGATCGGTACAAGAGTTCTGCTTATCACATGACTCACATAACTTCATGTCACAAGTATGATCATCAAGATGATTATTCTATTAAATCAGATCACATCTGTTGTGACACTGTGAGAGAAGTTTATTCTTGGAAGAATCCCAAAAGGATAGATATTCAGAAATATCATGATGGATCTTGTTCCACAGATTCTGAGCTATCATAAGCTCTCACCAACAACTGATGTTGGCCTATAGAATTTCCCTTGATGTGCTCAACTCAAATAAAAGGGAAAATTCTTAAAAGGAGCACAAGAATTTGAAAAACATATAATAGATTCCTGAATATTTAAAAGTTTTTTTTTTTACTTTGAGTATCTCTCTATCCTTGGGAAGTCCCTAACCAAAGTTTTTGGTAAATTTTTCTGACCCGTTGGTCATACTGGTTCGGAAATACTCGTGTTGTTTTAAAAGAGTATATTTTCGCAAATAAGATACTACAATTAGGTATTTCATACTTGGGAATCAAGTCTGAATTATCATATAAACTATATTTTGGACCGATATTCTTCTTCGTTGTGTCTGCAGTCAAAGATGGGTGAAAATACTATTGATATTGAATATCAACTACGAAAACTTGAAACCTTTCCTGTTGAATTCAAGTGTTACTTCTCAGAAAAACATAAAAAGAGTCATATCTCTCTTGAGCTTATATTTTCATTAATGGGGGACTTTGAAGTTACTCGTGAACTTTTGGAAGCTGCAGTAGCGAATGAAAAACTTCTTGAATCGAACCTCTTAAAGTCGGTTGTGGAATTGAATCTCCTGAAGCAAATACTCAATCATCTGAAAGAGAAGAGAATATCTAAGAATCAAAGCACCGAAGAATCTTCGGTAAACAACTTGACTGTTTCCAGAAACAGGTGAGCTTTACTGCTCGAAAAGACATAGAAACTTTTAAAGGAATTCAGAATTTTGAATCAGAGTTTTGGGATCAAGAATCAAGAATCAAAGAAGAGCGACAGAAAGCACTTGGTCCCAAGGAATGTTCTTCTCAGGAAATAAATGAAGATTAAAACTCTTCAAGAAAAATAGACAGTAGTTTTTGATTTATTTCAATAAAGTCTATCATGAATAAAATTATTTGATTTTTAATTTTTCTTGTGATAGTTTTTGGTTTACATAGCCTGTGCTTAATTGCTTTTACCTTATTGCTATGTATGTTTATGGGATGTTTGATTTCGGTTTTACTACCTTAATATTCGATCTCATATATTGTGAACCCTCATGGTTTGGGTGACTTTTTGATTTAGCGGGATTAAGTTCTAGCCCAAGTAGGTAGGCTTTATCAAAGGATTATGAAGGGTTCTAATAGAAACAATATGTGAAAAAGTCAAAATATGTTGAATCGGTTTTGGTTTAGCATAAAAGCATATGCGTTTCGACGGTTTTCAACTTTTGCTTGCAAATGTTAAAACCGGTTTTCAACCTTTCTCTGGTAAAGGTTGAGGTGTGTTGTTATTCTTTCGTTCACGCATAAGGATGACAACGTGGTGATATTTCAATATCCATTCTCCCTGGACGAAGATGCAATCATATTGGAGAAGTGGATGCGAAATTTAAGGTAACAATCTTGTTAGTTAATTGTTTTCCTGTTTAAGAAAATCCTGAGTTTATATTATATATATTTGTTGCTTTTGCTTAACAAAATTTCAATTCAATTGATATTTATTCCATGATGTGTGTGTGGATGTGTGTTTCAATTGGTTCCGGTTAAGAAAAACTATTGTTATCTTGCTTTATTGTGTGGTATCAATTGTTTAGGCTTACAAAATTTCGGTACAATTGATGTGTATGTGTGATTCAATTGGTTCCGGTTAAGAAAAACTATTGTTATCTTGCTTTTGTATGGTATCAATCGTTTAGGCTTACAAAATTACGGTGCAATTGCGGTGCTTATATTGTCTATGTTGTTTCAATTGCTTCTGGTTGAGGTGAATAATTATGCAAGTTGATTTATTTTGGTTTGTATGAATTATTTATGCCTTAACGAAATAATATGTGTACGAGATGAGTTGTTTAGTCCAATTCGATTCCGGATAAGATAAACTAAGTTAATTCTGATCTTAGTTAGACTTATCGAAGTGAGGTTTCGGTTATTCAAGTCTAATCGAATGCCTAAACAAGAAATGCTAGTTAACTAACCTAGTACTTGTCTTGTTTAAAATTGAAAGGTCTAAGTTTATGGATAATTATAACCTGATGAGAAAAATGGAGTTTATCTTTATTTTGGATAAGACCGCTTAATAAAGATAAACTCCATTTTTGCATAACTTGTGCTTAATTGCTATATCTAATAATTAAGAGATGGTATAACTATTTAGTCCTGATAATCTCTTAAGGCGTAATTCATGTTGATCTGTATTCGAAACTTTAGGTATTTTTGTTGGACATTTGAGCAATATTTTGGATTTTCAGAAGAGTTTGATCTTGACCGAAACTCTCAATTTTGCATGAATGAGCAAGTAGGGCTTTGCTCGTACGACCAATATTTTAAGAATATTTAAACAATAATATTTTAATATTAGACGTGAGAAGCCCGGATGGTTATGGGACCACTTCACTTTTTTGGCTTTTTTGGAGGTTTGATCAGTATTAGAGAAATATGGAAATCAAAAGTTTGCTCAGACGAGAGAGTTTCAAGAGATAAGAGAAATAATAATAATAATAATAAAATAAGGAATTGGAGAGGCATGGGACCAGCCCTGGTTGTGGCATGGTCGGCGGCCGGTGGCCCCGGTCTGTGACGTCTCTTCCCTATTTTTATTATTAGTTTCTAGTATCTTACTCAGTTGAACAATATTTGGAGAAATATGGAAAATTAGGAGTTTGGTCAAACGAGGGAGTTTCAAGGGACAAGGAAAAATAATAAAATAAGGTTAAAAAAGAAAATACGGAGAGGCATGGGACCGGTCACGGTGGCATGGCCGGCCGGACAGTGGGCACGGTCCCATGCGTGCGTCTCTTAATTTTTTATTTTTCTTTCATCTCCATATTTCCTCATTTGTCTATATTTTTGGGTGCTCGTTCGTGCATTATTGATAAGTACACTCGCACCATTTTCTCGTGGCTTACTCCGTGGTGGCCCAAATGCTCGAAAGTGAATATTTATTGCTAATCCATGGAATTCTGCTAGGAAAAGCCATGAATTGAAGTAATAAAATACTATGATGAAAATAAAATATTTTCAAGGAATTCAGTTGATGAATTTTGCGACTAGAGTTAATTAATTGATGGTTCTATAGTATAGCAGGAAATCTGTCTAGGAGCATTAATTATATTTATTCAAGAATCGAGGTATGAGATCGTATAACTATTTAGTCCTGATAATCTCTTAAGGCGTAATTCATGTTGATCCGTATTCGAAACTTTAAGTATTTTTGTTGGACATTTGAGCAATATTTTGGATTTTCAGAAGAGTTTGATCTTGACCGAAACTCTCAATTTTGCATGAATGAGCAAGTAGGGCTTTGCTCGTACGACCAATATTTTAAGAATATTTAAACAATGATATTTTAATATTAGACGTGAGAAGCCCGGATGGTCGTGGGACCACTTCACTTTTTTGGCTTTTTTGGAGGTTTGATCAGTATTAGAGAAATATGGAAATCAAAAGTTTGCTCAAACGAGAGAGTTTCAAGAGATAAGAGATAAGAGAAATAATACTTAGATGATGGCACCATTGCAGGGGATACCATGGAGGTTTCTAGAGCTCTTAAAATTCTCCAAGAAGATGGTCCTAGATGTGGTTTGCATTTGAACATCACGAAGACGGAAATATTTTGGCCTTCTTATGACCCGAGAAGAGATGCGGATGATGTCTTTCCTACCAATATTGGCAAGCCGATGGGTGGTGTTAAACTTCTTGGTGGCCCAGTCAGTTTGGATATGGATTTTTGCAGTGGCATTGTTTTGAGAAGGGTGGACAAAACCATACAGCTCATGAATAAAATTCAAGAACTGCATGACCCCCAGAGTGAACTCTTACTTTTGCGTAGTTGCACTGGGGTCTCTAGGTTATATTTTGCTCTTCGTACAACTTGTCCTGAGGCGCTTCAGATTGTTGCATCCCGTTTTGACGAACATCTTATGGGTTATCTACGTCGATTAGTGGTTGGAGATGGTGCTGGTTTTGGTTTGGTCCAACAACGACTAGCTACCCTTCCCATGAAAGACGGGGGGCTTGGTATTCTTACTATGGAAGATACTTTGAAGTCCGTTATTTAGCATCCCGTGCTCGGACAAAGATTTGCAAAACTCGATCTTGAAGCCGCCAACACCAACAGATTTCTCGCACGGGTTTCAACAGGCGCTACAGGGGTTCACCCAAGCTTGTGGTCTTCCTTTACCTGGTTTCAACATCAATAATGCTGCCCCCCATTTTATGAAGTCTCTGGCAGTTATTTATTTCGGTGTTGTCAAGGAAAAGGTACCCTCTTGCTTTTCCTTATCTGTACGCGAGTCTAACATATGGCAATGCAATCGAGCAGATCATGCAATGGACTTCCTCAAAGCGGTTCCGATACCTGGACTTAATCAGGGAGTTGGACCTAGACAGTTCAGTTCTGTCTTGCAATATCGCTTGGGCATTCCTCTCTTTGAGGAAAACAGTCAGTGTCCCTGTTGCGGGAAGCTAATGGATGTCTATGGAGACCATGCTATTCATTGTGCTAGTGAGGTGGGGCTTAAATTTCGACATGATATGGTCAAAGATGTCTTGGCTGATATTTGTTATAAGGCAGGTGTTGTAGCTAGGAAAGAAGTCTCTTTGGGACTTGTTTCTAACGACAAGGAGCTCAGGCCGGCAGATATTATGGTTTACAACTGGGAGGATGGCAAAGATGTTTGTATGGATGTCACAGGTGTTTCCCCTTTCACAAGTGCCAGGACTCGCAACTTCACACCAGGATACGCTATCTCTGCAGCTGTCACTCGCAAGAACAAAAAGTATTTGGATAAGTGTACTTCACGAGGCTATGGTTTTGGGGTGCTAGCTTTTTCAACCTTTGGTGAGCTCAGTGCTGATATTATAACTTTCCTGAAGAGAATGAGAAATTGTATGGCTAGACATGATGCTAATTTTAAGATTGGCAATTCTCTTTTTCATAGGTTAGGAATTGTTATTCAAAAAGGTATTGGTGCCCAGCTGGTCGCTAGGTTACCAGCCATTTCTTGTAACTTCGATTCCGATTCATAATAATAATAATAATAATAATAATAATAATAATAATAAAAAAAAAATAATAATAATAATAATAATAATAATAATAATAATAATAAAAGCCCTGTGTAAATATTTCTTTTGGTTAATAAAAGCCCTTTGCGGCACCTTTCATAATAATAATAAGAAGAACGGGCCCCTAGCTCAGCTGGTCATCCCCGTTCCCCAAAGTTTAATGCGCTCCAGGAGGTCCCAGGTTCGAGTCCCCAATGGCGTAATATTGCAGGAATTAACATGGAAGGTAGTGTTAATTTGCCCCCCTTGTGACACAATCTCGCCCCCCCTCCCGCCGTTTCGGCTCCCCTTGGCAAGGTTTCCCATGAGGCCCGCTGGTAGACTAGCACATCAACCTGTTCAATTAATGTAGTAGTATGTCGTTGGAGCTTAGCTTGTTAGGCTTCCAACTAGTTTCATGTAATAATGATCTATAATATAATAATAATAATAATAATAATAATAATAATAATAATAATAAGGGTGTGGAGAGAGAGAGTTAAGGCGATTTTAATCAATGGCGTAAAATCTGTAATCTCTGGAAGAAGCAATTCTCTTGAAATCTCTTCCGTAGTTTTCACAAATTTCTTTCTTCCCATTCCCCTTGTTACGATCTTTCGAATGATGCCATTCATTCTTGCAGCTATGATGCGGATTGTAACTCTGGACGATTTTTATTTCATCGCATAGGAGTAGCAATCCAAAAAGGTGTTGGCGCCCAGCTCGTCGCTCGGATGCCATATACCTCAGTGTAATGTACACATAATAATAATAATAATAATAATAATAATAATAATATCCGGTCGAAAGCCTGCGGATATTCTGGTGTATAATTGGGAGAATGGCTTGAGCACTTGCTTCGACGTCACCGGTGTATCTCCATTTTCTGGTGGGGGAGGTCACAGCTTCACTCCCGGACATGCTATCACTTCTGCAGTCAGCCGCAAACGGAACAAATATTTAGACTTATGCACATCTCATGGCTACGGCTTTAGTGTCTTGGCCTTCACTACTCTCGGCGAATTAGGTGAAGACATGGTTGTTTTTCTGAGAAGATTGAAGAACTGCTTGGCTAACTACGATGTTAACAGCAAAGTCGGAGGCTCCTCTTTCACAGGGTAGGCTTAGCAATCCAGAAAGGGGTTGGGGCACAGATCGTCGCCCGACTCCCACCCATTGATGTACCTAATGATGTGATGTAAACTCGTTTTATCTTCTAATAATAATAATTATTATTATTATAATAATAATAATAATAAAAAAAGGAATTGGAGAGGCATGGGACCGGCCACGGCTGTGGCATGGCCGGCGGCCGGTGGCCCCGGTCTATGACGTCTCTTCCCTATTTTTATTATTAGTTTCAAGTATCTTACTCAGTTGAACAATATTTGGAGAAATATGGAAAATTAGGAGTTTGGTCAAACGAGGGAGTTTCAAGGGACAAGGAAAAATAATAAAATAAGGTTAAAAAAGAAAATACGGAGAGGCATGGGACCGGTCACGGTGGCATGGCCGGCCGGCCGGTGGGCACGGTACCATGCGTGCGTCTCTTAATTTTTTATTTTTCTTTCATCTCCATATTTCCTCATTCGTCTATATTTTTGGGTGCTCGTTCGTGCATTATTGATAAGTACACTCGCACCATTTTCTCGTGGCTTACTCCGTGGTGGCCTAAATGCTCGAAAGTGAATATTTATTGCTAATCCATGGAATTCTGCTAGGAAAAGCCATGAATTGAAGTAATAAAATACTATGATGAAAATAAAATATTTTCAAGGAATTCAGTTGATGAATTTTGCGAATAGAGTTAATTAATTCAGGAATAGAGGTATGAGATGGTGGAAGCATTATACTCGTTCTGAATGTTTATTCTGTATAGTCAAGGAACATTTGCAATATCCATAAGACGTTATTGCTCTATACTAGTGGTCAATCCATCTAGGAGTTGTCCAATCATTCTCGATTCTATACAGAAGTGAATACTGAAATTGTTCAGTATTTATGAAACATGCAAAATATTGAAAGCTCAGCTGAGAGGCTTTAATGATTGCACATTTACGTATGCTTTGAGAGGCTATACACTCATTCAAAGGTTATCGTGACATCAGCTTTCATGTTTAAATTTTGAAATATGAATTTCACATACTCGTTATGATTGTTGGATCAAAAATATGCAAAATTATGATTTCACGATTTTAGCCTTTGTCAAATATCCACTATCAACATTAAGTCCCCCGCTTAGTGAGGGACGATCATGTTTTACAGTAAGCACTTGATGGTGATTTTTCTAATTATAAACGAAATAAGTAATTGAACTTAATTGTAAGAGATGTTACCAGAATTCTGGCTCCAATTATGTCACGTACGAGCAATAGCTGGAATGAGGATCCTGGCAGTTTGATAGAGTGTTGTTCAGCGAGTGTGGAGTGATGAGGCACTACTGATTTGGAGGTGGAACATCTAATCTTAGTAGGTTTAGCACTTGCGAGCTCGTGGCCCAAGAAAGGATATCCTTGTCTAATTAGGTTTAGGAAATAAAAATTAGTATAAAAGAGATGAGACCTTTATTTATTTATTTCTTCCCACAACCGACCAAGCACCCATCTCTTTACATCCTCATGTCCGAGCAACAATAAATTTTTCGCCGGAGTTCTGACTGTTGCAGACAGCCACCGTTGCCCTCCGACCAAGGTAAGCGATTTTTTTTTGGAATGTTCGTTCAAAAGGTTTTTTTGTATATATAGTGAGCTTTCACGGATAAAAACTACTTGCTTTAAGAATGAATGTTTGTCCGTTATCGAGAAACGAACAACTATCCCTAGCTTAAGAGAGATATTTTTTTTAATGGTAGCAAAAAAAAATTGCATGTGAGCTTTCACGAAATTTTTAATTTTTAATATGTGAGCTTTCACAAATGTTCGAGAATGGACTCCCGTTTTAAAAGACGGGCGCTCATCTAAAAGATTTTTTTTTTTTTTCGATTTAGGTGACTTGTTCACGTTTTAATTTTTTTTTGTAAAATCAAATTTTGATTTTGAATAATTGCTGAAAGTAGATAATCATCCTATATTGAAGTAGAACCCAGAGAAAGTTGGTATCTCTCCAAGCAATAATTCGGTTTTGTCTGTAAGGAGGACATTATTCTGCTTCACCCACAAAATTTCAGCTTTCTCGAAGGCCTCTAACAGACTTCTCTGGATGACCATGTTCAAGCCATATTAGATAGTACACAAATAACTGAGGCCGTCAGAGCTGTTGGAGACTTATTATTTTATCATGATGTACGAGGTATGATAGCTCTGCTCGCTCGCTGGTGTATTCTTACTAACACTTTCATACGCATATGGAGAGAATTCACCATCACCTTGGAGTATGTAGCAGTGTTGTTGCATCTTCATATTACAGGTAATCTTCCTGGAAGTCTCTCAACAGAAGAAATCACGATGTCTGAAATCTTGACAATAAGATGCATGACATCAATAAATCATCTGGAAACTATTATACTCAATGGTTGAAGCATTTGTGGCGAATAAAGAAGGATCCCAATGGACCTGTACATATCACATTGGACATTGCTGCTTTTTTGTCTTTGTGGTTGTCCAGAGACGTGTTTCAAGATATTGGTCACTTGTTGAAGCCGTTTGTGATTCCCTTCGCTATCAAAATGGAAAAAGGTAAGACACTTCTCACCGACAGTTTTTTTCTGGGTGCATTATATTCCAACTTGGATTCCTTGGTTGTGAACTCTAGCATCTCTAATGGATTTATAAAAATTGAATCATATGTTAATTTAATATCTCTCCAAGCATTATTGTAAGAGCGCTTAAACCACTATGTGCATGTTCCTCATAGCGTCCTACAAGGGCCAGGTGTTGATACACGTCAAGCTTTTTCTGAAGAAGATAATGCTAGGATTTTGCGCTGGTCCACCAAGAAACCTTGATCCAAGATACGCATCATTGATTTGATATACACTGAATCCGAATTTAATTTCCACCCGTGGGTGTCTGTTCCTCCTCTTGTTTCTCAGTTGATCACGTTCAATGCTGAAGAGAACATCATTTTAAAATCCAGTGCAGACCTTAGTGTTGGTGAAAGATCTTTTATGTTGAGTTGTACTCCCGACCATTTAGTATCTGTATGCGAGGAAACTTTCTTATGAAAGAATATAATATTGATAAAGAAGCAAGACAAATGGGTCTTGATCAATGTGTCCCGGACGTTCGAATTGGTAAGCCATTAGTTGAGCATCTCATAGCCTATTTAGACTGCACACGTGTGGATGGACGTGATTACTTTTTTCCTCATTCTGATCGAGAGACATATGCAACTCCGGGTTATGTAGACTTCTGAAATGAACAACTCGAGCGTTTCCATGATTTTGTGATGGCCGTTAGTTCCCGAAGACAAGAAGCTCCGACTGTTGAGATGAATTCTTCTCGACCGAGATTGAATCCAATCCCTGGTAATAAACGAAAAATACTTCAAGGATGTCCATTAGTAAGTATTCCTCTTATTGTTTTTGTAAAAGTATGATAATTGCATTTTAATCATTCCATTAAGCTTCGCCACATGACGGGGGTGTTGTGAGGCCCCAGATTGATGTGAATTCCATATATATTGAGGAAAGTCCACATGGTGGGGAAAGTAGAAGCAAGATTTATAGGATGTTCCCGAATACTGTGAAATCTCCATCAATCTCTTCGGTTAGTCATTGCCGCTTCTTCTACTATGACATTTTCTTATCCGTGTATAATTAGGATCGTAAAACAAATGTTTGTTACCTTGTTTCAAGGTTTAGCTCTATCAAGTAATGGTCATCGATTCTCTCACGTTGGACAAGTAATTCACGAATCGGGTGACACTAATGAAGAAGAAGAGATTGATGTAAGTACTTGTTTGTATAATCATTTGTGATACTTACTGAATGAAATAACAATTGTTGTTGTTGATGTATCCAGGAGGAGATTCTCATAGGCAAGCATAATACTAATGATGTCCATTCGTCTTCGAAGGGTGATGAGGAAGAGGAATAGGGCTCTCACGACTCAGAACCAAATAAAAGTAATAATGATCTTAATAGCGACACCATTAATCCTAATTCCTCGAAAGATTCAGAGACCACTCAAGTAAACATCCATCTTGTATTGTCTTCATTGAAGTATAAAACTGCTTCCTTGTGATTGAATGAATGAGAATCCATATGAATTAATGAATTTTTTTTCTGAAATACATCACTAGAAAATTGAGAATTCCGTCTTTTAGCGGAAACGCTGTAGAATCTTCATCAAACATCAGATATTTTTGATCTACCCCAATTTTCTTATGCCCAGAAATCCAGGTGCAGCTGGATATGGGTTTATTGCCAGAAACAGTGAAGGAGAATGCATAGTAGCAGTTGAAGGAAGTTTGGGGGTAGCTACAAATTATTATGCTGAACTACTAGCTATTATATGTGCTGGTGAATGGGCCATTCACATAGGATATACTCAACTGATTTTTTTAATCAGATTCACAGGCAGTGATTGAAGCTTTCAAATCTCACATAATTTCTTGGTTTGCTATTAACAGATGGAGCAGGATTTGTAGAAATACTGATGATCTGAGTCTCTGTCACAGTTACAGAGAAATCAATTTCTCAGCTGACATTCTTGCTAAGAGAGGATCAAGATTGGGTCAAGGACAGCAAATTATCTACAACTCCAGACCACCTTTTCTAATACAATTAGAGAATGGGAATCAAGCTTACTACAGATTCACTTAAACAATGATATCAAAAAATGGAGTGTACTAGCTTCTTTCTCCTTTTTAGCTACTATTTTTTTTATTATTTTTTTTTTGATTAATCTCTTTTGTAATTTTGAAATGTTTGGTTATTAATAAAAATTATTATTGTGCCAAAAAAAAAATGCATTTTTTTTTATGTGGGTTGAATATGGTTCACTGGGTCGGATCCAGTGAAGTCCGTTTTCGAACAGTTCATTTTCTTTACCCGTTTTTCTGCTACTGCAAATTGTTTAAAGTCCGAATCATCTGAGCGATTCAGTGGATGATTAGATCGACTTCGAACTGATAGTTAGTTCGTTTGATTGTTGTTGACTGAAATTGTTGAACAATTTGTTTAGTTATCTCAAATTATAACTCAATTTGGTGAATAAAAATTCAATTTTATTTTCTGTGCGCATTTGTTGTGACTGATATGAATAAGTTTTTTTCATCACATAGGGACTCCCTTTGGTCGTCTAAAAATGCATCTATGTGGTTAGTAAAAAGTTAACTATCAGGACATTTTAAATATGTGGTTAGTAAAAAGTTAACTATCAGGACATTTTAAACATTTGATTTATCTTTGGAGAAGTCAACCCCCCCCCCCCTTAAAAATGGGATTCCCTCCTCATAGGGTAGTTGTTGGAATGGGTGTTTGTACAAACGCTTGAGAAAATGAATTCCTTTAGCCGAGAAAACAGATGTAGATCCTGCTTGACATTGTGACAGACAGATCCTGATTTGATGTTAATCAGTTTTTGCTCAGTACAGGGCAGAATCATTAAGATTTGATGCCTCTTCCACTATTACAATCTTGCTTACTCAACTCTAATTCTTTCTTGTGTTTTACAGAAGATTTGGTAGTTAGACGGCAATAGAGATATATGTATATTTGGCCACAGAACAAAAGCGTATACGAATCATGAATTATCAAAACTTATAAAATTGGTGAACATCTTTCATTAAATGTATATCCAATCAAATTATCTTTAAAATCTCTTGATGAATCATAAATTAAGCAATCACAAAAATAAAAACATAATCTAAGCAATCACAAAAACAAAAACAAAAATAAAACATAAACTAGTCGTGCTTGCTCCTCCGGTAGCAGATGTACTAGTTCAATCAAAATCAGGTACGTTGATATAGCCATCGGGGCCATAGGCTGGGCCTAACCGCCAAAACCTAACATATGATGAATTTGAAGCCCAAACACCAACCTTCAAACCGTTGCTGCAGTCAACAGGATTGCCACTGATGTAATACTGGTATCCTTCTTTTGCTATCGGAATCGTGTCGTTTCCGGTGTTGTAGGCAGCGAGTGGAGATGTTGCGTTACATGATATGTAATCAGCAGAAGTCACTTCTAAGACATTCGTAGTGTTACGATCATAGACGAAACGGAGACTGTCGTCACCAACCAGAAAGGATATTCCCATGGACCAATAAGTGTAATCATATGGTGGAGTCTGACTAGACCAACCAGCATCATCACCAACATTCCAAACAAAAGCATTAACCATAAAAGGGACAGCAAACACAAGCAACAAGGAAAGCAAGATATTGGTTTTGAAAGCCATGGCGACGGAAGGAAAAAAGTTAATCAAAGAGTATGTTCGTGAGAGGAGAAAAAGAGATGAGATTGTGTGTGAAGAATAAGCATAGGGGAATGAGGTATATATAGAGCTTGGTTTTGGGATGATTTGCTATATATTCTAAACGGATTCAGAATTCCAGTTCTACCAAGAAGAGGAGATTAATATCAGAAACAGCGCGTTAATACTTGTTGTACTCTAAAACAGGTTCAAGGTGTAGTCGGAAACAGGGTTTATAATAACAAAGAAAGAAAGAAAAGGAATTGCTCTCCAACTGAGAACTTAGTGAATTAGCTCAGAATATACAATTCTCTAATGCTATTATCAGACGGTACTTAGTGAAAAAGAAGTGCAATCATCCTACATTTTCAACGTTGCCAAACTTGGTTTGATAAATCTGTCACTATATGAATGAAGCCGGTGCCTAAACAGGAGCATGTCACAATCCATATTACATCTAGGTACAGATTTTCAGTACCATAATGATCTTAGTTTTCCAGTGTACCATAATGACCTTAGTTTTCCAGTGTACCATAAGACCAGCAAATGGCATCTCAGTTCCAAATAATTGAGCAACCAACAAAGAATCAGTAGTCAAAACGATATGCTTATAACAAGTTTTTTAATCATAAACTTAAATACTATTTTCTGAAACAACTGAGCAAATAGTTAAACACCAACGTATTGGTATTCACTGACCAGATATCAACTACTAAAGAAAGCAAGAGAGTTACTAGTTACAGCCAGATTATTACATTTCTATTATGCTCCCTCGTGGAGTTTGTGTTTGGCAAAAGAAAAGTATGAAAGTTACAACCAGAAAATCAAATCATCATTGAATTATAAAACTGGAATGGGCTGTAATTATCAGACTGTAGGGGGTATACAAGATACCACTGACATGCCCATTATCTATGTAGTTGTATCGACATTTTAAAAAAGTATAGTGACTAACAACATTAACTGAGAAGATAAAAAGTAAAAGCAAGTATTAACTGAGAAGATAAAAAGTAAAAAATTATAGTGCTTTATTTTATTTTCTAAAGTTACTTTTTTGTTTTCACATTTGTCCTCCAGATTTCTGCCAGACATTTTCTTTCATGACAATAGGACTCCAAGATTTCTTAGCGCATTCGCTGCTTCACCACTTCACATGGTACATAAGCTACCGCATATGCCAAACTATCTATGCATTGCCTAAAATAAAGTACTTAGACAATCACCTAACGTATTCAACTGCACACGAGCACGTTTAAAAATCCGTAACAGACGTAGATTAAACTAGTTGCTATCAATGGAAGATCTAATTGGACCAGTCCTACAGAGACGAGTTGTTGTGCCAACAATTTAGCTAGTTACCAACAACCATGAACTAACCTATGTCAAGTGCTAGTCCATCACCATGTAATGTCATAACCTCTATCATCAACTCATTCATGGCCCACCACCAGCAGTACACCAAAGCACCAGTTCAGACTGAACACACCTGCACCTCAAAAAAATACCATATCAGCTCTCTAATGATTACAATAACGAAAGAACTGATTAGAACAAACAGCAAAACCTCAAGAAGCAAAAAAAAAAAAAAAAAAAAAAAAATGAAAGCAATGAATTCAATGGTATCCGAATATGAGAACGCAGACAAGGCTCAAGTGTGAATTAGGGCTTTCATTTTGGTTAGCTGAAAGTTCGTTTATCATTATAGGTACAGAAGGCTATATAAACAAAAACGGTAACCAAACAAGAAGGACAAGAAGTTAAAGACTGGTATAATGGCAATGGTTGTAGCATATGAATTGGTTACCAAATGGATGCTCTTACTCTTGTGCTAATATTGCTTCATCCTGCATAAGGTTATAGTGAAGTGTTTGCATAAAATTGTAAGTTGGACTGGCACAGACATAAAGCTATTGATGAAACCTTGCCATCTATTTTTTTCACTGTTTTGTAAATACCCCAGTTAGAACCAATTCTGAACGATCTCATTATCTTGAGAACAAACCCAATAAAACTACAATGAACCAGAGTCATCAACACTGAAATAACAAATCTCCATTTAATCATACATTAGAAAATAAAACCAGAATTGTGCAATAGATTGAACGACACATTAAGAACTGGATTACTCACTTCCTTTCTCTAGTGAAACCCATACACAAATTTGATTCACAATTACAAGCTAAACATTGTTCAAGCATAAACTAAAACCCCAGTTGAATTCAAGAAATATGATTATAGGAGGAAAATTGTCAATAGGGTTTAGTAAATTTACCCAAAAGACCGAGTGTTTCTTGTTCGTTGAAAATTTCTAGTGAAAAACTTGAGCAGGATGGCAGAGAGATCATCATCTGGTGCTGGAAGCTCCATTTCAACACTATCTCTTGCAGCAAGAATCAGAATATCAGAGCAAGAAACAACCGATGCAACACTGGATTTAATCACAAATGCATTACATCTTTGTCAGCTTCGACTCCATTTGTTGAGTTTAACAGCTTCCCTCCAAACAACAAAACCAAAATCACAATTACAGTAACTCAAACTCAAAACCGAAATCAAATTTCTCTCAATAAATTTATCCCTAGATATTCGATTTCTCAATTTCTCATCAAAATTCTTCGTTCATTTGTGTTTTTTCTTCGTCCTGGTTCGAGTTTGGAGGAGTTTGTTTTACTTCTCCAACTCAGACATGGATGAAGTTGAATCAAGCTTGGGTGGTTAGCTGATTTCCCTCCTTCGCTGGATTCTAATGGCAGTGAAGGTTGGAAGGAAATCGTCTACTGATACTGACGGGGGTGGAAAAAGGAGAAAGTGAAGGAAAGTGAAGTTTAGAAGATACTTAGGCCGATTCGTATGTACCATGGCAAGCTCCGCCACAATGGGAAAATGGTTCAGCATTTCACTTTCTATCGTTGGCAGTTTAGTCTACCTCGCTACGATTTTTGGGCTGCGTTACGTACCAAGCTGGGTGCCTTAATATCCCTCAATGCAAGAATGTACACACTGCACATGTTACACAAGGAAGCAGGGAAGGGCAATCTGGCCAGGTTTAAAGAACGGGCCCTAGCTCAGCTGGTCATCCCCGTTCCCCAAAGTTTAATGCGCTCTAGGAGGTCCCAGGTTCGAGTCTCCAATGGCGTAATATTGCAGGAATTAACATGGAAGGTAGTGTTAGCTTGCCCCCTTGTGACACAATCTCAGCCCCCTCCCGCCGTTTCGGCTCCCTTGGCTAGGTTACCCATGAGGCGGGCATTTGGTAGGTTAGCACAAAGAACCTGTTCAATTAATGTAGTAGTATGTCGTTGGAGCTTAGCTTGTTAGGCTTCCAACTAGTTTCATGTAATAATATTTATCCAATAATATAATAATATCTGGCCAGTGGACCAAAAAAAAAAGAAAAAAAAAATGAAAACAAAACATGTATGAATCAGAAACTGTTTCTCTCTGCAGCAGCAGCAACAACAAAAGCGTGTAGAGTAAAGTTCCATAGGTATGAATTAAACCGTTTTTTTCTTTTAAGCCTAAGTATTGCAATTATATAATGTTCTTCAACTCTGTAGAAATCATCCAATGTTGTTATGGTTCAATACCTTAACAATTATCAAAAGAACTAAACTTAACAGGTGAATACAGAATTTGAGTTGAGATAAGAGAGAATTAGGAGAGAATTGAAAGGAGTTTGAGAAACATGGAGTTGTAGAGAAGACTTAAAAGAATGATTTTATTTGCTTGACCTTCAAAACTCACGAGTATCAGGTATATATATACTGCATACTACTTGATAAACAAGTTGCGCAGGAATTCTAACTGAAATAAATAACTATGTAAACTAATAAGCTAAATAAGGAAAGACTAAAAAAGGAAAACACGTAAAGAGGTGTTGGTATCACAACATCCCACCCCGCTTGAAACAAGACTAGTCCTCAAGTCTGAAATTCTGGAAATCGCAACAGTATTTCATCAGCAATCTCCCATGTTGCTTCTTCAGTGGCACGACCTTTCCATTTGATTAGCCATTTTGTACCAGCAACATTGCCCTTCTTATACATCTTACGGTCTAAGATAAATTCAGGCTCCCACTTCTCATAATCGACTATAACAGGTAGTTCAGTCTGCACAATATCAGATACACCCAGCTTGAGTTTCAAGAGGGAAACATGAAATACAGGATGAATTCTACTGGAATGAGGTAACTCCAATCGAAAAGCCACGGTTCCAATCTTTTCTAAGACCTTAAATGGTCCATAAAAGTTAGGTGAAAGCTTTGAAAAAGAGGAAGTTGCTGCAGTTGTCTGACGATATGGTTGGAGTCTGAGAAAAACAAAATCTCCAACTGAAAAACTTATTTCAGTTCTATGTGCATCAGCATAAACTTTCATTCTTGACTGAGCATCTTGTAAATTAGACTTCAGAATCATCAAAACTTGGTCACGAGCTTGTAAGACGAAATCCACAGCATGAACAGTAGTAGAGTCAGAAATATATGTTGAAACTGTTGGAGGAAGTCTGTTATACACAGCTTGATAAGGACTCATTTTGATTGATGTATGAAAGATAGTATTATACCACCATTCAGCCCAAGGTAGCCACTTCATCCATTCACTAGGTTTAATCCCAGCAAAACAACGTAAGTAACACTCTAAAGTTCTATTGGTAACTTCAGTTAAGCCATTAGATTGAGGATGATACGCCGAACTTCTACAAAGTTGAGTGTGCTGAAGTGAAAAGAAAGCTTCCCAAAATTGGCTCATGAAAATTGAATCTCTGTCACTCGTGATAATCTTAGGCATTCCATGTAAACGAACTACTTCACACACAAAAACTTCAGTTATAGTATTAGCAGAATAAGGATGCGTAAGAGCCACAAAATGTGCATACCTGGACAAACGATCCACCACTACGAGAATAGATGTTCTTCGGTTAGATGGTGGAAGGCCATCTATGAAATCCATGGAAATATCTGATGAGCACGAAAGTGCGACGCATTTTCACCCATAAATACATTAGCTGGGACTCATTTTATCACTAATAAACTTGTTTGTAGGTGTGTTTTGTGAAATAAGCTTTTATGGAGAAAGTTGCTCGAAAAGTGGTTTTTGTACACCCGGAGGACACATGTTATTCGGACTCTCGATGTCGGTTAAGGGGCACCTCAATTACTAAGGGGTTCCAGTTACTAAGTGGCACCTTCTTTATTATTTGGAACCTATGGCTATTCGCACCCCACTCTGGTTAAGGGGCACTTCATCTTCAACATTTCAAAACTGGATTTTGGCGGGAATTTTGTGGCAGAAACTAGGGTTTGAGAATTGGACGAGTTTTAAGGTGATTCAACCACTGAAACTCTTTGGGTTTACTCTGTTTGGTCAAGAAAGGCTTGGTAATGTGTTTAGTTTCAAAAGAATTTGGCTGGATATTCGTGTAATGCAAAATAGAGTCGGAAATAAACTCGGGTTTCTGTGGGAGTTATGGGAGAGATTTGGTGGAGTATTTGTCGGGGTTTACTGTTAAAATTTGATTAGGTTCATTCCCCTGGGATAGACAGAGAAGATGGATGTGTTGGTTTCGATTCAGTTGGGCCGCATACTCGGGTTTGAAGAAAACAGAATGTCACAAAAACCCGAGAGTTCTGTGAAAGATTTCGGGGAGTTTTGGTGAGATTAAATTGCTGGGATTGATGTGGAATATCCTGTTTTAACTAAAAAGGAGTGGTAATGGTGTTAGAATCGAAAAGCATGGGTTGTAATCGCGGGATTGAAGTGAAACAAAGTTTGAATGATACTCGGGATTCTGTTGGTGTAGCTTTGGAAGGATTGCATGTGACGTGTTGGCAGCATGATTGGAGCGTGTAAACACTGATTGACAGCGTCAGAAGACAAGAATAGAAAGAAAACAACCCGAGAATATATCTTCTTTACTGCCGAAGTTATGGTGAAGATTTGGAGAAGATTTGAGAGCTATTGTGGTGTTGTTGTATAAATAGGAGATGAAGAAGACCGAACGAGGGACATCGAGGAGTTTGGGGGCAGTGACTGAGCGCAAATAGGAATTTGCAGAGTGAATCATCACCTGCAGGAAGAAGAAGCCACGAAGAACATAGGAATTTGCAAAATAGGAATTTGCAAACTGCAGTCGTTATTTCTAGTGTCTTATTTTTCCAACATCCTAGCGTCTTAATTTTTCAGATCTTTGTAACAGTCCATTTGTAACAAATAGCTTCAGTTTATAACAATTATTGTAATGATGATCTCGTAACGCCACTACAAAGGCGTTGCATTGCATTCATTGTATTATTAGTTTTCTTCAATAAAAACGCAATTTGAGCTATGAATTATATTTTTGAGTGTGTTTTTATCATGAGAAGCTAGACCCCTACACTGGGTCGACGGAGGAAGCCGAACTTCATACGTGGGTAATTTTAATTAATTCTTTATATAACTTTTGCATTTATTTTAAATTGTTTTATGATTTGAAAAAATTAGTTATCATTTTATTAGATGGGTCATGCTTGCTTAGATGTTTTATGTCCCATGCTTACGATTTATAACTAATGTTTGGAGAATCTACCTTGGCAAAAATAAGAGTCGGTGTTGTTTTATTTATTGAGCTATAATTCTTGAAGAATAAATAATTGAACCTATTGATATGAATTTGGTGGAATCCTAGACCCAGTAACTCTCTCTTTATTATTTTCGTTAAACCTTTAAATTTAATCTCAACAACGTCCAAGTGAACGACAACCCTTTTACTACTACAACGATAAATCAAAAAAATCCTATTAATTTTGGCGCCGCCGACGCGGATTTGTTTTTAGATTAATTTTTAGGTTTATTTTTTTTATTTTGTACAGTATTTTCTTTTTCCTTTTTATGCGTTTTTTTTTTTTTTTGTATTTCTTTTCAGGGGAATTTTGAGGATGATGACTTCTTCGAGGAGACGTCACCTACGATGATTATTCGGCGGAATATAAGCGTAGAAAGTCAAATTATCGTGAAACCTCATCTCGAGATGACGCTTTACGAATATATGCGTAGGCAATGGTATGGAGTTTCTGCTCCACATGAGGTAAGTGAAGAATCACATCAAACTATATATGAGAAGTATTACAAACACACACCGCCTAGTTTGGAACAAAGATTGAGAATTCTAGAATGCCAAAGATTATTTGATGATGATGATGATGATCAGTCTTATAGTGACTCTCTGTTCCAAACAGAACGTATAGATGAACCTGTGGATGATTGTGTAGATGATTCGCCTAATTCCATAGATGAATCTACCTCACAAGATCATTCACCTGACTTAGAGGTTGTTTCTAGACCACTAGACTTCCAAAAGTTGCCTAATTTAGGGTTAGAATTGTGTGCTTCTAAAGTGTTGTTGGATTACTTTGCATCTAAGTACCTAGAGGATTTGCCTATTTCTAATACCGTGCATGAGCCAGTTGAAAATTTCCCAATCTCAATAGAATCCCCATATTTTTTTCTTTACGCACTTCCACGTGCAGTAAAAACTTGGTTTAGGGGTAAATCTTGGTTTTTGATAGTTTCAGCGTCTCCGCGTTTTCATGACATAAGTGTGAAGCTGTCGTTTGTAAATATTGTATTTTGGGTCGATCCCCAAGTTTTCAGGTTATTAGTTTATGGGGATCCGTTTTTGTACATTCCAGTAGGTATAATTATTAATTTATTTATTTTTGTTTATTTTTGAATTTCCCATCTTAATTTTACGTTGGATGACTCAATTACATTGAGGACAATGTAATATTTAAGTGTGGGGGAGTGGGTATTAACTTTTTCTTTTAATTTTTTTCAGGAATTTTCTTGCGTATTGTGACCAGCTCTTGAGCGGGTTTAAAAACATAATAAAAATATAAATATTATGACCAGCTGTGTAGCGGGTCTAAAAAAAATATATATTATAGTTGTTAAGCTTATGACCAGCTGTGTAGCGGGTCTATTTTTATGTATTTCCTTATTATGACCAGCTGTGTAGCGGGTGTCTAAAAAAAATAATAAAAAAAATAAAATTATTATTATTATGGTTTTTTGGGTTATGACCAGCTGTGTAGCGGGTCTTTTGTTTTTCCTTATATATTATGACCAGCTGTGTAGCGGGTCTAAAAAAAAAAAAAAAATGTGTCTTGTGTATGTGGCATTTGTCATGACCAGCTGTGTAGCGGGTCTAGGTCTCTTATTTTATGACCAGTTGTGTAGCGGGTCAGTTTTCTGTTTTGCTCGAGGACTAGCAAAATGTAAGTGTGGGGGAATTTGATGAGCACGAAAGTGCGACGCATTTTCACCCATAAATACATTAGCTGGGACTCATTTTATCACTAATAAACTTGTTTGTAGGTGTGTTTTGTGAAATAAGCTCTTATGGAGAAAGTTGCTCGAAAAGTGGTTTTTGTACCCCGTAGGACACATGTTATTCGGACTCTCGATGTCGGTTAAGGGGCACCTTAATTACTAAGTGGTGTCCAGTTACTAAGGGGCACCTTCTTTATTATTTGGAACTTGTGGCTATTCGCACCCCACTCTGGTTAAGGGGCACTTCATCTTCAACATTTCAAAACTGAATTTTGGCGGGAATTTTGTGGCAGAAACTAGGGTTTGAGAATTGGACGAGTTTTAAGGTGATTCAACCACTGAAACTCTTTGGGTTTACTCTGTTTGATCAAGACAGGCTTGGTAATGTGTTTAGTTTCAAAAGAATTTGCTGGATATTCGTGTAATGCAAAACAGAGTCGGAAATAAACTCGGGTTTCTGTGGGAGTTTCGGGAGAGATTTGGTGGAGTATTTGTCGGGGTTTACTGTTAAAATTTGATTAGGTTCATTCCCCTAGGATAGACAGAGAAGATGGATGTGTTGGTTTCGATTCAGTTGGGACGCATACTCGGGTTTGAAGAAAACAGAATGTCACAAAAAATTGAGAGTTCTGTGAAAGATTTTGGGGAGTTTTGGTGAGATTAAATTGCTGGTATTGACGTGGAATATCCTGTTTTAACTAAACAGGAGTGGTAATGGTGTTAGAATCGAAAAGCATGGGTTGTAATCGCGGGATTGAAGTGAAACAAAGTTTGAATGATACTCGGGATTCTGTTGGTGTAGCTTTGAAAGGATTGCATGTGTTTTCAGCGTGTTGACTCGTTCTTTGACGTGTTAGCAGCATGATTGGAGCGTGTAAACACTGATTGACAGCGTCAGAAGACAAGAATAGAAAGAAAACAAACCGAGAATATATCTTCTTTACTGCCGAAGTTATGATGAAGATTTGGAGAAGATTTGAGAGTTATTGTGGTGCTGTTGTATAAATAGGAGATGAAGAAGACCGAACGGGGGACATCGGGTAGTTTGGGGGCAGTGACTGGGCGCAAAATAGGAATTTGCAGAGTGAATCATCACCTGCAGGAAGAAGAAGCCACGAAGAACATAACACTGTAAACTGCAGTCGTTATTTCTAGTGTCTTATTTTTCCAACATCCTAGCGTCTTAATTTTTCAGATCTTTGTAACAGTCCATTTGTAACAAATAGCTTCAGTTTATAACAATTATTGTAACAGTGATCTGTAACGCCACTACAGCGTTGCAGATTCATTGTATTATTAGTTTTCTTCAATAAAAACACCATTTGAGCAATGAATTATATTTTTAGTGTGTTTTTATCATGAGAAGCTAGACCCCTACACTGGGTCGACGGAGGAAGCCGAACTTCATACGTGGGTAATTTTAATTAATTTTTTATATGACTTTTGCATTTATTTTAAATTGTTTTATGATTTGAAAAAATTAGTTATCATTTTATTAGATGGGTCATGCTTGCTTAGATGTTTGATGTCCCATGCTTACAATTTATAACTAATGTTTGGAGAATCTACCTTGGCAAAAATAAGAGTCGATGTTGTTTTATTTATTGAGCTATAATGGTTGAAGAATAAATATGAACCTATTGATATGAATTTGGTGGAATCCTAGACCCAGTAACTCTCTCTTTTATTATTTTCGTTAAACCTTTAAATTTAATATCAACAACGTCCGAGTGAACGACAACCCTTTTACTAATACAACGATAAATTAAAAAAACCCTATTAATATCTAACCAAACATCAGTGGGTATAGATAAGGGATGAAGCAATCCTGGAGGAGATATAGATTCACCCTTATTGCGCTGACAAGTATCACAAGAAGCAATATAATCTTTTACTGACTTCTTCATGCCTGACCAATAAATTTTTTGTTGAAGACGCTTGTAAGTACGTAAATAACCAGCATGTCCACCAGTTGGAGTTAAATGAAATTCCTCTAAAAGCTTTGTGCACCATGAAGATGTGGGTACTTCCACAATCCTATTCTTATAACGAAGAATTCCATCCGTATATGAATAATGTGGCATGCAATCATGTTGATCACGTAATTTTGCAATTGTAATGCTTAGCTCAGTGTCATTATGACATTCTTGGACAATGTCAATAACGCCAACAAATATAGGTGCAGTAATTGCCATGAATTGGCAATCATTAACACGAGATAATGCGACAGCTGCCACATTTAAAACTCCAGAACGGTAAATGATTTCATAATCATAACCGAGTAACTTGGATAGCCATTTTTGTTGTTCCATTGAAGAAATACGTTGTTCAATGAAGTATTTAAGGCTTCGATGATCAGTGTAAATTTTAAAATGTCGACCAAGCAGATAATGTCGCCATTTATTAACGGCTATAGCCAACATTTCCTTATCATAAACCGATAGATTAATATTCTTACCCGAAAGAGATTTGCTATAATAAGCAATAGGTCTTTTATTTTGAACTAACACCGCTCCAAGACCATTGCCTGAAGCATCACATTCTAAACAGAATTCAGCCGTGAAATCTGGAAGTGCCAAACCGAGTACTAGTTAAAGCTTGTTTGAGTTTGTTAAAAGCCGTAGTTGCTTCAGGAGTCCACACAAAGGCATCTAACTTGAGTAATTGGGTAAGTGGAGCACTAATCTTACCATAATCCTTAACAAACTTACGATAATAGCCAGCCAATCCAAAAAAACCTCGCAAAGCTTTCACTGTGGTCGGAATATGCCAATTTGTTATGCATGAAATCTTTTCAGAATCAACTGATACACCTTCTGAAGAAACCAAATGACCCAAATAACTGATTGTCTCTTTAGAAAATTCATACTTAGAATGTTTCAGAAATATCTTATGTGCACTCAAAACTTCAAACACCAATTGTAAATGCTGAATATGTTCAGATTCTGATTTACTGTAGATAAGTATATCATCGAAAAAGACCAAAACAAATTTTCAAAGATAAGGACGAAAAATGTCATTCATCAAACTTTGAAAAGTTGCAGGAGCATTGGATAACCCAAATGGCATTACCAAGAACTCGTAATGTCCATCATGCGTGCCAAAAGCCGTCTTATGAATATCATCCGGATGCACACGAATCTGATGATAACCAGCTCGCATATCTATTTTGGAAAATATTATCGCACCATGTAACTCATCAATAAGCTCATCCACAATTGGAATTGGAAATCTATCTTTGATAGTCGCTTTATTAAGTGCTCTATAATCCACACACATACGCCAAGATCCATCTTTCTTGCGAACTAAAAGTACATGAGAGGAAAAAGGGCTAGAACTAGTTCTAATGAATCCTGCATCTTTGAGTTCTGACACAATTTTCTCAATTTCCTCTTTTTGAAAATAGGGGTATCTATAAAGTCGAACATTTACTGGAGCTGAGTTAGGCAGTAAATTAATACGATGATCATGCTCTCTTGGAGGTGGTAATTTCGTAGGGGAAGCAAATAACTCAGGAAATCGTAAAAGTAAATCAGAAATTTTAGTGGTTACCTGAGAGTCATTATTTGATGTAGTTGAGTGCGTGTCTAATTGAAGTAGAAATCCATGATGAGTGGTTTGCAACACCTTTTGCATTGAAATACTATCAAGCAGCAAAATTGAAGCTGACTCATTTCCTACCAAAGTATGTTCACGACCATTGGAGTTAAATTGCATGTGTAATTTCTCAAAGTCCCAAGAGATATTATCCAAAGTTCGTAACCATTGTACTCCAAGTACTGCTTCGCACCCACTTAATTATAATAATAAAAACTCAGTAGTGAACTGATAATCTTGCAGCTGCATAGAAATATCAGGACAAGTTCCTTGAGTTTTAAGAATTCCTTCATTACCAACCAAAACACTCATGGTATCCTTAACTGGCCTAGTCGAAATGCCACATCTCTTAGCAATTGTCGGATGTAAGAAATTGTGTGTTGATCCAGAATCAATGAGAATTGTGAGTGGCTGACCTGCAATGTAACCTGTAACTTGCATCATATTAGGAAATGAAGAACCAGCAAGAGCATGAAACGATATTGTTGGTTCATGATGCATATGATTCGCAACAGCAGGAGTAACCATTTCTCCCGTGTTAGATGTTGTTGTTTCGCCTTCACCCTCAGAGTTGAATTCCGGAGTCATTTCTAGAATTAATAATCTAGAAGTTAATGGTTTTTCACAAATATGTCCAGCCTTATATTGTTCATCATAATTGAAACAAAGACCTTGCTCACGTCTTAGTCGTTGTTCTTCCAAGGATAGTCTTTTAACTCCAGAGGGAATTGTATTCTTCTTAAAAGATACATTAGCTGAATTATCAGATGAATGAGATGTCTGCCTGTAAGTAGTCGATCTCGCCACAGTTTTGTAAAAAGAAGAGTTTGAAAGTAACACATCTTCTTGTTTTATAGCTTTCGTAAAAGCTGCAGCTAATGTTGGTGGTTCAAATATCTCAACAAGTGATCGAATTTCTTTTTTTTAGAGATCTGATAAAAAGGTCGATAACATAATCGTTTGGCAAGTCAGTAACAAAATTGAGAAGTTGTTCAAATTCTTTAATATGATTTTATTTGAACCTTGTTGAGAATTTGTTGAGAGCGCGGACGTGGATTAGCAAACTTCTTATCAGCAAAACATTCACGAACAAGTGAACAAAATTGTAACCATGTAGGGTTAATTAACTTGGGTTGAATCCAGCAATACCAAGCATTGGCTTCGCTTTTGAAATAGGAAGTAGCAATATCGATTTTCAATGCTTCAATTGTATCATCCCTTCAAAGGTAGGAAACTTCAAGTTATTAGGTATAGGAGAACCGAGAATACCACTGTTGCCACCTAAACCACTACTTCCAGGTATACCAGTATTGCTGTTGGTATTATTATTGCCAGTCGAACCGCCAAAACCAGGAGGTGTATGGAGAGGAAAACGAGCAAGGAGGAGTGATGTTATATTACGAATAATGATGATCAGCCAAATTGTTGACATTCTCGTGTTTCTCCGCTGCATCACAGTCTCCATCTATTTTTTGTGATTATCTAATATAGTTTGAAAACTTGTATTATGTAACGTTTGCGTTCTTTTTATCAGTGCATCTATCACAGCAGCTTTCGTTTGATCATCATTGTCAGAAGTATCAATAACAGTTTGCATAAAATCAGTAACAGTTGTGTTCAAGGTATTGATCATAGCTGTAAGTTGGTTAACTTCTTCGGTAAGAGTCATGGTTGCAAGCGGAAGGTAAAAGAAAAAATAAATTAGGGTTTTTTGATAATAATCTAACCTGCTCTGATGACAGATGTTATGGTTCAATACCTTAACAATTATCAAAAGAACTAAACTTAATAGGTGAATACAGGACTTGAGTTGAGAAAAGAGAGAATTAAGAGAGAATTGAAAGGAGTTTGAGAAACAGGGAGTTGTAGAGAAGACTTAAAAGAATAATTTTATTTGCTTGACCTTCAAAACTCACGAGTATCAGGTATATATATACTGCATACTACTTGATAAACAAGTTGCGCAGGAATTCTAACTGAAATAAATAACTATGTAAACTAATAAGCTAAATAAGGAAAGACTAAAAAAGGAAAACACGTAAAGAGGTGTTGGTATCACAACAACTGTGGATCTTGCTCCATAATTCATCACTTCTCTAATGTTTTGCTTTCGATTTTGGTGAAAAAACTTCGATAGGATGATAGAGAGATAGTGCTAATCTGGGACTTCCAGCACCAGATGATGATCTCTCTCTTATCCTACCGAGGTTTTTCACCATAAATTTCAACGAACAAGAAATAGTCAATTTTTAGGTAAATTTACTAAACCCTAATTTATGATCTTCCTCCCATAATCATTTTCTTGAATTGACTGGCTTTTTTTATATTTCTTTAATGCTTGAATAATGTTTGTATTGTAATTCTGAATGCAATTTGTGGATGGGGTTTCACTTGACAATGTTTGCTTATGTATTCACAGCATTGGTGCAGTTCACTGCAATTCCATCGAACATATTCACAGCTTCTGTGGTATTGGCCAACCAGAACGCAGATTCCTGAACACGATGAGAGCCAAATGTACAGATCGTTCAGGAAATCGAAATTTATAGTAGGGTCTGGTTGGACAGTACCAAAGAGAATTAAATTATGATGGGTTGTGTAATTCTCTTCTGACTAGAACCGAAGAAAAGACACAGGTAATCAAAGAATGTCGCTATTTCTCTCGTTTATTGAGAGAAATTTGATTGAAGAAGAACGGAGTTACATTTTGTTTGCGGTATCTGTATTTCTTTCTATGATTACAGAAGATTCTATTTGTTACTTCATCATCACCTCCATGGTTTTAATTCAATGCATTATCTCAACCTTTTTCTGTCAATTCATTTCTTGAATTTGATTTGTATACTACTTCGTCTCCTGATGCTGAAATATCATAAGATATAATGTTCTTCAACTCTATAGCAATCAATCTACTGTTGCTCCTGTACTTGTTTGATTTTGAAGTATTGTTGTTTCAAGGGATGTGATGCATCTGATTTTGTGCTGTTAAACTCAAGGGAAAATAGGCAAAATGCCCCAAAATGGGTGTTCACCTTGTGAAAATGCCCCGACCATTTTGAAATATGTTAAAATGCCCCATTCTATTAGTTAAACCGTTAAAGAGAGTTAAGTGGTCAATTTGGTGCACGTGCGAACTGGCACGTGCAGAAAAAAGACATCTCTAGCCCCAAATCGGGTTAAACCACATACCGCCACGTGTATCATAATTTTGGTTGTCTTTGAAATTCTGAGGCATGTCAAAAACACGTGCCATTTGAATATTAGTGATTATACCTATTTCTTTTTAAAAATGACCAGCGTGTCCTGGTAGTTAAGATCGTGACACGTAGACATATAGGAGCATCCAATGGCCATACTAGCAGGTAATCTGAGATCCCAACACGTGTCATAGGAATATAGTGGACGGTCAGAGATCCCAAACGTCAACATTTGGTTCCTATGCCAATAATTTGAGACCTTTACTCAATTTTAAGGACAATTTCAATAAAAATCTAAAAATCAACTTTTTATTAATTACTCAAAATAATATTCAACAAAATAGAATCTCTGGATATAATTCTAAAAATAAATTCTAGCAACCCAAAAAAATGAGATCAAAATTCATAAGGAACCCTTCGGCACACACCGCGATCCCTGCTTCCTCAGGTGGAATTGTGGAATTCCAGGTTGAGGAGTAACTCGAAATGTTGCCAAGATATCACATTTATAAACAATCTAGTTCAGCATTCTACCCAAAAAGACTGCGCCTTCTTTCCCTGCATTGCTAACTGATTGGCTCAACTAATTAGTTCTGCCATTAGTCCAATTAGTCCATCGTTGAGAATCTTCCTTAGACAGCCTAGACGTATAAACTCACTTCAAAGCTCTTTCCAGCCACTGGCATAACAATACAAAAGGAATTGCATTAGTTGGTTACCGAAAGTTAAAGTGCATCGCTTCTCTTTGACAGACTATACAATTGCATTATTGGAATAAAATCAAAAGACATGAACATTACAACTTGAGTAAACACGATACTAGTACTTCAATATGAAGTGTTGAATATGATGGACTAGGTGAAAAGCATAGCATTTTACGAAACTTACCCTTCTACCATATCCACTTCAACAGGCACCACTTCTAAAAATCGTTACAATGCTCATTTGGGATTAGTTTCGACCAATCCTACAAATTTAAATAAAAACTTAGGAGGATTGAGCTGCTTCAAAACAATAACTATAATATTGAAGTTCAAAGTAAAACATTCAACTACAGCTCAGGAAAATAGTTCCAAAGGTACCGGCAACAAATCTGGTAATTAAATGTACAAAAAATTTCTTTGTGAAACTTCAAGGTTCAAGCAGAGATCTCTATCCCCATTATCATCACTAAATAAGAAAAGATTCAGCTTAGGATCGAAACCATGTTCATTTACCAACCTACTCTTTATCATAGCCATGAATTTATCTCTACTTGTACCAGCTTTACAATCACAACAATACAAGTCCCTATACTGGCCACTCATATCACTTATAAAGAGATCTCTATCCCCATTCTCAAAGATTTAACAAAAAGTAAAACCAAACAATAATAATCATGTACTGGAAATGACCAAATTGGTACTGAAATATACAAAAAATCATACATCATTTAGACATATGCATTTCTTCATCTAGTCCGCATTATATGTTTAACTAGCATAATTCATATCAGCCATGGAACATAAAAAGTGTATGATATGAAAGAAAATAATTTTCTGTGACATAATGTACCTCATGAGTTGCAACATATTTTAATTTCCCGGTATGAGTAATAATCTGCCTGTCCTCAATGAGCTATCATCACCATTTTAATCATTTTAATAATGATGAACAGAGTATGGATTTTTTTAAGAAACATATAGGCAACAGTGAAGAAATAAACCTTCATATTGTTGTGCATAAGTACTGAATCTGCAATCCCATGTGAAAAATTCATATAGTGTTTTCATGTCAAAGTGAAATTCATAAGAAATAAACCTTCATATTGTGGAAGTCTATCTGGAGTTGTCCAAATGAAATTTTCGTTTGTACCGTGTAATCCAAGCCATTGTCCAACTATCGGAAAAAAAAATGAATGTGAGAACCTCAGATTGATTACACACTTAAACACCAAAACTAAACATATTGCATAAAATGCACATATGCATTACTAATTAGTAAAATTACAACACAAAAAAACCAGGCCATGGTACATACAAAATATACCTAATTTAGGTTAAAACATCAGGTTGCTATGCAATTACAATTTCAGCAATCATATCATTCATAAAATCCGAATTTCATACTCAAATCATTCATAATTTCAGCAATCAGAATACCCTAATTTCATAAATTTAAAATATCCAACTATATTGAAACCGTAATTTCTCTAAATCTCCAAATAAAGTGATAAATTGAAACCCTGATTTTATTTCTCTAAACGCCAATTTCAGAGCAAATTAAAACATATTATAAAGTCAATTACAAACCCATTCAAAAATCAACAAAACTTAAAACAAATTTAGGGTTTCAATTACCTATTTTCCGGCTGAATTAGGGCTTCAATTTCTTCATTCATAAACTGAATGAAATCTCGACTACAAAGAGAAGGTAACCCTTTCTTACAATTTAGTAGCAAGGGTAAAACAAAAAATTAGATGCCCCGTTGACTGGTCAAGTTTTCCCAGTTGACCACTTATCTCTCTTTAACGGTAAAACAAACGGAATGGGGCATTTTAACTTATTTCAAAATGGTCGGGGCATTTTCACAAAGTGAGCACCCATTTTGGGGCATTTTGCCTATTTTCCCTAAACTCAATGAATGGAGAAGAAGCTGAGAAAGATGTAGTACCCAATCAATCTTTGAAAGGATTTGATGTAGTTGACAAGATTAAAAGTGTAATTCTTTCTTTCATTTCTGGGTTTGATTCAATTTTGAGTTTGGCACTTTCTGAATCCTGTGAACATATGAACACCACTTTCCTTGGGTCTCTCTGCAACCAAACCATATTTTGAAAAGTAATGATTGATAAATGTGAAACTGATTCATTTTATGTTCTTTTATGAACAATATGGCTAATTGTCATATGGATGATAGTTTAGTTTGTTCTGCGTAATTTGTCAATATGTTTGTTGACCATCAAGTCCTAAATTAGAAAATAAAAATACAATGGGTTTGGAGAAAAAGAAACAAGTTGGATATCTAATACTATCTTTGAAGATGGCATCTGTTATAGAGTTAGCATCGATTCAAAACTTATAAAATTGGTGAACATATTTCATTAAATATAAATCCAATCATCCTTAAAAGTCTCTTAAAGAAACATAAATTAAGCAATCACAAAAATAAAAGTATAAACTAAGTAAATTAAGCAATCACAAGACTAAAAAATAAAAATAAAAACATAAACCAGGTGGAATTAGATGATGTAGCTCGAGTCGTGGTTGCTCCTCCGGTAGCAGATGTGGTTCAATCAAAATCAGGTATGTTGATATAGCCATCGGGGCCATAGGCTGGGCCTGACCTCCAAAACCTAACATATGATGAATTTGTAGCCCAAACACCAACCTTCAAACCGTTGTTGCAGTCAACAGGATTACCACTGATGTAATATTGGTATCCTTCTTTTGTTATCGGAATCGTGTCGTTTCCGGTGTTGTAGGCAGCGAGTGGAGAAGTTGCGTTACATGATATGTAATTAGCAGAAGTCACCTCTAAGACATTAGTAGTGTTACGATAGTAGACGAAACGGAGACTGTCGTCACCAACCAGAAAGGATATTCCCATGGACCAATAAGTGTAATCATAGGGAAAAATACGGTTTAGTCCAAAATTCCATCCAAATATACTAGTTAGTCCACACCCATTCAACTAGGTACAATTTAGTCCAAAAGTTATTTAAAATATGAAAAATACACATATAACCTTGCTGATTTACAATTTAGTCCAAATATTTACAGCTTCGTCTAAAATGACTTATGATGACCTCAGCCATTTTAAATAATATAAAATAATTAAAAAACAACTTATCTTTTGAACCGTTTGTCCAAAATTCGTAAAATTTATATATTCGGAAAGCTCTTTACGAGACCTATAAAAAGAGTACCCATATGACTATATAATTCTCATTTTTTTTTAAAATCTTAGTTTACACTGGTGTACAAACATGTACACATACAAAAATCCAAAAAATCGAAAGACAAGACAAGGACCACAAGGTGCGCAAGTTTGTACAGTACATACAACTAGAATCGTCCACCTAAGCACCACTAACGCTCTTTCTGATACCTGCCAAAAGAGTACCCATATGATTACAATTTTCATTTATAACAAAAACAATTTTCTTTATCCTATCTAATGTGTACAAAAAAGTAAACATATACAAGATTTACATAAGCTTATGAAGTCATTTTTTCACATGCAGTACTTTGTACACACCTACAAAAAAAAATATGCATGAAATCGATCATTCATAAGCCCACACAAACCTACTTTTTCATGAGAATTACATTAGTGTACCAATATGTTCACCCATGCGAAACATGCCTAAAATCGATCCTCCATAACCACACAAAAACCTACTTTTACATGGAAAATACATCGGTGCACCAATGTGTACACCCCCTGCAAAACATGCATAAAACTAACCATTCATAACCACACACAAGCCTACTTTTTCATGAGAATTCCACTGGTGCACCAATATGTACACCCTTGTAAAACATGCAGCAAAACGATCATTCTAGACTTAGTAAGTCTAGGTGACTAAAACTAAACATATCCATTTAGTTATACAAACAAGTAACACAGTGTTTACCCATAAAGATGTGGTGGCACCTCCATTCATTTTCATGCAAAACTTTATCATTCCATTCTTGAGTAGGAGGTTGTCAACACACATCCTGTACACATACAAAAAAACTACATTAAATGCATCTCTTGGATTAAAGGTTGCAATTTCCCATACCACCTAATGAATTATCTTAAACTTTGATGACATGCTAAGCACGACTACCAGATTCATCAAGGATGTGACAAAATCGTTTGCAGAGTATATATACTACGGGATTGTATACCTTAACAAAGTGTGTGAAATCATTTTTCATTTCCATTTATGCGTATTAGAAGTTGTACGAGAAATGTATGAAGACAGTGTTCTACTTAATACAAAAAGAGTACAAGAAAAGAAGTGTGAAAGTGGTTCACATCATATTCTTAACTTTTATAGAAGCCCACTTGAGTGGCAAACAAAGAAGTAAAACTGACTCTACTTGACAAAACTAGCAGTTTCTAATGTCCAGAAATGAAAGTTTCTGATGTCGAATACAGTCAAATCAGTCTATATGAGATCATTCAATTATATAAACATTAATAATCGACGTGTACAATTACGTACACATTAAAAAATCGAGGTGTACAATTATGTAGACATTAATAATCGACATGTGTACAACTAAGCTATTGGAAAAAGAATGATAAAAAATAAGGATAATTATTATTAGGTAGGTAAGAAGTTAAATTGAACTAAATGCATCGTCTTACCTGAGCTAATCTCTCCTCCCTTCTGGCATGTTTTTTTCTCTGCTAGCGTTGTTCTTAAATAATACCTGATGCCTGGTGGTTCGAATGGGTACTCCGGAGGAAACTTAATCTTCTTATGGTGGAATTCACCTTTGATAAATAAAAAAGAAAACTCAAGAACGATAGATGTGGGTAAAGCTCAAGAGTCATCCATATCAGATGAGCTAGTGACCAACAAAGATCCTTAAGTAGAGTTGAAAATTGATGCATCTTCTTATTAGACAGTAGGAAACATTTAATATACCTGCAATGGTGTGCTTTCACTTCCTTCCAGAGCATAATTTGAAGTGAAGAAAAAAGTCAAAAGTAGAAGTAATAAGCATAAAACAACAAGAAAAGGAAGAAAAAAATAGAAGAAAATCAAATCCATATGGTCGGAAACTAGGAGTACATACACGTGAAAAATGACAGTCAACTTCATACAAGGTGTACTGCTCCAAATAGGGTACACATGACATTTCTCAGGTTTTCCAAGACTAACTAATTAACTCAACTCCATATCCAAATTGGTGTACAACTATGTACGCATGAGAATGGTGTACAACTATGTACATATCTACAAAAATCTAAAATCCACCCCACAAAACATGGCATATATTGTTGAGTTATCACAATGTTGTACAACTATGTACACACCTATAAACCTAGGGATCCATTCATCAACGAGCATACTAGTGTACAAAAATGTACACATCTATAAAAACCTAACAAAATCTAGCATTCATAATCCAAAATGAAGATTATAATTTGCTTTCTCCATTCATCACCAAGTGAAATTGCGGTGTACAATAATGTGCACATCCTATATGAATAAACAAGTCATTTCCTCTCTTAAGTCATCACCATGAACAAGTGTACAATCAAGTACACCTTGTTGTGTCCTAACAGCTTATTAGTCTTATACCTCCTAAATTAACATCTAGCATTCAAATTTTCAAATGCTATATTGATTACGTTCCCCATCTTTTCAGACTAATTCTAAGACGATTTAACTAAAACAAAATGAGAAGTTACAAATATTTATGCTTTTCAGATAATTAGATAAAGCATCTAATATAAGAGAATTTGTTTTTTTATTTGTTTACACGTAAAAATGATAGATCAAAAGGTGTTTTTTTTTTTTACTAAAAGACGTCACAAAGAGGATTCAAAATAAACCTTACTTTTCCATAATGCATCCCTTTCGATATCAACAGTGATGAAGTACCCGTCTCTTTCATATTTGACATTTTGACATTGCTCACAAACCTGAAAAGTGCATATTAGCATTAAAATTGGACCTCTTAGTACTAGGCTTTGAGGGACTGGACTAGAGAATCTAAAGCCCAATAAAAATGGGACTAAATGTTAATTTCTACTTTCAAAATTGTATCACTGATGCTTAAACTGAAAAAGTTTTAAAACATAGTTAGTATACACCACATAATGCAAGTACTATTCCAACTTCTTGAAACACATTCTTATGATAAGCTCAAAAAAGCCTTATTATCACAATTCTTAAGAACTCTAACAATTATAGTATTTCCACGGTGTAGGCTACTTAGAGGGAGGAACGAGGGAGCAGCAGGGTAGGGTGAGATCAACGAAGAGCAATCCAAACAAACAACTACTAAAACAAAATAGCATGTTTGGGAAAATTTCAGAGAAGAAGAGTTTTCAGGATTAAGTAGAGCTTGAAGAAATAGCTAATACATAAAGAAACCCTGATTCAGTTGTATATCAAAGGATAGAGGTGAATAAGCTCATTTTTAAAGGATGCAACAACCACAGTTAGGAAATAAAAGAACAAAGGTACATATAGCTTAAACTATACGCAATGTAAAATTATTCAAGTCTCTACAAGTAAAGTACAAGTGCATTTTTTTTCTGAATTCTTAAACGATTAATATATCCACCTTACAAAGTAGGACTACAATAGGAGCTTCTATAGAAACAAAACTACATATTAGCAAATACTCAACTAAGAAATTATTTGTCAAACTGATCAACAGGTGTACAATTACGTACACAATGAAAATCAACATGTGTACAATTATGTACACATTAAGAATCATGTGTACAATTGTGTACACATTAACAAATCAACATTAACTCCTAATATTCGATGACTTTTGGTTCTTCTCAGGCTTACCAAAATCCAAAGTCATTATGTCCACACTGCAAAGAAAAAGGCTTACCAAAATCCAAAAGAAAGCTTCGTTGCATCTATATTATTACTGAACCTTACTTTCGCTGCCGGCACTTACATATTCCAAGCATATAAAAATTATGTGAGGGAATTCTCTAAAAAAAAAAATCAAAAAGAGAATATGTACCTCAACAGTTGAGCATTCCTACATATCAATCAAACTCAAACTTTGCTCGTATATGACACGCCGAAAGTATCTTTGAGATTTGTACAAAATTTACTATCAAGATAAATCTACAAAATGAGTACTATCAAGCACAATGAACACATCCAGTATGTACATCCTTGATATGCCAAGCCGACATTGCGCAGAACAAAGGCAACAAAAAAAAATAATTAGAATGCACATTTACCAAACTACATAATCATTGTATATTTAAGTCATGATTATCAACAAGGAAAAATGATACAAATCATATACCATTCGTATGCACCGACCACATTCATCATAGATTCTATCCAGCCGTTAAACGTATACCCTATGTGTGCACCGACCACACTCATTCCAGAGTTTAGATCATGCCCATTGGCCTCTTTAACTTTTCATAAAACTTATCCTTACTGTCTTATCTATTGTGATATCCAGTAGAACAAAATGCAAAACACCAGTAACTATACATGTGAGCTTTGACACTGAACATCAGCTTGAATATTTTGCACCAATAAGTTCACCTGTAAAGAAGAAAATTTTCTTTAGCATTCAATCAAAATGAAGATTAAAAACCACTCACAAATGCATTTCACTCGGTACTTACTCAGAAATCCATTTCTCTCTGACAATCCACAGAGAGATATATATTCATATGAGATCAAATTTGAAAGATTGGAAGCTAGGTCAAGTTTTTTGAGATGAGTTACAAGAAATTTTGTTAAATTGTTGTCAAAATTTATCAAAATTTTATCCCAAAACAATAATTAAAATGAGCTGATTATAGATCTAAACTCTAATGATAAATCGGATACGAAGTTCAAACTGAAATCCAAGTAATTTGGTCTTTGAAATCATAATAGTTTTCTAAAATCAATTTCGAAATCAATAAATTAACATTTTCATCAAAGTAAATAACAAGACTAGACTGAACTTATCTTTCACGTCGCTTTGATTGAAGAAATCTTTGAATTAATTTGCATCTCATAAACTTTTCCCCTCAAATTAATCTTCAAGGAAAGGTAAAGATGATGACAATTTAGGTTATTTAAATGGAATCGAAATAAAAGGTTTTCAGATTTATGTTTCAACATTGAATTTTCATACGGATGTCGTCGAGAAGATTAGGTTGTAGGATTTTTCTTATTCTGAGAGTTGTTTCGACAATTGGAAATGAAGAAAATAAACTGAATGAACCATGAACTTCATACCTTACAGATTTATTACGATGGGTATTTTTATCATCAGGAAAAAGTGGTTTGGACTGAATCGTTCATAAACGGACTACTCGTCCCAATTTGTAATTTGTGTGTATTTGGATCTCCTAGTACTAGGCCTAAGAGTAGAGGACTAATCCGTATAAAGCCCAGCATATTTGGGATTAAACGTAAATTTCTACGTAATCATATAGTGGAGTCTGACTAGACCAACCAGCAGCATCACCAACATCCAAACAAAAGCATTAATCATAAAAGGGACAGCAAACACAAGCACCAAGGAAAGCAAGATACTAGTACAACCGTTGCCACGGTGGAAGGGCCGACCGAAGAACTTGACGCAAAATTATATCTTGTACTCATAATTTAGTTCCGCCATAATGGTACGGAGTTGGACTTATAAATTTAACAATCAGAAACTTGTAAACTTATCGATCAGAAACGACACCGGAACAGTACTGATGGTCATTGGAGTCAAGCAACGCTGGCCGTTAAAATTAACGGTCAATCGAGTCTTAACGGTCAAGGTCGAGAGTCATCATCGAAGTCGGTGGCTAACTCTACCGACTAGTCTTAACGAATCTTAGTCACCGAGTTGGTATTAAGTCGTTGAGTTGACTCGGCATTGCGGAATTCTTGCCGAGTTCGTCGTAATCCGATGGTTTCCGGCCAAATTCAGGCCATTCAATTCAGTCTTTCCTGTAAATTTTCCTAACATACATCTAGGATTCAGTTCATATTCACCAGTAGAGCTTCGATTTCTTCTCACGGATGAGCTAAACTTTCTACTACATATTCATCAGGTCAGATTACAGGTGCAATATCCTGCAATTCTCAGCACCACCCGCAGCTGCAATATTCAGCTCCAATCAACAACGGCGAACTCCACAAACCCATATCTCATTTTCTTCATTTAAAGCTCAACACCACCAGCGATTCCAGTCAATCTTCTCAAACCCCCTAAAATACGTTGAACCCATCTCTGTAACTTCAGTCACCACCTTTTGCATCTCCTCCATTATTAGCAGCTGTAGATGAACTCGCATTTCAGATTCAATACCTCCACATTTCAGTGACCTACGTCAATCCACTAACTCTTGGCAAACAACAATTCTTCTTCATCTCAACTACAAACCCTAACTTAACTTCCAATTCTCAGATTCAATCTTCACAGATCGAACCCATCAGCACCATCTCTTCATGTAAATCAACAACATCAGGGTCTTCTCGTTCTCAAACAAACTCAAACACATACAACCTAGTGTCAAAAGTGGTGATGGACCAATAGTGGGTATCGTGTATTGCACATATGTCGAAAGAGATATACCTCAAATATTTTGTTTTGAATTTTAGGTGCAAAGCAAAGAACGGGAACATCAAATACCTCCAAGCAAGTACCAATGTGGGATCCATACTGACCTAGTGTCAAAAGCGGTGATGGAACAATCATATAGCAGAAAGCCGAGCATGATGCTTGATATTGGTGAATCTTGGCCATGACCGCACTTAGTTTAGAGTGGAGAACCTGCCATTATAGACACGGTTATTGAGCGATTAACTGAAAGATCCAACAAAGAAATAGTACGTTAACCGACAAACATCTTTCAGATGTGAAATCAAATAACTCATTAGCATCCCATACCTTTGTAGCACGGGTAAGGTTTTTATGAGAAATATCCACGCCAATGATTTTTTCAGATAGCAGTTGGATAATCCAATAGAGAATCCAAATAAGCATCTGATCTGCAGAATCTGCACCGGAAATCAACCTGTGAAATAAAAGCAAAAAACTTCATTATGCACCAAAATTCTAAAAGAAGAACAGAACATTATTGTGATAACAATAACAAACTACAAATAACCACAGTTAACCACCCGTTTTTTAGTTGATTTTTCCTCTGGTTTTTTAGATGCCGCATCTTACTGCTGCACCATCATCTATCCTTTACTCGTTCTGTAACATTAACCCAACAATAACCACACCACATGAAAAGAATTTTTAGTCACTATCATAGGTGCAACAATTATATGATAACTATACTTAATGAGAGCACCTGCAGTATATACGTAAAATAAAAGCAAGATAGATGTCAACAACGAAGTGCCACATATAATATGGTTACAGAACTTTCCTTTATCAAATGCAACATACACGAGTCATGACTAATGGAAACCACCTTGTTAAGCCGATAAAGTTCGGTTATTAAAACCATAACCTTGGTCTTTCCAGCTAACCTACTAAGCATTGGTCATTAGCGTTCTAGCGAACATTCAATCGCTCTGTTTTCTATCATATCGTTTTATGGATAGTCCATACGAGAATGATACTAATTACAACTAGATGCACATACAGATAGGTAGGAGAACCGTGTTATCACGGATGCCTTTATTCTAGTGAAATTTGTGAAACTATGGAATAATGTATCTTCGGCGAGAGTATTTATTGCAGTAGCTATCCATACTGATTAAATCATGGATGGATTTTACAATTAAGCAATCGCAGGTCTACGGTCTCACTATATCTATATGCTGTTACTTCTTACTAACAAGTGGAGAATGATATATCTATATGTGACCATTACAGTTGCAACTTGTTCGGCGCAAGAAGAGTATGGAACTAACCTGCTCATTGCTTGCTCATAATAAGTCAGGTAAAAAATCAAACAACTACTTCAGTACGAATAAACGATTAATAAGCAGAAACTTAGTCTGTTATCCAAATTAGAAATTAAGATAAATTAGAGGCTTACCCAATCCTTAGCACCCTCTGAAACACTACTTCACCAATCACCTCAACTAAAAACCTAGAACTATTGTTCTAGAAAAGCCGAACTCCTCAATTTCCCAATTAATGTTCTTCTTTAAAATCAAATCCTCAAATTACCATAACCTTCTTGTAAAGAAAAACAATGAGAATAAGAATTCAGGAAGTAAAAATTTGATTCATGCATAAGAATTTCAGAAACAAGGAAAAACACGCATATCACAGAATTGATTCCTACCAATATTTTGAAGATAGTGGTGGTGGTGGTTCACTTTCAATGAGAGGTTGGCGAAAGGTGAAAAAGAATTTTGATTCTCGTTCGGTCTCACTTCTCCTTCAACTGTCGCAAAATTCTTATTGAAATCTAATAGCCAAATTAAACATTCCCATTCACCAATTTCAACATTTCAAATTTGAACTCATAAAACCCTAATTTTCCTGTGAACGGATAAGAAATCCCTGGATGAAAACAAACCCTAGAAACAATCTATATAATGGTGATGAAGAGTGGTGGTGGTGATTGAATCTGCTAATGAAGAGATTGAAGGAGGTGGTGATTGAATCGGCAAATGAGGAGATTGAAGGAGGTGGAGGAGAGTTGGAATATAGAGAAAATAAAAGTCGAAGAAGAAAAAGAAAAAGAAAAAAAAAGGACTGAAATCCTAAAAACGGGTTCAACAGGATTCGATCCTGCACCCTTTAGGTCCCTTTACCTAGGATTTCACTAAATTGCCCCTCAACAATTATAAGAATTCCAACTTCCGTGTCCTTTTGTCTTTCCAGTGTGTTTACGCGATTACCCTTCTTTTGGAGTTGTATTTACGATAATTTGTAGAAGCGGTGGAAATAGGGGGGCTGTTTTGACTTTTCATTGTTGATTGAAAAAGGTTTGGGACACCAAATCTTTTTTTGTCAATTGATCGCTTAGGATTTACAAAAAAAAGTGGCCATATAAAGGTCCTCCCTCGCTTCGCTCGGTCGGCCCAATTAGTTTTGAAAGCCATGGCGATGGAAGAAAAAAGTTCGAGAGAGGAGAAAAGAGATGAGATTGTATGTGAAGAATAAGCATAGGGGGAATGAGGTATATATAGAGCTTGGTTTTGGGATTCTAAACGGATTCAGAATTCCAGTTCTACCAAGAAAGAAAGAAGGGTATCCGCTAGAAAATCTGTAAGGGAGCTTGGATTTGGATCAGATTTTCAAAATTAACGTCTATTCAAAGTGCCTTTGAGACTTGGAGTGCATTCAAAATGGCTCGACTTGAAAAAGTGCCTTAATCATCATTTGGATAAGAGGTTATGGTTTTCTTGATCAAGTTAGGGTTTCGTCGTATCTGGTATTGCATTTGCAGCACAAAATCTAGTGCAAAATCTAGTATTTGTTGCTGTCTATCAACCAGCAAGTTGAATGGAGCCCCCAACAAACTGGAGGAAATTCTTCAATTCCATACAGACGGAAATATATAACCAGATACATTACAGATTAACGCAGAACAAACTAAACAATCATACAAAACATAAAATGGATCAGTTTCATTACTTCTCAATAAATAGGTTTGAGAGACTGAATAATATGCATATATCTAAAACCCAAGGAAAAAACTAAAAACAAGAAAAGTCACCCCAATCTGGTCAAACAACTTCAGAGTCAGACTGAATACAAGCAACAAATTTATTGTAGTTCTGGTTACCCTCCTCTAATGCACCATCTATGATCACAATGTGGAGGAACAGTTGACTCGAATCTGTCCCATTAACGGTCCTGTGAGTACTCCATTGTTTGAAAGCTTTATCATTGCATTGGAGAAATCCTTTATAAACAAGAAATTGTTTGAGGCGTATGCTCTTACCCAGGTTGCAGTTCTTTCCTCCGCCATTAGTTGCTGATCCGAACGAAGGACACTTTTGTTCAGGATCAGGCCCTGGTAGTAGTGTCTTCCAAACCCTTTTTCCACTGCACCGTCTTTTGCCAGGTCTATGAATGCTGACTTGTTATCACACCTGATTACCATGGTGTTCAGGAACTCACGTTCGATGCTTGGGTCAGCTTTGCCGGTACCAGAGACATTGTGGATTCGATCCGTGAGGAAAGTGCAGTGAACTGCACCAATGCTGTGAGCACCTGTATGAGAATAAGCAAACATTCAGTCTCCTCTTTCATTTCATGAAATTCACATTCATAAAACCAGCATTTGTTGGATGACACATAAAGAACTGGATTACTTTGTCAAGTGAAACCCCATACACAAATTCCATTCAGAATTACAAACTAAACATTAATCACTAGGACAAGAAAACCAGTATTGTGGTTGACACATTAAGAACTGGATTACTTTTTCTAGTGAAACCCACGCACAAATTTCATTCAGAATTACAAACTAGAACATTATTCGGAGAGAACTTGACTACAGAAGTACAACCAAATCTCATAATCTTGAAAACAAACCTAACATGAACAAGAATCATCAACACTAACAAATCCCAAGTGGAACCTCATACACAAATTGCATTCAGAACTACAAACTTAACATTATGCAAGCATAAACCAATTCCGGCTGAAATTCAAGAAATACGATTATAAGAGGAAGATTGTCAATTAGGGTTTAGTGAATTTACCCAATAGACTGACTGTTTCTTGTTCGTTGAAGTTTCTACGGAGAAACTTTGAGAGGATGACTGACAGATCATCAGTTGGTGCTGGAAGCTCCATTAGAGCAATTTCAGGGAAAGATACAAGACTATCTCTCCTTCCTGTAGGAACTGGATAGAAAGGTCCACCACCCTGTATTCCAACAATCCACAAAAACCCTCAAAACTCAAGAAAATGAAACCAAAACCAAACTCAAAACCCAAGAAGATGAAACCAAAACCAAATCCAAAATTGGAGAAGATGAAACCAAAATCGAAGTCAAAATTGAAGAAAATGAAACCAAAATGAAACCCAAAACTGAAGAAAGTGGAGAAACAGTTGGAAGAAGGAATTACCAGACCAACACTATCTCTTGCAGCAAGAACGAGAATATCAGAGCAAGAAACAACACCAGGACAAACCGATTCCACTCTGGATTTAATCTTGTCAATTACATCAAATCCTTTCAACGATTGATTGGGTATTACATCTTTCTCAGCTTCTACTCCATTCGTTGAGTTCAACAGCACAGATGCATCACATCCCTTGAAACAACAACAAATCGAAGATCAGAATTACAGTAAATCAAAAACAAAATCACAAATACATCAAAATCAAAATTACCCTAAAATCCAAGTCGAAATCAAAAGCATAGTTAGTTAAGAATCTTACCCCAATGAAGCAATCATGGAAGAGTAATCGAACAAGTGCAGGAGCAACAGTAGATTGATTCCTGAAGAGTTGAATAAGTGTAGATCTAATAATCCTCTCAGCATCTGGACATGAGTTTCGGTAGAAATCGAATTCAAGAGATTGATTAGCAGAGAAACTGAAACTTTGGTCTCCAATCAATGAATTAGACCAAAATGATGATGATGGTGTTGATGATGATGAAGAAATTGACAGAATTACAGAAACAGAAAACAGCATGAGGAACCATTTCTTCAACATCTCTTCTTTCTCTCTCTCTCTAATCTTCTTTCTCTAATTTTGTTTGCAGAAGAAAAGATTTAAGGGTTTTTAATAAGTTTTTTTTCTTTTCTTTTTTTTAGAGAGACATAAATGCCCTCCAACTGATTCTGTACGGAGGACGCAGGCGGGATATTCTCGTTTTTCCCGCCTTTGGCAGTGAGTGTAACACCACTTTTTTTTTATTTATTTTTTTCTTCTTTCTTTATTTATTTTTCGGTAAAATTTTTGGTGTCGGTGAGTTTCGACTTGAACTCATGTCATTGGTATCATCATCCAGTAACTTTACCACTATTCTATAGTGACATTGGTTTTTCTTTTCTCTTATTATGGGAAAATAGATCCAAGATTCATATGATAGCTGATGACCGAGTTGCAACCCACTTTGTTAATCTATTTGAATCGGTGTTTTCGAAGAAAAAAAAAATATTGGTGTGGTTATTAAGGGTAGTAGGGATAGATGCAATCCTTATATCTTTCCAAATATGATTTCAGCAAATCTGAGTAAGAAAACTTCAACCCTTTTATATTCTTTGCATCTTTACTTATATCTGCTTTATTTTTGAACTTTTCCCCTTTAGTTTTGGTTCAAAATCTAATCGTATCTCTTAGATCGACTATTTTTAGAGTTTGATCAATCATACTCTTCTTTCGCTTTCGTTTGCTTGTTTCGCATGGTTTGTACAAGAGTTCATCTCTTTACTCTTAGGTTTTACTTTTATTTAGGTTTTTTCTGATTTTTGTGGGTTCAATCATGTGATGAAATTCAAATATTGGATTTCGATTATATCTAAAAGAAATTCATCTTTAGTGGTATCAGCATCAACATAAGCTAAAAATCAAAATTTTGGAAACAACTTCGATCTTAGCAACATTTGAAGGAGCAACAGACATCAAGACCTATACAACAACAATTGCCAAAAAGACACCCACAACAGTCATTGAGCCTCCGATATATATGCATATTCAGACGGAATCCAATTTCAGATAGGAGCAGTTGACAATTGAATCCAATTTTCCCATTATTTTCGTATCCGTAATTGTGCAAAAAGAAGGCCTGGTTCCAAGTTTTTCAGCAGATGCTAGACTGACCGATGTATTCTCCCGATACACAGTCCCACTACTTTGTGTGTTGCTGGAGAATTTTGGGGAGAAAATTTCCGGGTCACTAATCGTTTTTGGATGTGTAACGCGTGAACTCCGATTTTTCTTCTTCTCGTCTTGGAAAAAGATGCAAGCTTGGTCGGCAAAGAGTCGCATCTTTAAGACTCAACCCTGACTAATTGTGATCAATCAACTGAGAACAGGGGAGGAACTACAGCCAGGGCCACCTCCAAAATAAAAATAAAAAAACTCAATTTTGCAAAGCCTAATTCTAGTTGGATCATAAAACTCATAGGAATTTTAGGCTTAAGTCCGGGATAAGAAAAATGTCAAGCTCGGGGTAACGATTATTTCTAGTTCCATTCCTGATTGAGAAATATAAACCACACTACAAGAACAATTTTGGGTATTAAGAGTAGTGGGAATAGGTGGAATCCATCTATTTTTCCAGATATGATTTGAGCATATCTGAGCAAGACAACTTCAACCCATCTATAATCTCTGCATCGTTATTTATATCTGCTTTATTTGTTAACTTTTTTCTTCAGTTTTAGTTCAAAATTTGATCTTTTAGACTTAACCCTTACTAACGTATATATCTTACATCAATTGTTCTTAGTTATTAAAGTTTGATCAATCATACCCTTCTTTCATTTTTAGTTTTAGTTTGCTTGTTTCATATGGGTTGTACAAGAGTCCATCTCCTTTATTGGTAAGTTTTACTTTTATTTGGTCTTTATCTGATTTTTATGGGTTTCAATCATGGGGATGAAATTCAAAAATTGGATTTGGGTTATGTCTGAAAGAAATCCATCTTTAGTGGTACCATCATCAACATCAGCTACAAAATCAAAATTTCCGACAGCAACTTCGATCTCAACAAAACTAGAAGCACCAAAAAACATCAAGACCCATACAACAACAATAACCAAAAAGACACCAACAACAATCACCGAGACTCCGATATATATACATATTCAAACGATTCATACCGATTCACCCCAATTCCAATCGATTCAGGATACTTGTGTTACTTTAGCCTAGTTAATTTATATAGTTACGTTTCGAGAAAACCTTGATAAACATTTGGATCATTTAATGATCCATGCACCTCTGAAATTTCTAGTTCTGTGTAGTTTGTTTTTCTTTCAGACAAAACAAGTAAGGAATTTAACCTGTTAAATGTTCTTGAATTCCTGGATTGGTGGAATTGGTAGAAAAAATATCAATATTTGTGGAGAAATCGAAAATAACTTAAGTGAAGAATCTTACCCCAATGAAGCAATCATGGAAGAGTAATCGAACAAGTACATGAGCAACAGTAGATTGATTCTTATAGAGTTGAAAGAGAGTAGTTCTTATAATCCTCTCAGCATCTGCACATGAATTGCGGTAGAAATCGAATTCAAGAGGTTGATTAGCAGAGAGAGTGAATGTTTGGTCTCCAATCAATGAATTAGACCAAAATGATGATGAAGAGGAAACAGTAGAAATCATGGTGATGATAATGATAATAAAACTCCATTTCTTCAACATCTCTTCTTCTTCTCTCTCTAATCTTTTTTTTCTTTCTTTTTTTTTTGTTTTGATGATGAAGAAGAGACCCTTAATAAGGGTTTTGATAAGTTTTTTCTCTTTTATTTCACCGGACGGGATTGCCCTCCAACCGATTCTTTCTTTCACGTACAAGAGAAGTTTCTAGACTAGTTTTTTCTTTTTTCTTCCAATGTGAGGGAAAAGCCCTCTAACTGAATAATGAGTGCAGGGGATTCTCTAATTCCGGGATTCAGCGAGTGAATGGCCGATTTTATCGTTTCCCCCGCTTCTTTGGATGGTGTGTGAAACCATTTTTCTTTCTTTTTTTTTTGTTTTTTTTTTTAATAAAAAATTATTTTCATTGCACCCCTTGATGGGAAAGAGGTTTCGCTTAGCTCTCAACGATGCAATATGAAATTGAGTTCCCGTCCAGGTCAAAGCAAAACTAGGGTCAAAGTATTGATCATGACCAACCAAAAATCCAAATTTTTATTCTACTTATAAAAATTCGGGAGAAGCATGAGTTTGCATTTATACTCATTCGTCTCATGTTCTTATCAGATATGTTAACGAAGTACGAACATACACAATATATCAATTTATTGATTGATCTTATAGTTGATCTTTGTCCGCAAATTGCTTAGTTTTAGGTCTAAGTAGTGATTCTCGGGTTATCTCTGAGTGAATCATTGATTATAGTTAAGTTCTGGCGAAAGTAGGGGAGAAAACAGAGAAAATATAATTCTTATTGTAGTTGCAGGAAATCCCACACTACACCCCTTACTCAAATTCGTTTAATTATTCCATTTGAAGATGAATAACAATATATTTTATTAATTGTTCTCTTGAAAGGTTTACAAAGAAATGTAGAACAGAGCTAAGAAATTACAATCACTCTTAATTTCTCTCTCCTAATGACTTGCTTAACAATTAAAAAAAGATCTCCCCTTCACAGACTTACTCGACCCTTTATATAGAGTATTACATAGTGGATGACAGCTAAGTTGTCCTTTATTTTCGGAAACGACTCGCGAATCCTCGCGAATGTGTAACTTCTTGTCCTCGCGACACTCCTAAATCTCGCCAAGTCTTCACACTTTCTTCATGTTCGATTTGTCGTCATCTATTACGTCATTTATTTACCTCCATGCGACTCCTTCGCGACACAGTCGTTTATTAATCTCGCGAAGTATTGGAGTTGCGATATTCTGATCCTACATCTTGCCTCTTTTTCCTTGAATATTGCTTGGAAAGCGATTTTTAAGGAAAAATTTGTTACTGTGGTGATCTTTGACATTTGTTGATGAATGAACGAGTGAAAGAATACTGGACTTGAAAAGTACGTACTTGCCTCTATTCTTTTGCGAAGTTCCGAAGCTTTGCGAAGTGAGCAAGAAGTACTATCTCTTGAAGTATGCGAAGCATGAAGTATTCATGAAATAATATAAGAAATCTCTTCAATTTCCCACAGGAGCGGTGTAACCTTTTTCCTGAGCCATGTCAAGAGATACCCCCTTATATGACGTACTTTAGGTCTTACATTTGCCTCTTACGAAATATCATTCGCGAACTAGGGTGTACGCCATAAAGGTTCGTCCCATTCACTCACTCATTCATTTTTGTGGAATCATTCAATTATTCATTTTTGATATTTTGTTTGCGAGATGTTTGCACAATCTTATACACTTCATTGAATTTCATAATCATTCTATCGCAAGACATTTTTCCTTAATTCATTCCACTTCACCATCTTCTATGGGTAATACCTCTTGAGATACAACCTATTCCATGGTCTATCCAACCTTTGACCTACGTTCTTTCCTTCAGGATCCATTAATCTATATGCCCCTGTACCAACTATTTCTTTGATGATATAAGGTCCATCCCATTTTCTCGCCAACTTGCCACCACTTTTCTGATATATTGGTGTTTCTCGCAACACCAAGTCGCCTGGTTGAAATTCACGTATTTTGACACCTTTATTATATTCTCTAGCCAATCTTCGCTGATAATTCTCCATGTGTTGTAATGCTCTTTCTCTTTTTTCTTCTAATTCATCTAACTTGATTAGAATGTTTCCAGCACTAAGGTTCTTCTCCCAAACCTCTTTTTTTGTTGTCGGGATCAAAACTTATGTTGGAAGTACAGCTTCAACTCCATATGTTAAACAAAAGGGGGACATTCCTGTAGCTTCTCTTCTGGTTGTATTATAGGCCCATACCGCATTATGCACTTGTTCGCACCATCCTCTATTGTGTCCTTCTAATTTTTTCTTCAATATGTCTGCTATTGTTTTGTTTGTTGCTTCTGCTTGACCATTAGCCCTGGGGTACAAAGGAGTTGATTTTCCACATTTTATCCAAACGCATTAAGCGAGCAATTCTATATTTTGCCCTTCAAACTGCTTCCCATTGTCAGATACCAATTGTGCAGGAACTCCAAATCTGCATATAATATTTTCAAATATGAAAGTGAAGACATCCTTATCGCGAATATGTTGTACTGCTTTCACCTCAGCCCATTTTGTAAAATAATCAGTTGCGACGATCAGATATCTTCTCTGTCCTGTTTCTGGTAAGAAAGGTCCCACGATGTCTAATCCCCATTTTCCAAAAGGCCACACACTTGTTGAAGAATTTAATAGTGCTCCTGGTGCATGTATCTTCTTTCCATGTCTTTGGCAATCTTCGCAACGCCTTGATACCGTTCTTGCGTCTTCATGCATATATGGCCAGTAGTATCCTTGCGTTTTTTTCCTTATACGCTAAGGATCTTCCACCACTATGATTACCAAAGCATCTCCACTATGCAACATCTTTAATATGGCTTCCCCCTCTTTCCTTGTTAAACATCTAAGGGAAGGTCCATCAAAAGATCGCCGATAAAGCACGCCATCTCTTAATTCATAATTTGTCGCACGGCTTTTTAATTTGTGTGCCTCTAACCTATCTTTTGGTATTTCCCCTTTCATCAAGTATGCATGAAGTTCTGCTCTCCAGTCTTCTTCGCGAGATTGTGTTCCGTCTTCTATCATCATTATATCTGCTTCTTGTTCTTCTTCTTTATTAACTGATGGTGCTAGAAGTGTTTGTATTTTAATATTTCTCGCAGTCGGATCTGTCATCATACTTGATATAAAGGCAAAAGCGTCTGCGAGTCTATTATTTCTCCTTGATATATGTCTCCACTTTATTCTTGGTATCTGCGTCGACAACTCATCAACAAGTTTCTTATACTTTTGCAAAGATAATTCATTTATAGCATATTCTTCTTTTATCTGGCGAATTGCCAATTGTGAATCACTGGTAATCCTCACATTCTCCAGCTTCATTTCTATTGCAAATCGCAAAGCGTGTATTATAGATTCATATTCTGTTTCATTATTTGTGGATGCAAATTCCAATCTGAAAGAAAGAGCTATTTTATTGCCCTCTGGCGAAATCACAACAATTCCAATTCCATTTCCTTCTCCATTCGATGACCCATCTACTAATATTTCCCATCTATTCGGTTCTGTTAACAAATCTTTTGGATCTCCATGTTCTTCTTCCACATCCATCATCTCTTCCACTGATTCATCCTCATCCAAAGGAAATTCTCGCTAGAAAATGCGACAACCTGTGATTTTGGCAAAGATAATATTTCATATTTGAGTTTGCAATGACTTATTTGAGCATTCCATCTCTCAACTCTTCCCGACCTTTTCGAATTCTTCATTACTGATTCTATTGGTATTTTCGTCACTACCTTGACAATATGCGCTTGGAAATATATACGGAGCTTAAATGTTGCGTAAACTAATGCCAAGATTAACTTTTCAATTATTGAGTAATTCCTTTCTGCAAAGCATTGAAAGTTTTTTGATGTAATAAATTGGTTTTTCTACCCCTCGCGTCCACTCGCATAATACCGCACTTAAGGCAAAGGCGAGGTTGTCGCAAGATAGATTAACAATTCTTCTCCTTCTTCCGCTTTTTGCAAAATTGATATATCCATTAAATGTTCCTTTATTCCTTGCAAGGCTTTCTCGCACTCATCTGTCCATTTAAACTTTGATCCCTTTCTAAGGATATTGAAGAAGTGCTTGCATTTATCAGATGACCGCGAGATGAACCTCCCTAGCGAAGCTAACAACCCATTTAACTTCTGAACATCTTTTACTATCGCCGGTGTTGGCATATCGTGAACAGCTTGTACCTTTTCTGGGTCAACTTGAATTCCTTCTTTAGATACAATATACCCTAAAAATTTTCCAGATGCGACTCCAAAGGTACATTTTTCTGGGTTTACTTTGATATTAAATTGCCTCATTTGTTCAAAAATTTCTTTCAAATCCTGTACGTGGTCTTTTGCTTTTTTGCTTTTTATCAACATATCATCTACATATACCTCTAATGTTTTGTGTATCCATCTCGCGAACACCTTTTCCACCATCCTTTGGTATGTCGCACCGGCATTTCGCAAACCAAATGGCATTTTTGTATAACAATACAATCCTCTTGGAGCAAAGAAAGCAGTATGTTCTTGATCTTCTTCGGCGAGAGGAATCTGATTGTAACCTTTATATCCATCAAGAGATGATATCCTTTCATTTCCTGCCGCTGCCTCAACCAATTGCGGAATGTCTGGTAATGGGAAACTATCCTTAGGACAAGCTTTGTTTAGATCAGTAAAGTCTATACAAATTCTTATCCCTTTTTTCTTCTTTGGGACTATAACCATATTTGCTATCCATTCGGGATATTTTGCCTGTCTAATGATTCCTGCGTCTAACATTTTCTGTAGCTCTTCTTCTATTTGAGGATGATAAGCTGTTGCGATCTTTCTAATTCTTTGTTTAAATGGTCTTACATTCTTGTCAATTTCCAATTTATGGCAAGCCACAGATGGATCTATACCAGGCATTTCATCCGTATCCCACGCAAAAATATCTTTGTAATCTCACAGACAAATCAATAGTTCTTCTTTCTTCATCCGCTTCCATTTTAGTCCCAATTTTTAAAATTTTGGGTTCCTCCTGTTCCAACATTCACGTCTTTTGTTTGTTCCATTCGCGATATAACTAGATTTTGTTCTCCCATAGGAGTTGGTCCTTTCGCGAGTTCACCCCCTTTTTCCATAGTTTTACTAGGTATTCCTTTCCCTTCTTTTGCTTTTATCATGTAAATTCTAAATTCTTCTTCTTTTTAGTTGCTCTTACCATCTTCCCTGCGATCTTTTCGCTTCTTTCCTCGCTCTTCATAATGCTTTACTTCGATTTGATGATATATTCTTCCTTTATCAACATCTCCTCTGATTTCGCCAATTCCGCTTGGCATAGGAAATTTGATACACTGATGAAGTGTTGATGCTACTGCCTTAATTGCATGTACCCAAGGTCTCCCCAACAGTATGTGGTATGGCGATTCCATATCCACTACACTTAATGTTACCTGTGTTTCAATTTCTCCAAGTAAAATTCGTAATTTTATCTCTCCTTTAGGTATTGTTATGGATTTTCCAAAACCATGGATATAATACATTGGGGAACTCATTTCTTCATCTTTATACCCTAATTTTTTGTAGGTATGGTAAAACATAATACTCACCGAGACTTCCCGTATCCACCGAGTTCTATTTATTGCCCATTCTTCCACTGCTTCTATCGATTCTTCTTTGTTTTTGCTTGCATTTATCGTGATCACTAGTGGGGATGTATGATTCAAACTTTCTTTAGGTATTTCTGCTGCTGTAAATGTTATTTTCTGCTTTTCCCACTCTTTTAGAGACGATGTCTTTTCTTCATCTATCATTTTCTTTCCTTCCAAATCTCGTTTATGTATTCTTCCTCTGATACTTTCATGAAACTCATTAATCATTTCCTTTGTAATCGAACCGTACTCCATGTCTTCATTATATTCCTCTATCTCATTTGATCTGTTCTTTTCCTTTCTCATTTTCTTGATTCAAATGATCTCAACTGTAATCTTCTATCTTTAATCTTCCAGTCCCTGTTTCTAGCGCATATGTAGTTGCAGGAAATCCCACACTACACCCCTTACTCAAATTCGTTTAATTATTCCATTTGAAGATGAATAACAATATATTTTATTAATTGTTCTCTTGAAAGGTTTACAAAGAAATGTAGAACAGAGCTAAGAAATTACAATCACTCTTAATTTCTCTCTCCTAATGACTTGCTTAACAATTCAAAAAAGATCTCCCCTTCACAGACTTACTCGACCCTTTATATAGAGTATTACATAGTGGATGACAGCTAAGCTGTCCTTTATTTTCGGAAACGACTCGCGAATCCTCGCGAATGTGTAACTGCTTGTCCTCGCGACACTCCTAAATCTCGCCAAGTCTTCACACTTTCTTCATGTTCTGACTGTCGTCATCTATTACGTCATTTATTTACCTCCATGCGACTCCTTCGCGACACAGTCGTTTATTAATCTCGCGAAGTATTGGAATTGCGATATTCTGATCCTACACTTATTGATCAAGTTAGATTGGTGACCAAATTTTACCTTCTCATTTTTCTTCTCGTTTTCCGTCTTACATTTCGTTAGCCTGAATTCCACGTTGACAATGGTAATTATGCGTGAGTGGTTATGAAATGAATTTTACATGTTTTTTTTTAATAAAAGAAAATAATATTCGGATTAAATTTCGCACTCTAGCCAAAACCGGAACAACATATTTCCAATAAAGAGTAAGAAAATTATTATTAGATTTTTTTTGCTAGATGATGAGCTAAACAAAAAAAAAAGGTAAAATGAACTCTACAATGGACAAGGGTTTGAGTTTCACATAACAAATTTCCAATCCCAATTCTCTTGAGAGACAAATCAATCAAATACCAATCTCAGTTGCCTTATCGTGGGTAATTATGGAATGGATCTTATTGGTTTTTTTAGAAAAAAATAATAATATTGAGATTAAATATCATTAATACAAATATTTTCTTTAATGAGAGACTCTATCCTGAACTCGAGTAATAGACACCCAATAAAGAGCAAAAGGACTGCTATTTACTTTTTTTGCTAAATTATTAATTATTTGTTTCTCTAAGAACATGAGAAACATACCACTTATTAAACAAACACCACTAATCAGATTCAAAACAATGGGGTCCATGACATTTAAATTTTGCTTAGAAGGTAAAATTGAGGAGATCCATAACATAAAACATACTTAGGATCAACTTCAGAAACATATCTAGAAAGCCTATCTTTAAGAGGTAGACAATTTTGCATACACTTCTGGAGAAAGTGTAAGTTTTAGGTGGCAACTCTTGTTTCCAAGATAAGCATGTTGGACCATCATTTTCCTCTTGAGTATTACTTGCACCATTACTAGATGGTTTCAAATAATTTTATCCTCTCCTCTAATGAGTAGTATGATTTTGCATGACTCTCTAAACAATATCACTATTAAAAAAAGCATTTAGTAATTCAAGATTCCAAGATTGTCTATTAGAAAAAATAAATTGATCAACAATTTGGAAAATAGAGGAGCTAAGCATAGATGGAAGGAATTGAGCTAAGGCGGGAACCTACCTATCCTTCCATATGGAGATATGTGTACCATCATCAATCTCCCAACAATAATTCTTCCTTATCAAATACAGACTCGTACGCACCCCTTTTCAGACCCAAGAACCATCAATTTCAGTAAAATGGAGAGGTTTATAGTTAGGATAGTACTTATATTTCAGAACAAGAACCCAAAAAGTGAGTCAGACTCATTAAGTATTATCCATGCTAATTTAAAAAGAAGTACTTCATTCAACAAAATATTTTCAAATATTCATACCTCCTTGAGCCTTAGGTTTGGTGGCAGAGGCCCATCTCCTTGCCGCTCTCCTTGTTTCTTAATCCATCAGAAATTCCTTTTGTGTTCCATCTAACATGTATGTCAGTTTCTTTGGCCTAGGAAAAACAACAAGAGGTGAGAAGAAAGAGTACCTAAAACAGATTGAATATTAAGGTTAAATATCATTATTACAAAGATTATCTCTAAAGAGAGATCTCTACCCAAAACTGAAAAACTACCGGTAATTAGTAAAAGAAAATGCTACTAACTTTTTTTGCCAGATGATGAACTACACTGTTTGTTTCTATATGAACAAGAGAAACAAATCACTTATTAAAATTCTTAAAAGTTTCACGATAATATCTGATAACGTAATTAGTTAGCCACTTAATAGACCCTTCTTTGTCACTCAATGCATCAACAACATTTAGACAATCTCGTTCCAGTCGAAAATTTGCATTATCTTTTCTCTAAGCTACACTGTTTGTTTCTATAGGAACAAGAGAAACAAATCACTTATTAAATTTTTTTAAAGTTGCACGATAATATCTGATAACATAATTAGTTATCCACTTAATAGACCCTTCTTTGTCACTCAATGCATCAACAACATTTAGACAATCTCGTTCCAGCCGAAAATTTGCAATATCTTTTCTCTAAGCTAGTTTCATTGCCTCATATGCTAGTAATGCTTCTCATCCTTTTCTACTGCTGGATTACACCAGGCTTTGATCAGTTTCATCACTGGAAAGTTGTTTCAAAATTTGGATTAAAAGAAATGGAAGATATTTCAATGGGAAGTATAAATCTCAAGACAACGTCACTGATAATGTTAAAGTTCTAATTTTTAATTGGTGTTTAGGTATAATTGCAAATTGAAAAGGTGTTATGGGCATATGTAATGAGTGTAAGACATCTTTTTTATAATTAAGAAACGAATTGTTGCTTTTTTATTGTGGCCTTCATACATTATTGGTGAATGGTTGCCAGTTTTAATGTATTGACCACTTTTTGAGTAACAAAACAAAGCATACATCTCTCTGAATCAATAATATTAATTATGTTGTTATTTTTATTGTTGTTACCATCATTAACTTAGTGAATTGATCTATTTTAATATTGTTGTAGAAATATAATCTACTCAAAATTTCGGATCATATCAGGGGGCAACTATCTTACAATCTATTTTAGTAATATTATTGAAACTCATAACTTTTGGTATATCTTTATTTTTATTGTTTATGATATAATTTTTTTAGATATCTGTTATAAGAAATGTTATAAGAAATGCTAAAACAACTTGGGGGAAAGTTGAATTTCTGTCAATTAGACTAGATCTAAAGTTAGCAATGGGTGAAATAGAAACCGGTCTAATCTTTGGCGTGTGTTTTTTCTCTCTCTTTTACCACCACCATCACTTACCACTAGGTTCATCGCTATCTAACAAGATCATCCTGGTTTTCATCATTTCTGAATCATATTGTACAAAAAAAAAATACTCTTTTGATTTCGTTTTTTCACAATCAACTCTTTTTATGATAATTATTTGGAGAAAAAAAACTCAAATTCTTGCCAAGAACATACTTATTTGCCAAATGATTGATTTCTTTCTTGGAATTTTATTCATGGAATATTGTATAAGTTTATCTTTTTATCTTTTTCATTTTATTATGTAAAATTATTATTATTGATTTGAAAGAGAGTAGTTCTTATAATCCTCTCAGCATGTGGACATGAATTACAGTAGAAATAGAATTCAAGAGATTGATTAGCAGAGAATGTTTGGTCTCCAATCAATGAACAAAACCAAAATGATGATGATGGTGTTGATGATAAAGAGGAAACAGTAGAAATCATGGTGATGATGATGATGATAATAATCAAAGAAATAAAACTCCATTTTTTCAACATCTATTCTTCTCTCTCTAATTTTCATTTCTCTCTATTTTCTTTTACAGAAGACGAATGAATTTTCATTAAAACTTATAAGGGTTTTTAATTTTTTAGGAAGAAAGTGCCCTCTAACCGAATGGTGAATGCGAGATTCTCTTTTTTCCCGCCTCTCTCAGAGCGGTGATGGATCGCGGTCACGCACGTGAACGTTTTTTTTTTTCGTTTTTTTAAAGCAGGAAAACAAAGGTAGGCATCCTAGTAAAAATAAATTACCGTGTCGAAACCGATTTAATACTTTTACATCAAACTTGTTTCATCACCAAATAGAGAAAATATAATTCTTATTGATCAAGTTAGATTGGTGACCAAATTTTACCTTCTCATTTTTCTTCTCGTTTTCCGTCTTACGTTTCGTTAGCCTGAATTCCACGTTGACAATGGTAATTATGCGTGAGTGATTATGAAATGAATTTTACATGTGTTTTTTTTTTAAAAAAAGAAAATAATATTCGGATTAAATTTTGTTACTCTAGCCAAAACCGGAACAACATATTTTCCAATAAAGAGTAAAAAAATTATTACTAGCTCTTTTTTGCTAGATGATGAGCTAAACACAAAAAAAAGGTGAAAAGAACTCTACAATGGACAAGGATTTTAGTAGTTTACTTTTTACATATTTTCTTTATTTTTAGTAGTTTCTTCTATTAAATCTGAAATCAATCTCGTCAAGTCCGAGTGAACGACAACCTTATTAACCACTATACAAAATTCTATCATTAACCCCAATCTGCGTGAACAACGAAATGCCTAGCACTATTAATTATATGTTAGAAGTTAATGGAAATATGTACATAACATTATTAAAAAAAAATATATTTGAACACCTCTATGCATAACTACATTAGAGCAATTACCCTAAATTTAAATGAACTTGAAAGAATCAGATGGAACTCGACTCCGTATTGGGAAGTAACAACAAAATTTATCTACAATTTTCTCTTTAATTGTACGAATGACAAAGACGATACTAAATTTTGGAAACTGAATTTTATGGCAAGAATTAATATTTTTTGTTGGAAAAATTTCAACCATACTCTGCCCTCGGGGCATAAGATTACTAAATTAACAAGAATGCATCTCCTTTTTGATACCTCTGCAATGGTAATCAGTTTGAAAATGAAATGCAGTTCTTGTTAAGTGTCTTTTAACAAAACAAAATTAGGTTACTTTGTCTTTGTAATCTGTCATTGATATTGATGTGATAATAACTTTATTGGTTTAAACAGTGGATGATCGATAAGACCTTTTGCAGCCAATCTGAAAAACTTTCTTTCACTATGTGGTCTTTATGGAATTATAGGAATTCAGTAATATTTGAAAATATTATGCCTGCTCCAAACAAGTTAAATGATATTATCAAACTGAACTTCAAAAAAATACCACTGCTAGACCTAGGCGGATACAGGTGTATCTTTATTCTTTTGGGAACCTAGCAATCCTCAAGTTATATTGAGGATAGACTTATACTTTGGGAAGGAATACTTATTTTTAGGCAGTATTCTTAAATAAGGAAATGTGCCTAGAAAAGGAATATTTCCTAGACAATATAATATTTCTAGATAAGGAAATATACCTAGAAAAAGAATTTTTCCTAGATAAGGAAATAGATTCCTACAAGGTTTGGGAAACTGTTAAAGTTATAAATAGAGATGTTTAGCTCATAGCTAAAACATCTGGAGTGTGATTTGTGATACAGACACACTTAGATCTAGATAGTATTGTGGTTTGTGATACAAACATATCTAAGAAAGGAGGTTTGTGAGACAAATCGCCTAGAGATAAGTTTGTGAGACAATTATTATTGTAAAAACAAGCTAAGCAAATAGTTAAAGGTTATTTACTTAGAGAGATTTTGAGCGTAACAAATAGAGAATTGTAATAGTTTTGTTCTTCATAATCTAGAGAATATATTTTCTTGGAATCTGGTTTCTAGTATGTTATGTTTTCTAGTTTTCGTTTATTATTGTTTTGAATTCCGCCTCTATAATAATAGTCACCAAAGTACATAGATCATACGTATCAAGTTGGTATCATAGCTCGTTTCTTTTAGGGAAGATTCATGAGGTTTATGGTCTTCACTAGGTCTCTGTATAAACATCTTGGTGAGTTACTCGAAAAGCAAGAAGAAGTTAAAAGGACAAGGCCCAAGGGGACAAAAGATGGCTAAGTCTGATGATGAAGCTAAGACCCGCGAACCACAAAATACAGAAGAAAAGGTGGCTACGCTACAAACAAACATGAAGTCGGTTCAAAGTACGTAAAAGAATTGACAGAATGTATTCGTTCTCATACGACCAAGTCCAAGACGAAGAAAAAGACTACGTTTTCATATAGTGTTTTTGAAGAAAAGGATGAGGAAGAAGAAGAAGAACTGAAAAATACGAGGGTACCCAAATACACCACAATCTTTTATTTATCAACCTATAGGTCCTCTTCCAAATGTGATGGTCTATGGACAGAGTCGAGACAATTTAAAGATTTTTGCTTGCTATGAAAGAAATGATTAAGCCTTTTATTTCCTGGATTGTAGGAGATGGAAAATATTGACCCTTGGTGTGACAAGTGGATTCCCACTTTAGGATTTTTCGCTCCTAATCCTTCGGTCCCGCTGACCTTAAATAGTGTTAAAGTTTCTTATTTTATTGATTATGAGATTAGATCTTGGAATATTAATAGACTAATACTCACTTTGATGACTGTTCAAAATATTATCACCATTGCCTTAAAATAGTTATGCACTCCTGATAGGAGGGCTTGGGAGATTTCAAAGAATGACAGAGTTTCCTCTAAATCTGCCTACTTGGGACTCATGGAACTTAATTAGGTCCTCCCATTGTAGTAGACTTTGGGGGTGCATTAGGAAAATTTGTGTTCCACATCGTATTCAAATTTTCATTTTAAAGGTGTTAGGAATGCTTTACTTGCTAAAAATGTTCTCCGTACTAGAATGCCTATGAGTTATTTTGATTGTATTAGATGCTCTAATCATAATGAATTTGTTATGCATGCTTTGGCCCTTTGCACATTTGCTAGTCATATTTGGTTTCTTGCATCTTTTTGAGCTAATACTAATGCTTTCATAGATAAAATATTTATTGATTGGCTAAACTTTTGGTTGATTGACCATGTTTCTAGAATCCCAGATTATAGATGTTGTTTGTTCGTTGCAATTCTTTGGTCTTTTTGGAGCAGTAGATTTTTTTTTTATATAGAAACCTTAAGGAAACTCACGCTATGTCATTAATAGAGCTAAGTCTATGCTCTTGACTAGAAAACTAAAACTACAAATTCCCTCAAGTTTCACCATAACCTGCAATGATACATGGATGCCCCCAACTTTGGATGTATAAAATGTAACACCGATAGAGCTTATGATGACTCTACCATGGCTAATGACGAGGGCTATGTGATGAGAGACTTTACCAGTAAAGCTACTTTTTGTGCATCTATCGTTTTTTATGTGAATTCTGCTGAGGAGGCTGAAGCTAGAGCTGTTTGGGTTGTACTAAAGAAGGTAGAGGAGGAAAAACTTACTCACGTTATCATAGAAAGTGATGCAAAAGATCGCATCAACCAGTTTTCCTCGGGAAGGTTTAACGGTAACCCAAGAACAGACGCCATCTTCAAGGATATTCAGTTTTTTGCTTCTTCTCTAATTGGATGTATTTTTTATTTTCCAACCTAGGACTTACAATTCTGTTGCTCATGAGTTTGCACTTTGGGCTCAAAAAAATATTCTACTATGTACTGATATGTTCCTCCTATTTGGCTTATGCCAATTATTAGGGGGATCACTAGCCTTTCTGAAGGCCGTTGCTTATAACATAATAAAATTATAATAATAATACAATGTGTAACGTAATATTGTATACTCTCATACATCAAAAAAAAAAAAACTGTATTCATACAGCTAATGACTAAAGTGGTGGAATAAAAACGTATTCTCGGCTTGAGTCGCACTGTGACGAGGTTACCCACGTGACAACATCTGTAAGAGTGCACCTTACAACCATTGGATATAACACCATCGATATGTTTGTATCTCGAGAGAATATTTAAAAAACAAATATCTCTTTATTATTTTTCCTTGTTTTTCTTTTTATAATATATCAAGCTCTTTATGCCCGTGCAATAATGCACGGGCTAGGTCTCTAAAATTGTGAGATATTCTGGAACTCTAGTTCTTCGCGTGGAATGAAGTCATCAATTCTTTAAGTGCACCCCTAAAAAATCTTTCTATCATGCTTTTTTATTAAAGGACTAGTCCAAATTCCTAAAGCGAACAATTTTTTTTTATGAGATACCCTTAAAATATAACTATTGAACTGTTTTTCTTAAGTTAGTTATGTTAGAGCACTGCTCGGACGAACTCGCATGCGTTGCTATCTCAAGCATGTTTGTCAATGTTAATGATCAAAACTATAAGTCTTGATTTCTAGCCTATTTATAGATGTCTCGGACTAGGACATAGATTGTGTAGTTGAGATTAGTTTTCACGGCGTTCATCATTTGAAGACGAAGAACTACTAAGGCGAGCTTGTGGAACTTCATCGACAAAAGGTATGTGGAGACTTGAACTCATCTATCACTTGGAAAGTCTATTTCTACTCTATCTCCTATATTGAGACATAAGTCGTATTACGATATAGTTTTCTATTTACACATTTGAGATTTCGAGTGAGTTTATCTCGCTTACATATTTCTCGAAATATGTGTTGGAAAGTTTTAGCTTCAACCAAGTTCATCTTATATCATGAGAAAATTTCCGAGTAACATCTTACATGGTTTTTGTGATACAATCATTTGGTGTAGACTTGGAATGTTTCGATAATGATTATTTCAATATCTTAAAAATTGCTTTGATACTAATAATGTGTGAAAATGGCTATTGTCATCCTCTAAGAATGTTTCAATGATTGAAATAAAGAGCTTAGAATCATGTAACCATCTTTGGATATAAGCATATAGTGTGTTCGCACATTTGTGTATAAGTCCAAAACCGGAACCAAATGTATACATACTTGTGTGTGTACGAAATGGTTGATGGAGATTGGCTAAGTATGCGTACACGTAAGCATACTGGCGGAAGTTCACGTCTGTGAATTTCTACTGAGTTTGGAAATCAAAAACCAACTCAACCAGTTACCAAAGTATACGTACTTGTACGCATACTGGCGGAAAGTTCACGTCCGTGAATTTCTGCTGAGTTTGAAAACTAAAACAAACTCAAATTCGGTTACTTAAGTACGCATAATTAAGTGGTTACTTTCTAAAATCGGTCATGTACATGAACCCAAACATTTATAAAATAAGGAATGCAATCTTTGCGAACCGTGGCTATATTGTTCATGTATTGATTCGAGTGAATCAAACCGATTTTGCTTCAATTGTGTTCTTGTATACTTCTATGAGAATATAAAAATTGAACGGTTCTTGACTAGTTTCATTTGAGTCATTTGAACTAGTTATGGTTAAGATGAATAAGGTTGAAATGAGAGTGATCATATGGCTAACCACGGTTAACTATTTGTGAACGAACATGGTGTACACGTTTAGGTACGGTTACATAAACCTAAATGAGAGTACATTTCATTTGCGTGTAACAAGATAAGTTCGATCTAACGGTTGAAAGATATTAACTTGGTTGAATCAGGTTTTTCATCTAACGGTGAATATTGAATGCTTTGTTACCAAGGTAACTTGGATTGCAAACACTGATTTCAAAACTGTATAAAGGATAACTCTAGAAACTGGGAAACCTAATCCCGACACCTCATGTGTGTTACTACTTGCATAACTAGAGTCAATTCTTCTTTAACCTTAGGTTTCTATCGAGACCCCGTATGTTAACGACTTCAAAGACTTCATTGGGATTGTGAAGCTAGACCCAACTATTTTCTTTGTAGTTGCGTGTTCTGATCTTGCCCGATTCTATCGTATTGAGTACAATTAAAATAATTGACTCGAGATCAATTTCTCCGATAGGCAAGATAAAAGTAATCACAAACATTTTCGTCTCATCGTTTATGATTCCACAATATCTAGTTTCGCCATCATATGATTTATATTATTGTGATTGATAATACTAGGCTCTTCTTCGGGAATATAAGTCTGGATTATCAATTGGTTCTTGTTCACCTTGATTTATCAAAAGACGGAACAAAAACTCTTGGGTATTTCTGTGGGAGACAAATTTATTCAATCCTATAGACTTTTCTGTGTGAGACAGATTTGTTTATCAAGTCTTCGATTTTGGGTTGTAGCAACTTGTAGTTGTGGGTAAGATCAGCTAAGGGAATCAAGTGTGTAGTATCATGTTGGGATCAAAGACGTAAGGAATGCAACTGTACCTTGAATCAGTGTGAGATTGATTAGGGTTCAACTACAGTCCAGTCCGAACTTAATTGGTAGTACACTAGAGTATGTAGAGGCTTAATACAATGTGGTGTTCAATCTGTACTAGGTCCCGGGGGTTTTCTGTATTTGCGGTTTCCTTGTTAATAAAATTCTGGTGTCTGTGTTATTTCTTTTCCGTATTATATTTTGTTATATAATTGAAATATCACAGGTTGTGCGTTAATATCAATCAATTAGAATATCCAACCTTTGGTTGTTGATTTACATTGATTGACACTTGAACATTGGTCTTTGGCACCATTCAAGTAACAACTCTTATATTCAATCAGGCTCGCAGATTTCTTTTTGCTGATTGCGGATTGAATTAAGAGTTAGAGATATTAAGCTCTTTGATATACTTTACTCTAGATTGAGTCTGACTGTCTAGTTGATTCTCTAGAAAGTATATTGGAGTAAGTACTCTCATATTTCCAAACGAATTGTCGGGTGTGGTTGTTAGACCCCCGCATTTTTATTTGGTATCAGAGCAGGCAAACACATTAAAGACCTCACAAGTCTGTGTTTGTAGCGATCTGATATGGACAAAAGTGTTATCTCTATAAACGTACCACCAATCTTCGATGACTCAAATTACTTGTGGTGGAAAATTGCTATGTGTGCCTTTCTTCAAGCGCGTGATTTTCAATCATGGGTTTATGTAGTCAATGGATTAATGCTCCTGCTGTGGCAGTAGGGAACGCGACCATTCTTAAGGATATTGGTGCATATGACGCTGCTGAGATACTTGTTGCAAAGCAAAACTCCGATGGTTTGAATGCCATCATACATGCCATTACCCCAGATCTTCAGCACCATGTGACTACGTGCAATCGGTCTAAAGATGCTTGGGATATCTTAGAAACCGTGTTCGAAGGGAATACCAGTTAAAAGGAAGCTAGGCTTCAAAACCTAAATTCCGATTGGGAAAACCTTCGTATGGCAAATGAAGATTCATTTGATGAGTTTAATCACAAAGTGTCTGAAATTGTTAATGCATCTTCTGCATTGGGTAAGACTATTCCTGAAAAGGATATTTTTATGAAAATTCTCAGATCGCTGCCATCTAGATACGATTTTGAGAAGCATGCCATCATTGGGGGAAATAACCTTGATGCTCTCTCCAAAAATACACTGGTTGGAAAACTAAAGATCTTTGATCATGAGCATATATCCAAAATCGGAAAGGATGTTGCCTTCAAAGCACAAAAGAACACTAAATTACTTGACAAAAGTAAAAGTGTTTATGTCTCTGAGGATGATCTTTCTGAGGCTGATTCATCAGATGAAGATCTTGACAAATCAGCCTCTTTGATCACAAGACAGTTTAGGTATCTTCTATTCAAGAGATGTAAACGGTTTTCCAGAGACAAACCTAGGTCATCAGTAAAACAGGATCTTGATGATGAGGCTGATGACGAGGATATGACACAGTGCTTTAAGTGTAAAGGTTTTGGTCATTTTGCAAATGAGTGACCAAATCTTAGAAAATACATTGGAAACAAAGGTCTTGCTGCAACTCTTGATGAAATGTCTGATCACTATGATTCCAATGAAGACGAAAAATCAAGTGTTGCACTTCTTTGTGAAGATATCTTTTTTGATAATTGTAGCAATACATACATCAATCTTGATATTCTTCCACAAAGAAACTCAACCAATCTGGAAGAAGAAATTAACCTTTCTGTTGGAAACTCTCTGACTGATTTTTCAGGTTCTACTCACGTGCCTAGCGACTTGCACATCTCGGGCGTCTGAATCAGCTTATCCATTGACATGCTCTTACTGTTCACTCAAGGGTCATGAACTTTCAAAGTGTTTCAAGTATAAACACAAGATGAGACATGTCAAGAGACTTCAACGAAGATCAAATCGCCTAGCAAACAAGATTAAACTTGTTCCAAAAACCGTTGAGGTATGTACGATTTTATCCTCTTCAAAGAAGTTAGTTTCCAAAGATATGTCAAGACCACTAGAGAAAACAATATGGTCTAAACAATCTGATAGACTGGGGTCTATGAATTCCTTTCAAAAAGGTTATGGTGAACAAATTCTTGTTCAAAGCAGCACAACTTAATTGTGTTGTTTTGGTGCATCTTGTCTCATGTGCCTAATTAAAAGAGACAAATATTGTGCACACCTCATGCTTAAAGATTTTTTTTTTTTTTTTTTGTTTGCTTAGTTTTGCCATATGATTTGGAATTCTTTCATATTTAATTGATATTGGAAGGGACTTCCCTGTATATTCAATAAAAGAGGGTTATTCTCGACAATTCTACCCTCTCTAGGGTCGTGAATTGTGTGTGCGTGAACCTGTAGTTAAAAGGTTCCGTAACCTTACATTCCTTTTCATTCTCTGAAACTCTTTTCATCTTAGGACTTGGTAGGCTAAGAAATATGCCTACAATATTAAACTGCAAGTGCACAGCGTCTACTATGTAGAACAGGGCAAAAACAGGTCGTATCGCGGAGACTAGGTTGGTGTGAAGCTGAAATAAAAGTACTAATACTAATTTAAACGAGGGTATTTGTCGATACGAAGATATGCTTTGCAATGAGAATTTACTGAAGAACAAAATATAATTTAAATGAAAGGTTAAACACTTGATAAGACGGCACTAGAGCTATCAATCCCACCACTTAACCTACACTAGATTATTAAGCTAATGAACTGTTCTTGCTCTTTATAATGGACAACAGTTAAGATTGAAGTATGTTGCTAGCCTAAGGTGATCTCAAATGGATAATTTATTCACAACTAAGATATCAATTCCTAGCATCAGTTGTCTTGTTACAACACAACTAATCACAAATTGAAAACAATCAATGAAGCATGAGTTGATGCAACAACAAATAATTGTTCTAACAACCTAGGATGCAAGACATACTAGGTGAAAGTTATAAATTATAACATTAAGATTGAACTGATCCCTATTCAACTAAGCTCTTACGAGAACATTTTCATTATCATAAACAACTAGAAGTAAGCTAAGGGCTTCATCTAAGCCCTAGCTAAGAAAGTTAGAGCATGGCTTTGATAGAAACAGATGAAGTTTTGATATTCATAAAATGCAGACTCTTATCTTTTCAACTGAGTTCTACTAGGTCACTCAACAACAAAATCAAGAGATGCAAACTAAGTTCTGCTCTCCTCACTCATTGCATCCCCTCTTACACAACACAACCCCTCCTTTTATACATAGATTTATCCCCCATTTTTTCAGTCCCTATTATCAACAAAAACAATATAAAATTTAGGGATTTCATGTTCTCGGACTCACCACTGATGTAACACTCTTCATTCACATCCATCCTACTTCTTTCAACTTGATGTTGTACATAGATTAGGTTCAGACCTAATTTGATAACGCATGTAACTTTTGTCCACCACATCCACCTTATTGCTTTCAATTTCCTGCTGCAGTTGTTGGAGTTCGCAAGGAGCAGCAAATCTAAACCAATAGCTTGTTATCCTCTCACTTTTGAGAAGAAATCAGCTGGCCTAATCTTGCACTCCATATTCTAGGGCTAGGTTGAAATGAGTATAGAGATAAATATAGAAAATAAAGCAACTAGTCTGACAGGGGAAAGATGGTGATAGAGGTATGGATGATGAGTACTGAAATTGACAGGGAGCTTGTTGTCGATGAGATTGGCAGAGTTAGGGTTGACAATTGACGGGAGGTTGCCAGGGGTGAAGGAGAGAATGGGGGCTTTTTCTGATGATAGCATAAAGAAAGAAGGGTTTGGGGTCTGATTGGGTGTAAATTATGAATACCTTGCTCTGGTATACAAGAATGAATTTTGGGCTTAGTTTGCTCTCCATGCAATTTGAGTTCTGAATTTCGGCCAATTGATTTCTTGTTCTTGCACTTCTTGTTCACTACTGGTTCCATAAATCTGCTCGCACCCCAACTGCCTTCTTCATTGCATGTATCTCCTTAAAGACGACTTGACATCTAGCTCGACAAGGCATAACAACTCCAATTTGTGCATATCCCATGTTCAGACCATTCTTTCCATTCCCCTATAGTTACAAAACAAAAGTCAGGACAATTGCCACACAATTTACTTGCAACGAACAAGAACTACAAAATACATAATTTGGCATAAAAACAAGCAATTAGTGCAACAAAATACCATAAACACCTAAAATGATAAGAATGTATGCAATATTAGGAGCCCATCAGGACTGCATGTTGAGTTTAAATTATGATTTCCTCTCACAAACCCATACACGTATGGATACTCCAAGCATCATATGTTCTAATGGAAAAGATGTTAATATGGTTGTTAATCCATCAATCATGAAGGAAAAAAGAGAAATCTCCGCTACCTCTAACTTTGAAAATAAAAAGAAGGAATGTGAGGAAGCCAAGAGCTGTTCCTTCAAATTCTCAGAAATTTTCTGGTTTTCTTGAAGAGTTGAAGGAAACAAGGAAGGAGATTCAGCAAATAAAGGTTGTTGTTATGAGAACTCTCGAAATTCATAAGTCCCTGGTTCGACATCATCATCCTAGAAGGTTTGTTGGAATTGACTCCTTTCTCCATGAACCGTATGTACCTATGCCTGTTGACGACAAAGAGTTCGGGGAAGATAAAGAATTCTTCAGAGGTCTCAACGTGTTGTAAATATTCTTATGAGAATATATTTCTTATATTTTTATAAGAATAACTAGGGTTTGGAATAGCCATTATTGTGAGTACACATAGCTATGTCCAACGTTTTCATCTTCATGTTTTTAGATTTATTTATTTAAATTCTAAGCTTTTTGGAAGATGATTTTTGCAATTTTAATCTTTATGATTTATATATATTGCAAATTGTTATGCGATATGTTTTTTACGTCCGTGAACCTGTGACTGTCCCATACTTGTTCAAAAGTTATCTCTATTATGTCGGTATGAAAGTATTGATAAAAGATAGAATGAACTTTTGACTTACAAAAGTTAAAGCTTTTTATGTCATTATTTGATGGAACAAAGGATAAAACTTTTGTTTACAAGGATTATGTCTATTGTATGTCATTTTGCAAATAGTGATGGAAAATAGAATGAATCCTTGTGTATTCCGCAGTATTGGTCGATCTTCGATCCACAATTTTTGTGCATATACTCTGTTGCTCTGTAAGTTCTCTTATGTCGAGCATGGCCAATTGAATTGATCACTTTTGTGGTTAATTTAGTTGTGTATTCCAACTGAACTAACCATGGGTTCTCTTGTGGTTATTTCAATTGAATTTTTTGGATACAAATTCATGTTTTTCAGGTGATTTGGTTATATCCAAAGAAATCCTTCTTTTCTTGTAAAAGCAAGATCGCATTTGTTATTCCTTCGGGAATGACATATTATTGGGGAGAGTTATTTTTGAACTTGTGATTAATTGCCAAATCTTTGTGGGGAGTGCGGCTGTGGAATATTATAGGGGTTATCTTGTATCTTTATAAACTCCTTGATGAATGCATTTAGCTTCGGCTTTATGATGACATCTAAATAAGTTGGTTTGGTATTCTCTTTTGGTCATGAAGTATCTCTACAAAAATTTCATGAGGATCCCACTAATTTTCGTATATTTGCCAATTTATATTGACAAAAAGGGGGAGAATTAATGTGTAGTTTCATACTACAAATACATATGGTTTACGGATCATTATGTAAAGGGGAGTGGTTTTCATGTTTAGATAAAGTATTGACTAAGGAGGAGTGATACATATCACCATAGTATTGTTATCAAAGTTGTGATACAATTGGACTTTGATGCCGTGTAATAATACTATGACACTGTATAACAATGATTGAGAGCATTTGTTTTCTCATTGTTATCGCTACGGATCTTCAACAACTATGATGTTGAGTTGAACACGTTTAGAATCATGGAGTACTTGGAAGTGACGAAGTTTTTGAGTCATGTTGAAGATGCCAAGGAGATCAAGCATTTGGATGAGAAGCTATAATTTTTAATTATTTTGTAATCCATATGTATTGATATTTTTGTCACTAAAATTGACAAAGGGGAGATTTTTAGAGCCTTGCTCGAAGTCGAACTTCGCATGTTGCTATCTCAAGCATGTTTGTCAATGTTAGTGATCAAAACTATAAGTCTTGATTTCTAGCCTATTTCTAGGACTAGGACATAGATTGTGTTGTTGAGCTTAGTTTTCACGGCGTTCATCATTTGAAGACGAAGAACTACTAAGGGGAGCTTGTGGAACTTCATCGACAAAAGGTATGTAGAGACTTGAACTCGACTATCACTTGGAAAGTCAATTTCTACTCTATCTCCTATATTGAGACATAAGTCGTATTACGATATAGTTTTCTATTTACACATTTGAGATTTCGAGCTGAGTTTATCTCGGTTACATATTTCTCGAAATATGTGTTGGCAAGCTTTCGCTTCGACCAAGTTCATCTTATATCATGAGAAAATTTCCGAGTAACATCTTACATGGTTTGTGTGATATAATCATTTGGTGTAGACTTGGAATGTTTCGATAATGATTATTTCAATATCTTAAAAATTGCTTTGATACTAATAATGTGTGAAAACGGCTATTGTCATCCTCTAAGAATGTTTCAATGATTGAAATAAAGAGCTCAGACTCGTGTAACCATCTTTGGATATAAACATATAGTGTGTTCGCACATTTGTGTATAAGTCCAAAACCGGAACCAAATGTATACATACTTGTGTGTGTACGAAATGGTTGATGGAGACTGGCTAAGTATGCGTACACATATGCATACTGGCGGAAGTTCCCGTCCGCGAATTTCTGCTGAGTTTGGAAATCAAAAACCAACTCAACCAGTTACCAAAGTATACGTACCCGTACGCATAATGGCGGAAAATTCACGTCCGTGAATTTCTGCTCAGTTTAAAACTATAACAAACTCAAATCCGGTTACTTAAGTACGCATACTTAAGTGGTTACTTTCTAAAATCGGTCTTGTACATGAACCTAAAAATTTATAAAATAAGGAATGCAATCTTTGCAAACCGTGGCTATAATGTTCATGTATTGATTCGAGTGAATCAAGCCGATTTTGCTTCAATTGTGTTCTTGTATACTTATATGAGAATATAGCAATTGAACGGTTCTTCAACTAGTTTCATTTGAGTCATTTGAACTAGTTATGGTTAAGATGAATAAGGTTGATATGAGAGTGATCATATGGTGAACACGTTTAGGTACAGTTACATAAACTTAAATGAGGGTACATTTTATTTGTGAGTAACAAGCTAAGTTCGATCTAGCGGTTGAAAGATATTAGCTTGGTTGAATCAGGTTTTTCATCTAACAATGAATATTGAATGCTTTATTACCAAGGTAACCTGGATTGCAAACCCTGAATTGAAAACTATATAAAGGAGAACTCTAGCAACTGGGAAACCTAATCCCCACACCTCAGGTGTATTACTAGTTGCACAACTAAAGTCGATTCTCCTTTAACCTTAGGTTTCTATCGAGACCCTGTAGGTTAACGACTTCAAAGACTTCATTGGGATTGTGAAGCTAGACCCAACTATTTTCTTTGCAGTTGAGTGTTCTGATCTTGCCCAATTCTATCGTATTGGGTACAATTGAAATAATTAACTCGAGATTAATTTCTCTGATAGGCAAGATAAAAGTAATCACAAACATCTTTGTCTCATCGTTTGTGATTCCACAATATCTAGTTTCGCCATCATACAATTTAGATTATTATGAGGTGATTGATAATACTAGGCTGTTCTTCGGGAATATAAATCCGGATTATCAATTGGTTCATGTTCACCTTGATTTATCAAAAGACGGAACAAAAACTCTTGAGTATTTCTGTGGGAGACAGATTTATTCAATCATATAGACTTTTCTGTGTGAGACAAATTTGTTTATCAAGTCTTCGACTTTGGGTCGTAGCAACTCTTAGTTGTGGGTGAGATCAACTAAAGGAATCAAGTGCGTAGTATCCTGCAGGGATCAGAGACGTAAGGAACGCAACTGTACCTTGAATCAGTGTGAGATTGATTAGGGTTCAACCACAGTCCAGTCCGAAGTTAATTGGTAGTAGGCTAGAGTCTGTAGCGGATTAATACAGTGTGGTGTTCAATCTGGACTAGGTCCCGGGGTTTATCTGCATTTGCGGTTTCATCGTTGAAAAAATTCTGGTGTCTGTATTATTTCTTTTCCGCATTATATTTTGTTATATAATTGAAATATCACAGGTTGTGCGTTAATTTCAATCAATTAGAATATCCAACCTTTGGTTGTTGATTTACATTGATTGACACTTGAACATTGGTCTTTGGCACCGTTCAAGTAACTCCTCTTATATTCAATCAGGCTCGCAAATTTCTATTTGCTGATTGCGGATTGAATTAAGAGTTGGAGATATTAAGCTCTTTAATATACTTTACTCTAGATTGAGTCTGACTGTCTAGTTGATTCTCTAGAAAGTATATTGGAGTAAGGCCTCTCAGATTGCCAAACAAATTGTTGGGTGTGGTTGTTAGACCCCGCATTTTCAAGTTATAATATCATGGGACATGTCTAACAATTTGGGATGTTCCCCTTTAAATTGGGTACGATTCACCATCAAAGGGGAATTTGATTCCCAAAGATATTTGGAAGGGTTCATCCATGGCAATAGCATACAACGTTGGTAGGTGTTGAGTGTCGCGCGAGATCACATGCTTGGACACAACCGGAAAGGGTCATCCGAATGGAGATATATTTCTTCATTCAAGGCCCTATCACAATTCGTATACCCGCCTGCAATATCATCGTTCTTTTTGCTAAAGTGCTTATGTAGAGCCTAGACCAAGGTACTGCTAGCCCTCCAAGAAGATATCCAGTGCTAGCCCTCCATGACGTGAACAAACCTATGATAAAAAAAATCCAGTAGCTGGAGCGTTCCATATTTGAATGCAGTAGAGGGCTCATCAGGTAAATCTAGAGAATCCATTCTAGTGGGAGCCTAAGAAAAAAATAAAGACATTACAACTTTACGTCTGACATTTCTGTATCTTAACAGCTTGTAATTGTTTTTAATTTTTATCGCTATAAAAAAAATACATTTTCATTTTCACCTCTTCCACACTAGATAAGTAAGAACAATTATTCATCTTCAAGTTTCATTTGCCAGAAAGAGAGAAGAGCAAGTCTCGAATTTTTATCCACTACTGATCCAACCCACAAAAGAGTTACTATGGAATCTCGGCATTTATTGTATGAACTTCCGAGCGATGTCTCTATCAATCAGAGTGTCTATATTGGGAATTCACCAGTGTAGTCTTCCCCATGTCTGCAACAAATTCCTAAGTTTTCCCTTACTCAGAACAATCATCATAGACCTTGCTAGACGCACATAATAGAAGCAGCGGGAATTCCTTTCAGGGTGTGTAATCTGAAGTACATGACTCGAGGGTTCCAATAGGAATCTACGGTACTTGATATCCTATCACTCTTGTCAAAGAGGATCTCAACGGACTTTCCAAAACGACCGCATACAATACAACAAAATAACAACATGAAAAAGGCCAAGATACATGTACACAAACAAAAACAAATGAATATGGAAACCATGCGAGATGCAAACACCAAAAAAATTCACAAAAAAACTCATGTCGAGTTATCATACCTAAATTTTCTTGCGTTACCAAATGGAGTGGCTTTGACTGGAATCTCGCATGAGTTTTTATTTGTTAGAATAGTAAATATCCATTTGGTAACGCAAAGAAACAAATGATTGGTAATACCCTAATTTTTAAAGGGTCCTCTTATCTTGTATACCCGTATACATGTTAAGGTTCACTAAAATAACAAATTCTTGCATTGGGAACAAGATTTGTTTGTTTTATTGCATTGAAAACAACAATTATTTGTATTGGGAACAAAATTTGTTGTTTTTAGTGCAAGAAAAACCAATTTCTAGTAGAATAAGACAAAAAAACCCAATTTTCAAAGACATAAAATAATTCTTTATTAAACCTTAACATGTTGGAATAGTAAATATCTCTGGAAATCAAGTTCCGTGTTTCAATGAAATGTTAATTCCCGTTTTACCCTTATATGTAGATTGTTCCGCCACTTAAATTAACAAAGATGAAATCCTATATATTCTCAGATGCAACAATCTTTCCATTCTTGACCTGTTAACTTTTCTTTTCCTTAATGGTAATCGGAAGTCGTTGCCCAAAAAATTGAACGTATCAAAACATACAAATGAGCTTGGACGAGACATTAGAGATTAATAAACAAAACTAGTCATAAAATCCAAGGTGACCAAACTTATGGTACAAAAATCCCACTCAAATGTTGGGATCCATTAAAACTCCATCTTAAACAAAATTGATAAAAAAACCCCAAATTTTAAAAAATTGATACAAAAACCCCAAATTTCAAAATTGGTTTCATCAAATTCTTTGGGGTTTCATCAAATTTTATGATGAAACCAAATTTTGGTTTCATCAACCGCGAATTACTTTTGTTTTGTTGGGGTTTTTGTGTTACTTTTGTTTTGAAGGGTTTTTTGTGGATGGATAGTGACACCTTTGGGGTTATAACTCGCGGACGGTAAATTAATAAATTTTTTTTTTAAGCATTAGAGATTAATAATGAGCCTTATACAAAATCAAAATTTGTATTTGTATTTTCACTTTGTACACAAATTTTTAATCCACAGTGTGATACCCATATCAATAATGGATTTTTAGAGAATAACTAAGGGAAAAAAACAGTTGAAAGTAATGGTTAAATCCACCGGGCTAGTTAGGATTTTGAAATCTTCGGAATAAGTATTCACCGTTGGATTAGATACTAATTAAAGATTGTGATTAAATCCGTATTTTACGGGGATTAATTATAGTTTTAGTTAACTAAGACTCCGGGTCCCACTTCAGTTAATGACCAAACCCGCATTAATATAAAGCCTTAAGAGCATCTCCAACAGTGGGTGCTAAAAATCCTATGTGGAATTTTTATTTAGATCCTTATTTATGGGGTCATATGTATGTAGCAAAAATAATAATGCTTTGCTCATGAACCATCTCCAATAGTATGGGGTCTTATTTTTAAAATTTGTTGTTTTGGATAATGATAAAATTGATTCCCTATTTCCTATTGGTTCATAACAATTTATTTAAAATTTAAAAAATTAAAATATAGTTAAAATGATGATGTGGAGGTCATTCCCAAGGTCTAAATAAGACCTTCTTCAAGACCCTCATATTTATTTTAACACCCTTCCTATTTTCTATGACCCACTGTTGGAGATGAATTTAATGTAAATGAGGGTCTAAAATCCTATGTGTCATGAAAAAATAAAACCTCCACCCTATGTTAGAGATGCTCTAAGGGCAGTAACGAAAATAAAATATAAAATATATACTCTCAACTATTTACCCCAATTTCTAATACAAATTTATAAAATCAATGCATAAAATTAATTATTCACTGAATCTTATATCTTGTATACTACTAGTATACTACAAGATAAGAAGACCCATCAAACAAATAGAAACCAAATATAATATGATAAAAGAAAGTTGCAAACTTAATATAAAATTCAATTTTTTAAAGCAAATCCTTAATCATAAGGATGATCAAAATAAACTTACATGGATTTATCGATAAAAAAAAAAACAAAAAACAAACAGACTTACCTGCACTTGGGTTTTACGAAGTGAAACACCATTAACAGGACGGTGCGCGCATGTAATTAGATCACATGGTTGTTGTCAATGCAGTTCCTTGTGGCTGCTGTGCCCAGCGACAAAGTTTAGCATGCAGATTTTCAATCACAAAATTGGTCAAAAAGACCAAAATCAACAATTCCTGGGTGAAAAAGACACTTAGGTTTTGATCTTTTGTTTAAATAGCCAAAAATTAAAAAGATATCGCTTAAATGGACAAAAATTTAAAAATGGCGGGGATGTAACCGGTTTTCATCCTGTCCATTTTCAAATATTTTTTTCTTATTTTTATTTTACAAAGGATGCATCCAGTTTCATCCTTGCTATTTTTTAAGTATAAGCCAGGATGAATCCAGTTTCATCCTTGCTATTTTTTTTTTGGCTATTTCACCCGTACTTTTTTTTACTTGTCCATTTGACTTCAATTCAATTGGGAAGTCTGCAGAAATTAAAGCGCCACTAAAATCTTCAAATGAAATCTAACTTCAATATGTTTTAACCCAGTCCTTCTGCCTCTCTTTTCCTCTATCACCACCAAACTTGAAATTCATAACCAAATTCTAAATTCATTGTTCCAATACCACCTAAGCTTTTTTGAAAACCACAAAGAAAAACTGATTTTAGAAAACATTAGTCTAATGCAGATAGGAATAGATGAAACTAAGCCTTAAGAGAATGACATGTCATCTGGGAAATGAGCCGTTTAGCCATTAGGGACAGGACGAACCCCTTCGAATAATTCTACTTTAATATACAGTGTCAAAAATAGCAACCAAAAGAAGTGTTTTTTCAAAATATCCATGATACTTAAATTTAAATCAAAAGAGGTGCCTTTTTTAGATATAGATACCGAATTGTAAGATACTTGAATCAAAAGATATCTTGTGTATTACTCCAACAGTAATACTAACAGTTAACTGATGCGTCTTTTCACGAAACCATTCCTTGGATTCTGCACTTACCAACAGTAGTGTCTGTTGGCAATATTCCTGTACACAAACATGAGAAATATATCTTCGGAAGAGTAACGAATCGTTTAGTATTTTCCACTTGGCTTACTTATATTGGAGAAAATATCTACCTTCAGGATACTTCATAGAAAACCCTGCTCTTGGTTCAATATGAAATTTTTCATCGTTTAAAACTCAAACCTAATTTGATTTTTTTTTTCTTTTTTACATACCATAATTTGATTGTTAGAAGGATTAAATAAAAAATAAGTATTAAATATAAATATCAATTTCTTCTTAATATAAAGGAGAATGATTTTGCTTTGATGTGTCTCGAACCACATCAACCCTATTGCGAATAATAAAGAAACGGATGACATGGAGAAGGATTTCTCTCGAGTATTAAAGAACACCAACCGCAAATGATGTACAAAGCTAGTCCGAATTTTCTGAATCCATACTCCAGAAAGAACAATACTTAGTTGCTCGCTTTAAATTGGTAACCATTTGAATGAAATCACTAACTCGTTATTTAAAAAAATAAGAACAACACTCGGATACGTTCTATCTAGCCGCCATGAGTGATCGGCTTTGCATAGACATATTGTATGAAGCCAATTTTGAATCGATGCTTCAGAATTAGTCTCACTGTTATGAATTGATTTGCTCGAGGGATATTAAAGAGTAAATAAAATTAAATATAAGGATGTAGTTATAAAATAAATATAAAAGAAAAATAAGAAAATGTTGTGGAACTAGAAAATAGAGAAGGAAAGACACAAAATAGAGACGAAGAAGGGGAGAAGATCTTATTAGATGTGTATAGTAGACTAACATTAGAGCCTCTATTTATAGGGCTAGACACAAGGGCATCCCAGTAATAAACGGGATTTGCCCTATATATTCTTAACATAATTACACGTTTATAACACTCCCCCTGATGACATTGTGTCTAAGCTAATTATAAACGGACCAGGGAAAACTCAAAAGAGAAAAACACGAAATTGCATAAGCATGTAAAGACTCGAAACATTGTTGGACACACAAATGTTGCCTCGTTAAAACCTTGACAAGGAAAACCCATTGGGACAAAACCTTGACGAAGGAAAAAGAGTACAACTCGATAAAGTCCAGTGAATGCACCTTAATTTGATGATGGCGCTCCCACGATGAGTACTTGATGGAGAATTATTGGCTTGCAAATCTTTGAGTCGAGACTTTCCCAATTTTGGTGAAAAAATTTCTTGAATGTATAAGATATTTGTTCTGATGAAGTCTTCTTTTGTTTTAGTCTTCTAATAGTAGTGTACTCGAATCTTCAAGCTTCTCCAAATTCATTGAGAACTTATGTCTTGGTTTGCTATCTTCGGAGATAATTTGCATATGTAGTTGGCGCAGTTTCTTCAACAAGGTGCCAATATGTAGTTACAGTACCAAAGGTGAACAAAATTTGTGATCATACCTTATATAGATCAGAATGATATCCAAATTCATAGGAGAAGTTTATGTTGATGTGGTCTAACAAAATGATCTAGTTAATGGTGGGAATCACACCAAATAACCGAAACCGATACAACTCCCCCTTGGATGACCACCATGTTGAATTAAATTGCCTCGCTAAAACCTCGCCAGTAAAACCCAATGGGAAAAAACTTGGACAAAGGAAAAAGAGCACAAATATCAACATTTTGAAATAAAATAAAATAAAATGTCATGTTGCCTCGTTAAAACCTTGTCGGGAAAACCACATGGGATAAAACACGAAACAAAGGAAAAAAAGAGTACAACTTTTGAAGATTATGGATGCTAACTCAACTATATGAGTATTACGAGGAAAATGAGCATCAAAATCATAATTCTAGTCTATCTCAAAGACCAGTTTAAGCAAGCATAATTCTAACTGCAGATTTAAGAAAGAAAGATAGAAATAAAATAGAATTTATGTTGCTAAAGCGTGGATTTTTGTGTTTTTAAGGACTCCTCAAGAGACATATAACGTTGAAGTCATCAACTAATTAATCCGTATTTTTGGTGTTGTACCAAATTTCTAAAAACACAAAGGATTGTTAAATCTGACGTAAGCGAGTCAGTTGGCTGTCTGAATATAACTTTAATCCACCAAGGATTACAAATTCGATAATGTTCTCCAACCACATCTTGTGTGAATGCAATACGAGTCCTTCAAGACTACCACGCAAATGCATCATATAAGAAGAACAAAGTGTTAATGAACCAATCCTAGGGTTTGAACATATAACCCCAAATCGCTCTTAAAACGATATATTTCTATTAATACGCAATATGACTAACACCAACCTGTAATTTTCAGGCTTGGCAATTTTAAGGTGTCAAGTCTAAATAGGATCCTTATATTGCGTCAATTGAGAAATTATAATAATCCAATCTAATTTGGATTACATGCCAACCAATCACATAGTTGATAATCCTCTGCAGAGGGGTTCAAAACCACCATCATTTATTTCAGTAGCTACTTTAAATGAATATCCGACAACATATTAACTAATTACGATCCCACACAATTATTAATGTATGCATACTTTGAAAAATTCAAAATTACTGGTACCAGCGCCCGCGGGCATTATAATCTCCCCATCTTCCATTAAAGAGATATGAACTGTAGAAATGTGGATCATGTTTTGATAGACTCAATTGGAGTACTATCTGTAGCCTCTTGTAAAATGCTACTTGTTGCTATATGAGATTGGATTTTCCTTTTAACATGTAAACGCTTATATAAAAACAAAATGAAAAATTTCACGCCAATCATATATTGACAGCCTTAATCGATTTGATCAAGATGGGAGAGAAACTGATATAACTTTGAAGTTAATTAATACCAACATTTGGTAGTGTATATTCTCCCCCTGATTATGGCGGAAATATTATCATCTCATATACGAAAACAAGTTTCGTAGAGTATTATCCGATTAATTCGAGGACATATACGCATAATAAATTCTGGATTTTAAGAATACCAGTTGGATTGTAAATAATGACTTCAAAAGCCATAAAAAAATGTCCTTAAAAATTGTAGTCTATTTGACATACAATCTAACATCAACCATGAATTGTAATGGTTACAACCAAAAACATATAAATATCTCCAAATAATTCCATGATCTCTAAGGCCAACGAGATAATAATTTAGGGATGGACACTTTCTTATTCAAAAATAAAATAAAATAAATTCAAGATCAATTAAGTCACTACAAGGACTAATAAAATAGGCTAACAAGCTGGGTGCGCACCCTTTGATCTTTTGTGTTCATCCATATTCCAACAACAAGTGGAACAATCCGAAATTTGGAGATTATTACCACGAAGAAAAATTAAAATTGCTAAATATCCCTTGGAAATGCAACAATTCCCCGTTAAATTAGCATTTGCAATTGTCTTAACCAATAATAACGATATTTCATCCTTAAATGAATGAATTAGAGAAAACGCTTCTTTAAAAAATAATGAAGCTATTACCGTTATTATGTTTTTAGGAAAGAAAAGAAAAAAAAATGCTTTTTGATGTTGATAACGTGTTGTGGAACTAGAAAATAGAGAAGGAAAGACACAAAATAGAGACGAAGAAGGGGAGAAGATCTTATTAGATGTGTATAGTAGACTAACATTAGAGCCTCTATTTATAGGGCTAGACACAAGGGCATCCCAGTAATAAGCTAGGATTTGCCCTATATATTCTTAACATAATTACACGTTTATAACAGAAAAAAATTATATTTTAGATATTCTTTACTCTTCTGGGCTTTTTCTTTTGTTATATTGGGCCTCTCTTTTTACTTTGCCAATTACTAGCGTACAGCGCTAATGAGGCAGTGAGTCCCCTCTAGTTCCGTCGTTCTGTCAGTGGCCGCAACCAAACACAAACTATGGTGAAACTCCAGCGAAATCCAAGTGGCGCAAGTATAAATCTGTTGATATTTTGTTAATCTAAGTCGTTTGATCTGATTAGGGTGACCACCGGCAAATCATTGATTCTTGGTCGTGCTCACTCATTTTATCATCACGCCCAGAGTGTCTTGGCCTTTTCAACTGATGATGCACCAAATAATTAAAGTCAAAAAGGAAAGATCAAAGTGCAACTGTGCAATTCAGCACACAGCTGAGACCCACATTTCACTCGCACTACAGTGATATGTCTTGATCATCTTTCTCTCCAGCTACAACAAATGAACGACATATATGGTTAGGAGGAGCTCTCCAAGATTTTCATCTGATATTCTTCCCATACACATGGAAATGTCAACGTATTTTATCTATATTGGTGGATGCAAAGGTCCATGCGGCCGTACGTACACTTGCCGCAGCAGTGGCGCATGCACTTTCACTTCTCATCTTGCAGCTGATTCATTTGGTGATGATGATCATGTCACATGCGTGTTGGTGGATGCCTGCAGGATGGAGTGCATGTCGCTCTCTCGGCTTACATGATTACATTTTGCTCCAAACTAAGCCTTGTTTCTCCCTTTGAGGGGGACAGCCAAATGAATACCCGATGAAAATAGTATATATGTCGACTATAGCATTCATTCTGCAGTAAAAATTTGGAAATACGGATACCATTTATTTCCGCGATTAAAAAATGGTAAAGATGGTGGTTTATAGTGCAGAGAGTGATTGTCTATCGGTCATCGATTTCTTTGAAAGGAGATCAAACTAGTATGTCTTTGCAAGGTGCATCAGTTCTTCAAGATTCTTCATTTTATTATTCTAGCTTGCACACAAAAAACTCGAGGCTGTTTTAAAATAATACTACCTCTGTTTCATGAATAAGTAATACTTTTCATTCTTTTTTATTATTTTTATCCGAAAATAGACCGAAATAAAAGAAATAAAAGTATCATTTTTCTTGAAACAGAGGGAGTAGTGTGATTGTCAGACAAAAATCCTCTCAAGTGACCATTCCCAATGGAGACGCGCTAAGCCACCCCTATAGTTCTCTTATTGTGAAATTTCCATGCATGTACAACACCATTATTCATTTTTTGGGGACTTCATATCAACTTGGTAAGTTGCAGAGTTGGGAGTGGTCCTTATATGAGTTGAGGATATGTCTTAAGCTGATGAAGAAATGAGTTCTTATAATATGGCCAGTAACGCAGCCTCCATGCTTTTCTATGGTACTTTTTCTTTTCATTTGGCACCATCATCTTTAAAAAAAGATATCCAAAGACAGAATATAAGATGATATATATAGCTCCATCAAAGGTCATAGTGTTCGCTATAAACATCAATAGCTAGCTGTACTTCTAATCTTTTTTTTTTGATCGGTCAATAGGAAAGGATTCATTGAAAAAGAGGTACTTAGGGGGTACCTCAACCCAACAAATACAACCGAAACAAAAAAAGAAAACCGAGTTTGGAGTCGATCACCCAAAGAAAAAAACAAAGAACAAAACGTCAAGTGAGAAACACAAGACAATAAACACCCAATGTCTCATATCCAACTCAACGCGGCCGATAGAAATACGAGTCCCATAAAGCTACCACCATGTTAGCCGTCAACCCAAACATTTTAGTGTGTGACTCCACCCAAAAATAAGCTTGAATCTTAATATCTCGAATTAGACTTTCCAAGTTTCTCTTTTTGTGATTGAAGATTCTAAATTCCTTTCTTTCAAATGCACCACCATATTGCGACCGGTAAGTTGTTCCATATGCCATTAAGTCTTTCATCACCCCAATCATGTCTCCAATTTTTTATAGTTGCGGAAATATTACTATCATAACTCCAATTGAAGTTGCATCCTTCGGAAAAATAATCCCAAATTCTCTTTGTTCGCCAACAATCATGTAACAAGTGGGTACTTGTTTCATCATCTTCTTCACAAACCGGCACACCCTATCCACATCCATGCCTCTTCTAATAAGCTTGTCCGTCGTCATCAACCTTTCATGGTATAAAAGCCAAAGAAAAAAATTTACTTTGTACGGATAATGTTTACTCCAAATAATCTCACTTGGGAAGCTAATATCGCCTTGATCACAAAGAGAATCAAACCCGCGTTTAACCGTGTAACCATCAACCGTATTGTTTCTATCCACCATCCACAATCTAGAATCCACGACCCCTTCTTGAATATTCACCACTTCTAGTAAAGAGTTTATGGAAGCAATCTCACTCATTATGGTTTGAGAATATCTACTTCGAGACATGAACTTCCATTTGATACCGTTACTGAAATCTCATATAACCTAGCCACCACTTTCCCTTTGGTTCTTGAAGCTTCAAAAAGCCAATGGAAATCTATTGCATAAAGCAACATCTCCAATCCAAAAATCTTCCCAAAATCTAATTTCATTTCCCGCACCAATCTTAAATTTCACATGTTTGTTAAAATCCTCGAGCTCGTTATAAATATTGTACCATAAACTACAACCCTTTGGCCCTTTCGGTTGCAAAGTTTCCCAACCGGTTGATGATTCTCCAAATTTTTCCACAATTATCTTTCTCCAAAAAGCATTCTTTTCCGTTCCAAATCTCCACCACCACTTTTTGAGAAGTGCTGAGTTCATGTATTTAGACTTCCGGATTCCAAGTCCACCACCTTCTCTAGATTTTACGATTATAGACCGCCCAACATTATGAATTCTTTTTATTCGAATCATCATCCCAAAGAAAGTTTCTAACTATCTTATCAATCTTATTTTAATGGAGCATGGTGCAAGAAAGATTGATAAATAATAAATGGGCAAACTAGCCAAAATACTTTTGATGAGAGTCAACTTACCTCCTCTTGATATCGTTCTTCCGTTCCAAGAGGAAAGTCTTGAAGTAACATAATTCAAAAATCTTCTCCCACTTTTGCGTGCCACTAACTTTATCACCCAAAGGAAGACCGAGATAAATGCTTGGAAAATTTGACCTCTTGCACCCCAACATATTAGCAAATTCATCGATGTCTTCAACGAGAGATACTCCAAACAAACAACTTTTAGCAAAGTTGATTTTTAAGCCCGAGGTTAACTCAAAACATAGAAGTAAATACCGAAGAGAATCTACTTGTTCACGCTTAGCATCAAGAAAAACAATGGTATCATCGGCAAATTGGAGATGATTAACTTTAGTTCCCTCTTTCTTCACCGAGAAACCCGAAATTTTACCAACTTCTTGTGCCTTACTCAACATATGACTCAACACCTCTCCAACAATGGTGAAAAGAAAAGGAGAAAGAGGATCACCTTGACGAATACCCTTCTCACTACCAAAAACCCATGAGTGGTACCATTCACAAGAACCGAAAATTTTGAATAAGATAAGCAATTCCGTATCCAAGCACGCCAAACGCCTCCAAAGCCCATTTTAAATAAGACTTCATTTAAGAAATTCCAATTCACATTATCAAAAGCCTTCTCAAAATCTAATTTGCACACTAACTTAGGCAATTTTTGACGGAGTCTAGAATCCACATTCATTTGCTATCAAAACTCCATCTAAAATTTGACGCCCTTTAATAAAGCTAGATTGAGTAGGAGAGATTAAAATAGGAAGATATACCTTTAGCCGCTCCGCTAAAGCTGTACTTCTAATCTTGAAATTTAGCTACAAACATCAGTGGCGGTGTACTTCTATTCTTGATGTTTGGGATAAAAGTGGAAAGTCGAAGTGATTAATGGGATAAAAGTGGCGGATATACGGGTATGGATCCGCACCTGGGCATATAGGACCTATATGTCTAAATGAGAACGTGCACCTGGGAATACAGGACTTATAAGTGGCTAGGGATGACTTGCCCGTACCCATTTATATGCATGACTCTTCCTACCATTTTTCGAAACACAAAATTGGTTAAAAAGACCAAAATAGATAATTTCTGGGTGAAAAAGATATTTAGATTTTGATACTGTTTAAATGGACAAAAATATAAAAATAGTCAGGATGTAATCAGTTTCATTCTACCCATTTTCAAATTCTTTTTCTTATTTTTAATTTACATTAGGATGCATCCAGTTTCATCTTCGCTATTTTTTAAGTTTAAGCCAGGATGAATCAGTTTTCATCCTTGTTATTTTTTTTTGTGTCCATTTCACCCATAATAATTTTTACTCGTCCATTTGAACCATGTTTTAAACTTTTTTGGACAAATGACTCATTTTCCGTTTTCGAAAATGAATTATGTTATGTATTGTCCCCTTAGCTTGAAATGTGATTGGGTCACACTTTGGTGCATATCCGTGCAGTCTTTGCGCAAATACCTTAATCACTTTTAATCAAGCAAATCGACAGGAAAATAAAGGTTGAAAAGGGATCATGTACTTGGACGAATATCGTATTTATATCGTATTTTCTATCATTTTTACGTAAACTCGTACAACAATAAACTTGTAAAAAGAAAAAATTAGGACTAGTCCCGGATAAAAAAAAAAAACAACATACATCGATAAATCCTAATTAAATTAAGTATAGGTTAGACTTAACAAAACAAAACCGAAAATTTCCATTCACCATTTCACCTTGAAAACATTCTAATACCCTAATCCTTCTAGCTACGTATCTTCAACTTTTCTTTCTCTTTGTCTCGCTCAATCTATGAAATAATCTCTAAATCGAGAAAAATGTCAAAAATGTACAAGAATGTACAAATAAGTGATACCTTCTCAATACAACAATCTTTTTGTCACTCCCTTTATGCCTTTTCATTTTGCCTAGCTATATTTATATATATGATTAAAGCTAAAAAAATTCTTCTAATCCTTTTTCAAAACCACTTCAAACGTATCCAAATCAATCAATCAAAATATATTTCACCGATTCTTTACTCAATTAATGTCCTAATGATGGTGGCGGTGGCGGTGATGATGATGGCGAGTAAAAAAGCGCAGATAAATAATGTTTCGAATCAGCTTTCCATAAAAGTTCAATATCTTGTGCAATTTTCTTTGCATCCATTGAAGTACCAAGTAACCCACGTTTGGTGAACCCTACTGAGTAGAGCCCGTACTCGCCTTTCCATCCATTCGGAAAGGGCTTTTTCGGTAAACCATCTTTCTCCGAGAACAAATTTGTATCCTGGAAACCATTCAAACAAGAAAAATTAGTATTTGCACTGTGATGATCTTTTTTTGTGTATTCGTCTCTGCAATGGGACCATTTTTGGTATGTGGATTGTCAAATTTCGAAAACAAAACCTCAAGAGTACTTATTGCAGAACTCGTGAAATGATGTTATATTTGGATGTAGCTAGATGCATAAGCTAGAAAATAAAAACAAACAAAACAACATAAATTGGTTGGTTACCTTTAGCCAAGATGGTACATTGCTTTTGTATCCAGTGGCTAAAATTATAGCATCAAAATCTTCAGCTCTCCCATTGACAAAGTGCACCTTATGAGTGGAGATTTGCTTTATGCCAGGGCACACCTGCACCATTGCCAACACGAACTTATGTCAGTTACCAGGCCAAATTCATGACATGTATTCGAAAATAAGTCACTATCAAAAAGATGTTATGGGGCACAATCTTGCAAAGGTTCATACCTTGATAGAACCGGATCTGATTTCAGCTAATGTTCCAACATCTAATACGGGTGTTTTTCCGGTCGCCATCTTCAGCTCGATCGGACCGATTTTAGGTCGGTCGAGGCCGAGTCGGGATGTATCGCCAAGGAAGAACCAAGACAGGAATAGTAAGAGCTGATCGACATAACGTACGTGAAGCCACTTGAGCAACCACATTGACAACCCAAAAGTTGATACCCCAAGCATCTCTCTCGGCAAGATGTGCGCCTGCAGACACAGTAAAAAAAGTTAATTAGTAACAAAATCTTGATTAGTTAGTGGGTAATTAATTAACCCCACTTTGAAAATCTTATTATTATGATTCAATTTTCCTTTTCTTTCTTCTTTTTAGTACTTTTAATCTGTATTTTTCCAAAAGAAATATTTCTTTTTTTTTGGTCTTGGAATTGCTCATCATATTTCAAGCATGCGTGTGAAACCCAAGAAAGTTTAAGAATATAAAGAGAAGATTTTATTAATAATAGCTAAAAAGAGTTCCTTTCGGTTTGATTCGATCATTGGAACTCAAAATCACACTTAAGAACTGATACAAAAATTAAATTAATAACTAAAAAGACTTTTATTTATTTAAAACAGGAATGCCAGTGAAGAATAACAGGGTTTTACCTGAAAAGTTCATTTTAGTTTTTGACTTCTTTTTTTACTAGCTATGAAATTTATATTATCATGCTTTTGCACCCACGAGCAAAAATAAATAAATTTTTCCGTAAAATATTTTTTAAAACGCAGTTTGATCTCGACTGTGAATATATGAATCAACTGTAACAAAATTTCAGTGATTTAATTTGTAGTTTTCGTTAAGTGTGTCTGAAATTTGAACTTAATATGAGAGAAGAAATAAACGCAGTTTGATCTAGCTTACCTTATTTCTGACTACAAGAGAAGGACTGGCATCAGAGTTGCAGAGATCCAAACAAACTTCCATTCCTGAATTTCCACAGCCAACAACTAAAACTCTTTTGCCACGAAATACATTACCGCTTTTATACACGCTGGTATGAACAATTGGTCCTTCAAATTCATCCATTCCTTCAATTACCGGCACAATCTCTTCTGCATTCTCTCCGGTGGCCACTATTAACCATCTAGTTACGTATTCCATTTCCTCATTATGCAGTCCCTTAGTTTTTACTCGCCATAACCCGAGACTGTGATCGTATTCAGCACAATCCACGCTTTCATTGAAATGTGGTTTTAAATCAAATTTTTTGGTATAAGATTCCAAATAGTCGACGAATTGTTGTTTTGATGGGTAAGTTGGAAATTCTGCTGGAAATGGCATGAGAGGTAGCTCACAAAATTCTTTTGGAAGATGAAGACGAAGACGAGTGTAAGATTTTAGCTGCCATAAAGAAGCTATACAGTTGGACCGCTCTATGATAACACTTGGAACACCTCTGTCACTTAGACAAGCTGCCGCAGCAAGACCAGACGGTCCGGCACCGACGATCACCGGACCTGGTACACAGACTCGTCTCAAACTTTTTGTCGTGTTTTTACCAAATGGATCATGAACTCTTTTTCCTTCCATTTCTTTTAAAAAGTCCATGACAATAAGAAAAATAAGAATGGAAGAAATAGTTAACAGAAATAACTACTTTTCCTTCCAACTGAAAGTTGCCAAGTAGGAAATGCAAAACTTAAAAGTAAACCAAGCAGGTGCTTTGTAAATCTTCAGACGACCCTGAATCCTGAACCTGAACGACTGAACTGTAACAGCTTAACTGATGTGTTGAGACTAATCAAGAATTGATTGAGATGGAATGTTTCTTTATAGGAGGATGAGAAGGAGCAGAGGAGGAGAGATAGCTAAAATGAAGAGAGAAGATAAAGAGAGAGTGGGAGATCCAACATATTTATAGGAATGGTGGTAAATGCAGTAAGCTATTGGAAGCTGGGGACCTCTCTTTAGTTATTTTAATAACTACCTTTAACCAACTATGTAAGATATCTTGCTCTCCAAATAACAAAGAATTCAATCATCTGTTTTCTTCCTTATATAGATTTTTATTTATAATTTCAGAGTGAATATGGTTTAGTGAAGATTCACTTTTTAATGAATCATATAAATTGTCACTTAGTAGGATTAAATCTTGATTCATAAAGCTGAATTAGGCAATAACTCTAATATATGCAAATGTGGACAAGTATTAAGCAAATTAAGTTAAATCCTTACTTGGAAGGCACATCAATGTAGAACAAGTGGTTTAAACTACTTGTCCCAATCAGGATAATTAGAGGCTTTCTACTGGTCTCTCCCTATTATTGATTTAGAATTTGGAAATTGGAATTTTGAAAGGCTATGTTTCTTTATTTATCTTATTATTATTTTCTTGTCAAAACTCTTTATTTTTGCAATGATCTTTGTGGAAGTACATTGCCAAACTTCCACAAACAATAGTACTTTTTTTGGTTTCACATTACGTTGTAGTGTTGATGATGATTAGGAGGAGTTATTTACGTAGAAGGTGCCTAAATACCTAGATATAGTAGTACTTTATACATAGGTGTAGTCGGATATCATTTTTTGTTTTGTTTTTGTGAACAAAGTGAGCCGTAGAATTTCCTAACAGCTTTTTCTTCCATTGATAAAGAATTTGATGTCGACGAATTTGGGTTTATATGAAAGCTTACAAAACTCGAATTCTTAACAACTCTTTTATTTAATTAAATATTTGGTGTTATGCCGACAAACTTCAGACTCAAGTTATTGGTATCATTATCCAATAAATGACAATTTATATGGTGTTACCTACGTATAATGACATCAGTAAAAAAAAAAAAGAATATGCTTAAAAAAAAAAACAGAAAAACGTAAAAGAAATAGAACCTACGAGGAATGTATTATTTATCACAGAAGAACTTGAATTTCCACAAATGCTGAAACGTCTCAAAAGCTCAGAGAACACTAATCTCATCTCAAGTCAACCAATTTACCAGATTCCTCTAAAAATCGAGCGGTTAGGGTTTTTGATAGCGACTGATGAGTAACATAAGCACTTCCAACTTACCATGAGTGCATAAGACAACAGCATTACGCCATGTCGCCATATGTTCCATTTTGATCAAAGATGATGAAGCTTAAGCCGTAATATTGGTATATACGTGCTCTGTATTATTAGTGTGATGATGATTCTTAGTAAGGAATATTAACTGAGTGAAACCCAAATGTTTCCGTTCTAGAATGTCACTTTACTTTAGTATCGAACAACTTGAAAGCATTTCAAAGCGCCCGATATTCAACATTTTATGATAAATTATTCTGAACCATATGACCACCATGGACATTGACCTTCATTTGGGGTATCAGAGAGCAACTGGTCATCCCTTTTGCTGATACTTGATATATGATATAAATGGAATGAATCTGTTTCTCAATAATAGCATCACTAAAGGGTAGCGATCTTACAGTCCCTCCGCAAATAATAATACTCCCTCCATTTTTCTTGCAATAGCTGGTTTTAGTTAATCAGCCTATTTTTTTGAAACAGAATGAGTAACGTAAATAACGTTCTCTAAATAAATTTAAAATACGTAAAATTAAGTGATAACAAAATATGTCGTGAACGACAACCTAATTTATTGACTGCAGTTAAAGCTTATTAGGAAATAGGGCTATTCTTAGCCTAGAATTATAGTTATATTTGGAATACCTTGAGACCCAAGTTGGGTCTTTGTATAAATATCTTGTGTGTTAATGAGAATAGCACGACTTAACCAAAACTTAACATGGCATCACGAGCCTGGTTAAAACCCTAAACCTAAAAAAATTTTGTTTCAAGTTCTACACAATGGGAGATATAACAGAACCATCAGGAACCAAAGGAAAGAATGTAGAATATGATTTGCAGAAGAAGAATCCGGTGTACCATCTGGGATCAAGTGATGGTCCAGGTATTATTATTACTCCAATTGTTTTAAAAGGAACCAATTATTATGAGTGGGCTAGAGCCATTAGAAGATCGTTGATAGCCAAGAGAAAGTTTGGCTTTGTTGATGGCATCATTAAAGAACACGCAGATCCGGATCAGTTGGAAGAATGGATTGCGGTCAATCAATGCTCGTTTCTGGATTAGCAACACACTAGAATCTTCAATCGGATCGACGCTAGGAGATTACGATGATGCAAGTCTTCTCTGGACACACTTAAAGAAAAGATTTTGTGTTGTCGGTGGAACACTAATCATCAACCGAAAGCTTCTACGAGTGATTGCAAACAAGGAAAACTGAGAGTGTAGGCGTCTATTATGGGAGATTGAACAAAATATGGGATGAGCTGGTGACATATATGAAGATACCACAATGCAAGTGTGGTCTTTGCACTGCAATATTGCGACTCGAGGTGAGTACTTTGCGAGAAGAAGATTTTCTTCATTATTTTTTGATAGGTCTCGGATATTGTGTACGATTCAAGACGTGAACGATTGTTGGCAAGAGAACCTCTACCATCTATCGATGCAGCTTATCAAACTATTGTGAATTACGAACATTGCTGAACAAGTGATGTAGTATTTTGAAAGAAGTACAAGACAATGTTATGGCATTTAAAGTGGAACCTGATCAGCGAGAAACCACTAATACATATGATCCTGCCAAGTATTGTAAACACTGTAATAGACAAGGACACTCGATAAGGGTTGTTATCGGCTAATTGGATACCCTGAATGGTGGGAAGATAGACCTCGGAGTGGCGAGAGGTTATGGCGAGAGGAGGCGGGGACGGTGGTAGAGGTAGAGGTGGTTGGTTCCACATATGGCGAGAGGTGGTAGAGGACATGGAAGCAACATTCCAGTTCGTGCACATAACTCCGAATATACCCAGACTCGGCCAATTAGGTGGTGCGACATCCGCGAGATGGAACGGGTTTGAGGGTGATGGCGGCTCAACTTCAACAAGTACTTGAGTTTTGAGCTCAAACAAATCAAAAATTCAACTACAAGGTAAACAACATCGGGCTTCTGGATTATAGATACGGGAGCTACGAATCATGTCACATGTAATATAGATGACATGATAGAAGTAAAAGATATTAAGGCATGCTCGGTAGGTTTGCCGGATGGAAAGTATGCGAACTCGAAAAAATTGGAACTGTGATTCTTCCCGGTGGTTTGAAACTTGATAATGTGCTTTATGTACCTCGGATAACTTGCAACTTAATCTCGGTCATACGGATGATCGATGAGATAGCTTGTGTTGTGCAATGTACTAACTTGAGTTTATGTCTTATACGGACCGGTTGACGAGGAAGGTGATTGGAGTGGGTGAGAGACAAGGTGGACTATATATTTTTCGTGGTGTGCCTCTGTTAAAGTACTTGCTGTTAGTGAGAACTCATATGAGCTATGGCATCAAAGAATGGGACATCCATCGGAGAAAGTTTTACAAAAGCTACCAGTTGTGAGTAGGTTATTTGAAAGAATAATGATGCTTGTGATATTTGCCCACGAGCAAAACATCGTAGAAGTAGTTTTCTGTTAGTTTAAGTAAAGCCAGTTTTATATTTGAGTTAGTTCATCCGGATTTATGGGGTCCTTACAAGACACCTTCTTCTTTTGGAGCTCATTATTTTCGACAATAGTAGATGATTTTTCAAGAGGTGTGTGGATTTATTTAATCAAAAGTAAAACTGAAGTTGAATTGGTATTTCTTAATTTCATTGCTCTTGTGAAACGTCAGTTTGGTAAAGAAATCAAAATTGTTAGAAGTGATAATGGAGCAATTTAATACATTGCGTGGATATTATAAGACTAGCGGGATAGTCTTTGAGACATCATGTGTTGGTACGCCCCAACAAAATGGGAGGGTTGAGAGAAAACACCAACATATAATGAATGTGGCAAGAGCCTTGAGATTTCAAGCAAATTTACCAATACGTTTTTGGGGAGAGTGTGCATTAATCGCCGGCATACTTGATTAATCGTACACCAACACCTATTCTTAACAACAAAACTCCATATGAAATTATGTTTGGGAAGTTGCCTCCATATGATCATTTGAAAGTGTTTGGGTGTTTGTGTTATGTACATAATCAAATTAGTAAAGGGGATAAGTTTGCAAGCGAGAGGAAGGAGATGTGTATTTCTTGGTTATCCTTTTGGTAAAAAGGCATGGCAAGTTTATGATTTAGACACAAAACAATTTTTAGTGTCAAGGGATGTTGAGTTTTATGAACATCGGTTTCCTTATATGACAAGTATTCTTTGGAAATAACTCGAGATTGTTCCATCAAATAATGATGTTTGTTGGAGTGATGATGAAGATAGAGAAGAAGAACAGTTGTCTAGAGATGTTATGGGAAACTCATCAAGACGAGTGCGGCAACAAAAGAAGCAATGAATCATTGTCTCGAGAATGATTGTGAAACTCAAGAAGCTGCAAGGAAATGATCAAGAACAACACGAGGAGAATGGTGCTAATAGCAATGACACAACGGTGAAGGTGTGGTGAGAATAATAGTAGTGAGATGGGTAAAGGAAAACGTCGAGAAAATTCCTTCTAGCGAGACTCAAGGGTTTTGTGACGCACACAATGCGAGAAAATAGTCCACCTTCCACTCATCCTACACAATCATCGGCCTCGGGTACACCTTATCCTTTGACATATTATCTTAGTTGTGATCGTTTTTCTGCAGTTCATAGAAAATATCTTGCATCTATCACAGCTGGAAATGAGCCTAAGAGCTTCAAAGAAGCTATGAAGCATCCATGATGGCAAAAAGTCATGGCAGAATAAATAAGAGCTCTGGAGGTACAAGGAACATGGGAATTGGAAGAATTACCACCTGGTAAGAAGGCACTAGGAAGCAAATGGATTTACACGGGTAAAAACGTGATGAAAATGGAAATTTGGTACGTCTCGAAAGCAAGACTAGTAATATTTGGGAATCATCAAGTTGAAGGATTGGATTACAATGAGACATTTGCACCGGTGGCAAAGATGACAACGAGTTCGTACTTTTCTAGTCATTTTGCGACAATTAAAAATTGGGAAGTGCATCGATGGATGTGCATAATGCCTTTCTTCATGGAGATTTGGAGGAAGAAGTGTATATGAAGATACCACTAGGGATTCGCTAAGGGAAATCCTAATATGGTGTGTAGAATGAAGAAATCATTATATGGCCTAAAACAGGGCTCCTAGGTGTTGGTTTGCAAAATTATCGTGACGGCTTTGAAGAATTATGGCTTTAAACGGTCATACTCAGATTATTCTCTCTTTACCATGACAAAGGGGAAGATGCGGCTTAATGTTTTGGTGTATGTTGATGATTTGATTGTAGCGGGAAATGATCCGGGTTGCACTTCATAATTTTAAAACATACTTGGGACAATGCTTCAAGATGAAAGATTTGGGGAAGTTGAAATATTTTCTAGGATTGGAGGTGGCTCGTAGTAAACGGGGTTTCTACATATGTCGAGGAAGTATACATTGGATATTATCATGGGCCGGGTTATTGGGAGCAAAACTGCGGAGTTTCCAATGGAGACAAATCATCGTCGGCTTTGGCAAAAGGTAAAATACTAAATGATGTGGAAAAATATAGAAGATTGGTTGGTCGTTTGATTTATTTGTCGGTCACTAGACCAGATCTTGCTTACTCGGTGCATATCTTATCACAATTTATGCAACAACCAAGAATAGAGCATTGGGAAGCAACTCTTCGTGTGGTTAGATATTTGAAGAAGAATCCTGGACAAGGAATTCCCGTTGCGCTCGATAGTAGTCTCGGTTTAAAGGATGGTGTGACTCAGATTGGGCAAGTTGTCCATTAACTAGACGTTCATTGACAGGATGGTTTGTTCTTCTCGGGTTTTCACCTGTGTCTTGGAAGACTAAGAAGCAACATACGGTTTCTCGGTCCTCGGCTGAGGTGAGAATACGAGATCTATGGCGGCAGTTACATGTGAATTAAAGTGGTTGAAACAATTACTTGGTGATTTAGGAGTTCATCATACACATGGGATGAATCTCTTTTGTGATAGCCAATCAGCTATGAATTGTATGCCCAACCCAATAGCTCTACATGAGCTATCAGCCAACCCCCCGAAAGGTTGAAAAAAGAAAAAGATGAGGTGAAGGCATGCATGTGTGTGTGCGCGCCCGCGAATAGCCCTACATGGGCTATCAGCTAAACAACAAGATGTTGATATGTTGATTAATATGGTATCAGAGCAGGCTATTTGTGTCGAGTCAGTTGACCGCACCTTTACTCGCGTCACCCGATTTAATTGTCCACGTGTTTGTAAGACCCGCCGAGGCTACACGTGAGGGGGCGTGTTGAGATTATTAGTCACGTGTTTGTAAGACCCGCCGAGGCTACACGTGAGGGGGCGTGTTGAGATTATTAGTCCCACATGGTTGGGTTATTTAAGATCCTGCGGTTTATAATCTATTAGGGCCTCTCCACTCATTGCCAATTGGTTTTATATATTGCTCAGAATCCAGTATTTCATGAACGAACAAAACATATAGAAGTGGACTGTCATCTTGTCAGAGATGCTATAATAAGGAAGATTATATCACCATCTTACACTCCTACAATAGTGCAATTAGCAGATATCTTTACAAAATCCTTGGGGAAAGTTCAGTTTCAGTTTCTTTTGTCCAAGATGGGCATTTGTGACCTCCATGCTCCATCTTGAGGGAGGGTATTAGGAAATAGGGCTATTCTTAGCCTAGAATTATAGTTATATTTGGAATACCTTGAGACCCAAGTTGGGTCTTTGTATAAATATCTTGTGTGTTAATGAGAATAGCACGACTTAACCAAAACTTAACAAAGCTGAATACATTTTTGCAAATAATTGAGTGATTAAGTCGTTAGGTACTGATATTCACGCATGGTCTATAGAGGTGTTTGGTTTTTATCAAGGTCCAATAAATTGGTTTCTAATTGGCGAAATGCTAATTGGCGTCCCTTAAGGCTAAAGGGTATGCGGTACAAATGTTTTCTCCCCGGATGAAAGAGGTCGTAGCATTATTTATATTTTGTGGATAAGAATATTTTCCGATGTACCTTTTTCCTCTAGTAGTTTCTAGTACTATAAACACGCGACGGTCGTAATGAAAATATTAAGTATCTATTGATAAGAGAGAAGCCATAAACATTAAACTATAGAGGTAAAGGTAAAGTTCTTTTCATATCGATGGAGGGTGGGGGCATATCTTACAAGTCATTTCTTGTCACCAACTTTATTTTCATCCTGTGCACCTGTCCCAGGTGCACGACGGACCATCAAGTCCGATTGGATCTCGAGGAATGGCCGCGTCACAATGCACGGTGTATGCGACTGTTATGCATGAATTATGCAACCCCTAAACATCTTAAATTTGTCAAAAATCGTTTTTGCGTCGATAGAAAAATGGAATAATAAATTGAGAAATGATTTAAAGTTAGTTGAAAAATGTAAAAAAAAAAAAAAAATTTAAGCATGCAACTGTCGACCCCATCAGTGTCCTCGATGAACTTATCGGAGAGTGATCTCAATAAAAAAAAAATTGACCGGCCGTTTAGAAAGGAGTGCATGTATACAAGAACTAAAGTTTCGTTGTCCTATCAAAAATGTAGTATGTGACGAAGCATGCCATCATACACGCTGCACTGGTTTTGAGTCGTTTGACAAAATGCACGACATGTCAAGCTAGCATTGATTTTTGATTGCGTCTGCCGGGACAAGCTAGCATTGAAGATCCTCAAAAATATAATTAGTTTTATCTTATAGAGTTTGGATTATTATGTATTGAAGGAAAGATGTTTTTTTATTTATTTAAGCAAGGAAAGATGTTGTATCGTGCTAAGATGTTGCATTTTTCTTTTGGTAGAAGAGATTTTGTGCATGGACTGTGTGGGCAAAGAATTCATCCAAGTGAAGTCGACTAATTTCTAATGAAGTTATTGTTTGACCGACCAAAAATTGTCAACTAATTTTTAAAGATAAAAATTAGAACAGCAGTTCTACATCGACCGAAGTCTGCAGTGGATGCACTTCACTTTGTACCGAAGCAGTAATAGAGATGGTGGGCCACGCCACTGCGGAGTTTAGCAGGGGCCACTGTTATTAGAGCCCGGTGCAAATAGAAGTATAAAACTTCGGTGAACCTATCATTTTTGAAATTAGAATGTATGTATAGTGAGGGAGAGGGGTACATTAGGAGACATGATACACACCAAGACTTTGTCCCCAAAATCTTCCCGATAGGGGTCTGATGGACAAAACAAAGCCTCTTAACATTGGGATTAGCAAGGTTAAATATGAGTCCCACCATGTTGCCAGATAAAACTCCGAAGCCGTTTTCAGTCAACATAGCATTTTCGGGTACATTAGTATGGACTATGGAGTAAGTACAGTACTAACGACATACTATATGCTGGGTCATTTTAACCCGCATGCATCCTAGTCCTGCAACCAAGCATGTTTCAAATAAATGCTAGTTGGCGGCACTTGGTAAGACCCTGTGAGATACACGCTACAGTTATTGTCTCCTCAAAGGAAGGATATATGCCTAGCCAACATACAGGTTCATCTTCCTCTTATTAAACTGATCCATAAATGAAGGAACAGCGATATTTCCCAATGCTGCTTTTCTCTGTGACAGCATAAGTTCTCTTCGTATCAGTGGAGGTGGGGGCATATCTTATAAGTTCATGTCACCAACTTTATTATGGCAATGTCCCAGGTGCAGGAGGGTCATCAAAGATGATCGTGCCACAGTGCATGCCGTATGTGACTGTATTGTGCATATATCTTCCAAATCCAACCCCTAAAACATCCTGGCGTCATTAGGGACGACTCTGAAAGAATTAGGGGCGACTGAATAAAACAAAATAGGTTGAAAATACTTATATGTCCCTTCATAATCGGTAGTTTAGTATTTTTTTTATCTACCGATTGTGACTATGTTCTTCTCTTCTTTGAGAAAATTTCAAAATTCCATTGGTTTTGAAAAATTTGAATTTTGGGCTACTACCACAATCGGTAGATAAATAACATCACGATAGATAATAAACATCACGAGTCTACCAATTGTGAAAATAGAGAAACTCAAAATTCCATTGGTTTTTGAAAATTTTGAATTTGGGACTACTAGAATAATCGGTAGATAATGAACATCACGAGAATAATCGGTAGATAATAAACATCACGAGTCTACCGATTGTGAAAATAGAGAAACTCAAAATTCCATTGGTTTTTGAAAATTTCGAATTTGGGACTACTAGCACAATCGGTAGGTAATAAACATCACGAGACTACCGATTGTATAATCGGTAGATAATAAACATCACGAGTCTATTCCGATTGTGAAAATAGAGAAACTCAAAATTCCGTTGGTTTTTGCAAATTTCGAATTTGGGACTACTAGCACAATCGGTAGATAAAGAACATCACGAGACTACCGATTGTACAATCGGTAGATAATAAACATCACGAGTCTATTCCGATTGTGAAAATAGAGAAACTCAAAATTCCATTGGTTTTTGCAAATTTCGAATTTGGAACTACTAGCACAATCGGTAGATAAAGAACATCACGGGACTACCGATTGTATAATCGGTAGATAATAAACATCACGAGTCTATTCCGATTGTGAAAATAGAGAAACTCAAAATTCCATTGGTTTTTGCAAATTTCGAATTTGGGACTACTAGCACAATCGGTAGATAAAGAACATCACGAGACTACCGATTAAATAATCGGTAGATAATAAACATCACGAGTCTACCGATTGTGAAAATAGAGAAACTCAAAATTCCATTGGTTTTTGAAAATTTCGAATTTGGGACTACTAGCACAATCGGTAGATAATGAACATCACGAGACTGTCGATTGTATAATCGGTAGATAATAAACATCACGAGTCTACTGATTGTGAAAATATAGAAACTTAAAATTCCATTGGTTTTTGAAAATTTTGAATTTGGGTCTACAAACACAATCGGTAGATAAAGCACATCACGAGACTACCATTTTAACTACCGATAATAATTTTCGTAACACAAACCAACATACATCAAACTAAACTACCGATTGTAGTATTGTCTACCGATTATTGAGGGAATTTTAGACATTTCGAAAAAAAATAGATAAGGGGTGGCTTTATTTTAGTTTTGGGTGACCCTATTTTGTCTTATTAGTCGCCCCTAATTCTTTCGGGGTCGCCCCTAATGACGCTAGGTAAAACATCTTAAATTTGTCAAAATAACAACAACATAAAGCTAAATAAATATTTGAAAGTAGTTGAACAGTGTAAATAAGTTTAACCGATTCCATATAAGTCAACCCCATTTATGCTTCGAAAACGAACTAAAGTAGGGAGGGAGTGGATCCTCTTTTTTTCCTCGGCAAAGATAAAATTGATTAAAAACGGTTCACTGAGTTACACGAAGTAAGCAAAGGAAACCTCCAAAAGAACAGGACTGACACCAAAAGAGGCTAATCTCCCAAAAGTTAGTGAAAGAAAACGACATGCACCGAACAACCCAGAAAATAATGCAATCCAAAGAGATTAATAAACAAGACAATGGCCCCAATTTGATTTTACATAATCCAAATGAATGCCTCTAAGAGGTTCTGTATTCTTGCACCAGTAATATGCATGTACCTTCACTTTCTCGATGAATTGCGGTATTTTGAAGTTATCGTAACATTGTTGAAGACTAAATCGTTTCTGCAATTCCATATTGTCCAAGTGATGGCCACGGGCAGAACTTTCTACATAGCTTGACCTGTAGAAGATAACCCTTTGGCTCTCCAACCTTTGATAATCAGATCGGTGCAATTTGGCATTACCCAATCTAATAAACTTACAAAAGCTCTAATATAATTCCATATTTTTGTAACTGTTGGACATTGAAATAATAAATGTGTGGCAGACTTGCCCGCTTTGCAACACAACAAAAATCTGTTTACCACCAAGGTTCCTTTTTTGTGAAGGGTGTCCATCGTTGCAATTTTCTTGTAAAAGACCTACTTTAAAAAAATTCTTACTTTGTGAGGCCACGATCTTGAATGAGATTAGGGATCACAACCTCATTTTCCTTTTCGAACCAAGAGTAAGCCGAATTGACTAAAAAAGGGAGGGAATGGATCCTCAAGAAAAACATATTTGACAGATAATTTAAAAGTATTGTGTATGCATAACTTAAGGTTTTGCCCTATCAACAATGTAGTATGTGACGTGATGAAGCATGTCATTGTACACCCTGGTTTGATAAAAGATACACGACATGCGCCAAAGTCAAGCATCGAATATTCTTAAAATTGCTTCAAAAAAAAAAAATTTCTTAAAATAAAATTAGTTTTATCCAATGATTTTGAGTCTACAAAGGAAATGGTAAACCATACATAAGGTGTTTGTTTTTATATTAATAGAAAAGATTTTTCAATATGGATTGTGCGCATGTAAATAATAAGCTAAGTCAACTCTTTTTTTTTTTTTGAAAGCAGGGTCAATATAGGGAGAGATACATAATTCTGGTTTCAGAGGAAAAATACTAACCTTAAACTTGGTGCCAAATGAATTCTAGTAATACATAATTTTTTTTTTTATTAGAAGGCTTAAGAGAAAGCCTTCTTGGTAGTGGTTTTCTTGATAAGTGTCTAGCAATCTGAATTCGAAACTTGTTAGCATCAAGTTCTTTACCAATGAAGAAAAGAAAAACTTTCAAAAGTTTGATATGCCTTGTATCACCTGATTTATTGTAAGACTAATATTTTTACATTTCCAACCAAAAAACCTGATTAAAATAGTTTCCACATCTTTCTGCTTCTTATTATTTTTGGAAAAATAAAATAAAAACATATATATGTTAGAAAGAAACGTCAATAGCATTTACAAAGAAAATTGGAGAAAAGCTTCGGTAGTATTTACAAAGAAAACCAATGATATTTATCTTTGGATTCAACATGAAAACAATTTCGTATACCACCTTTACAAAAAATAACTTTGCAAAGTAAAATCAAGTATGTGTTATTTACTTGGTGTTTAGTCTTTAAGGACTTGGAGTCTCCTAGTTTTAAGGATGTAATGGCAAACTGACCACGATAATATTTTGATTTCCTGCAAAACTAAGAAGTAGTATGTTACCTTTTTAATTAGTTTTTTCTTGTTTTTTATATCTCTTGAAGGTGGCACATGGTTTTTGTACCCTCTCCTTTTTTGATTAATAAATTTCTTTATCGATCGAAAAATAAAAACATTGGACATATTTGTACAATTTTGACTTTTGACTAACACAATTTCTTCAAAAATAAAGAATAAAAAAAAAAATAAAGTCAGTCATATATAAAGGATTTCCAACTAAAAAGGCCATGCTAAAAAAAAAAAAAAAAACATTTTCGAAAATAAGCAAATTAGAATACCATAGCACTCTTAATTACAAAACTTAACTTTTGTATGATGGTATGTGATTCACAATTAATAATTTGACAGGGATGGGGAGGCTGGATATTTGTGTGCTATGCCACGCAATTATTTGTTTCATGGATTTCCCCGTCATGAAATTTAGATTACGAAATCCTTCTAGTCACTTCATTATAATTTGGCTTCAAGTCCCTGAAAGACAACACTACAGACACCTCGCTTTCAAAATTTATTGTGGTGCGTTCGCCATCTTGATTATCCATCCAATCATCACATATGTAGTTACTACGATTACTCTTGATATGAAAGCCATCTTTTGATCCATTCTTGGGCAGATTGATGGCAGTTGCCATAGAAAGCCAACCTACTCTTGATATGAAGACAAAATGCCAATTACACGCTTCTAGATAAAGTTGTCGATTATTTGCGGATCCTCTAAGGCCACAACTAAATGCCAGAGTTTCGCCATTTCGTTGTCGACTACGTTATATAGGCACCTGGCAGTCCTTAGGAGATACACGCCTGACACTTGCACGGTACGAAACAAGTATTGTCTGAGGAAGGGGTTGCTTGCATTTATTGTACGGATAAAATATTTTTCGATACTTCTAATATAAATTGCTAACGAAAGTAACAACCCATAAGAGATGCCACAAATCATACCAGGTAAGGTTCTTTTCTTACCAATGGAGGTGGGGGCATATATATATCTCACTAGTCATTTCTTGTCACCAATTATTGTCATGTTCTGCGTGCAGGAGGGTTCATGATAGATCATAGATGATGTATAAACTTGAGGATTACGACAATGTTTGAAGTTGAACCCTTACAGGAATGAGAGCCTAGGTTAGCTTAATTACTTCTTTATTCTTCTCTTGAATACCCCAATAATCCTTTCTCCGTGACGTGTCATCACCTTAGTGGCCCAATTCAATAATAAGACCTCATGTTTGGTCCAGAAGCATGGAGAGGATCCAACAGCATGGACGCAAATGCTGGGGTGTGAGTGGGGTACATTGCAGGGTCGCATTAAAAGAAAGAAGGTTTTTTCATAAAGTACCCCTACTTTTCACATTACACTAAAAAGGTGTCCCTGTTTTTTAGAAATTTGTTAAAGTACCCCGTTTTATTCAAAAGACAAATTTCATCCAGTTTACTGCTAGGTGACAGTTATCTTTCCAATTAAAAGTCCTATTTACCCCTGAACTACATCTCCTTGATGGGGAGGGTAAATGATCCGACGATCCTGAAAAAGGTGTAACGATCATGAACCGGGCTCGACGAACCTAAAAGCGTTGTCACGATCCTGAACCGGGCTCGATGAACCTAAAAAAATGTCGTAGAATGTCGATTTTCCACCAACGATGTAGGATTCAAATATCGCACAACATATTCTCTTAGCGTGCGAGATTCAATTATTTTCTTAACTCGCGAGAGTGTCTCGAGAGAAGGTAGCAAGGCTCGAGAGAGTGTCTCGAGAGAAGGTAGCAAGACTCGAGAGAATGTCTCGAGAGAAGGTAGCAAGAGCACCGCGAAATCATTAAAGGGCTCGCGAGAATATGATTTTGTATGTGAAATTGTCATCCATTATGTAAACACCTATATAAAGAGGAGAGCGAGGAGAGAGAAAGGGGAGGAATAATTTTGGGGGAGACTTTTAGGAGGAGAGAGATATTTTTTAGAGAGATTTATTTTCTTTATCATCTTCTTCCCCAAATAATTAGATCTAGAGCTCTAGAAAATATCCATTAATGGAGATTCTCAATGTAATTCAAATGTAACCTCAACAATCATAGTGAAGAATCGTGGATGTAGATCACATTGATCGAACCACGTAAAAAATCTTATGTGTCTATTTAAATTTCTAGCACTTATATTTAAAATTTAGGTGATTAATATGATTTAGATCTACAAAATATAGTGAGGGGTGTAGTGTGGGATTTCCTGCTACTACATATGCGCTAGAAACAGGGACCTAATCTTGTTGGTTCAAGAAAGTTTAGAAAAAACGGCTACTGTTGGTGATGAATTCAATTGGATCTATAAACTTTAAGAGAAATTTCCATGAAAAGTAGTTACTGTTCATACTTTTTATTTAGATCTATAAAATTTAGGTTCAAAAATGGAAGTTTTATGGAAGAAATCACACTTTCAGGGAGAAAACACCGTCAACAATTCAAGGACATGAAAAGAGGAAGAGAAAAAAATAGGTTGATGTGATGAAATTCAAGGAAGAAAGCTAATTTTTTAATGGAAGATTTCATATTCAGGAGAAAAAGAAAAAAGGAAAATTGTTGAAGGAAATAAAGGAGGAATGAAGAAAAGGATAAGAACAAAACGCTGTGAATTTTATCACAAAAAGAAGCTCGCACAGATGGTTTGAGTTGGAGCGAAGAAGCTTGATGTCGCAAGATCAAATCTCGCCACAGTCATATTTTTCAAATATTTTTGAACTTTCAAGAGGAAAAAAATGGAATAAAGCTATAGCATTGTGTGTTTCCTTCGCAAGCAACAAGTAGCCCGGATGGACGTTTGCGAAGAGAACAAGCTTGGGGTTGCGAGTTCGAATCCACCTTTTACATATTTTTTAAACTTCCGAGAGCGAAGAAGTGAATAAAGTTATAGTATTGTGTGTTTCTTTCAAACGGCAGCTAGCACAATTGGTCATTTTGGCGAAGAGTATAAACCGAGAGGTCGCGGGTTCGAACCTCCCTCCTCGCAAAGAATTTTTGGCCGCAAAAAGGGAAAAAAATGTATAATCTCGCAAGGTTGTTTCGTTATCTCGCAAGCAAGAGGCGGCACGATTGGTCACTGCGAGGTTAATGAGTTCATGGTCGCGAGTTCAAGTCTCAACGAACGTATATTTTTCACATGGATTTTCGCAACAATATCTCGCAAGAAGAAAGTAAGTGATTATCTCGCAGAAACATTTCGCGAGAGGCATGGCTAGCACGGTTGGTCGGGAGGCATGAATGTGAGCGAGAAGGTCGCAGGATCAATTCTTGCTCGCACACTTATTTTTGTTATGAGAAATTTCGCACAGACTTTGCTTATCTCGCAAAGAAGAAAGTTGATGATTATCTCGCAAATGAATTTCGCGAGAGAGAGTTAGAACAGTTGGTATGTTGCGAGAAAATCCAAGAAGCAGGTCAAGGGTTCAAGTCTCACTTCTTACATTTCTTTTTGCTACGCGAGATTGACAACAACAAACCACAAAAACTAAGTACCACTTTCCTTAAACATTTTACTTACAAAAAATAAAAGATTTTTGATTTGATTTACAAAACGCGATACAATCGCAGAATTACAAAGATTTCACGATTACAATAATTCGAGAACAATATCTCGCACAGATCAATTTATATATTTCCCTTAAATATTTGATTTGTTTCAAATGAGAATGATATCCAACATGGAGAGTAGTAGAGGGCAAACCTTTATGGCGTACACCCTAGTTCGCGAATTTACCTTATGATTTCGCAAGAGGCAATGTACCTAAAGTGCGTCATATAAGGGGGTACCTATTAGGATCATTTTCATGAAAGATGTTTATCGTTTGAGACGAAACAAGTTATACAAAGGAAATCAAAACAAAGAAAAATGATTTGAATTAGCAATTAAATGGAAATTTTTGATAAAAGAAATGTTGAATACTAATCTAAATTTTTATTTGCATTCTGACATAGCATGAGGCAAAGAACATGGAGCGAGAGTTTCGCATGATGGATTCGCAATACTTCTTATATTTAGAGGATTAAGTACTTCTTATACTTCTCAAAGGATACTTCATACTTCTTATATATATTTCGAGGATTAAGTACTTCATATACTTCTTCAAGGATACTTCATACTTCGCATAATTCAAGAAACGATACTTCATATATACTTCTCAAAGCTTCGGAACTTCGCAAAAGAATAGAGGCAAGTACGTACTTTTCAAGTCCAGTATTCTTCCGCTCGTTCCTTCATTAACAAAGATCAAAGATTACTACAACAACAGATTTTTCCTTAAAGATCGCTCTTCAAGCAATATTCAAGGAAAAAGAGGCAAGATGTAGGATTCAAATATCGCACAACATATTCTCTTAGCGTGCGAGATTCAATTATTTTCTTAACTCGCGAGAGTGTCTCGAGAGAAGGTAGCAAGGCTCGAGAGAGTGTCTCGAGAGAAGGTAGCAAGACTCGAGAGAATGTCTCGAGAGAAGGTAGCAAGAGCCTGCGAAATCATTAAAGGGCTCGCGAGAATATAATTTTTGTATGTGTTTGTCATCCATTATGTAAACACCTATATAAAGAGGAGAGCGGGGAGAGAGAAAGGGGAGGAATAATTTTGGGGGAGACTTTTAGGAGGAGAGAGATATTTTTAGAGAGAGATTTATTTTCTTTATCATCTTCTTCCCCAAATAATTAGATCTAGAGCTCTAGAAAATATCCATTAATGGAGATTCTCAATGTAATTCAAATGTAACCTCAACAATCATAGTGAAGAATCGTGGATGTAGATCACATTGATCGAACCACGTAAAAATCTTATGTGTCTATTTAAATTTCTAGCACTTATATTTAAAATTTAGGTGATTAATATGATTTAGATCTACAAAATATAGTGAGGGGTGTAGTGTGGGATTTCCTGCTACTACAAACGAAAAACCCCAAAATATTTGAAATGATGAACCCTTTTCGGGAAATGATGTAACGAACCTGAAAGCGGTGTAACGATCTTGAACCGGACTCGACGAACCTGAAAAATGATGTAGAAAATTAATATGGTAATAAGTAAAGGGCAAATATGTAAAGTAAATTAGTCTTAACTAAACACTGGATGTAAAAACTAACGTAAGGGTACTTTAACACATTTCAAAATAACGGGGGTATTTTTTTTTTTTGGGTTCCTGAGAGAGGGGTACTTTATCAAAATTCTCAAACCCAAGAAAGAAAAGAAGAAGAAAAAACATGCATAAAAACGACAATGTACTCCGGGATAGCTTTGTGACCTTTGTCCCCTTTGGTAAATCGGTTGTTGCTGGAGTTGCGTTGAAATGGCCGTGCCATAACGCATGTTATATCACTGCGTTGCGCTAATGATAGTCAGCCCTATTAATATTTATATTTTTGATTGATTCTTATCGGATCTTCCATACCAAAATAATATTTGACTGACACTTTTAATGTTGCCCTATCAACAGTGTAACATGTGACGAAGCATATGTCATTGGACATGCTGGGTTGACAAAATTTGAACGGCGCAAATGTCAGATACGGAGATCCATAAAAATAAAACTAGTTTTCGTTTGTATACATCATACGTGCTAGGATGTTGCATTTTTTTTTATCATTAATGTAGATTTTGTGCATGGATTCTGTATATAAAGAATTCAACTAAATCACGTCAACTACTTTTATAAGATACGGAGTAGTAACTACGGGAATCATAAGTCAAACACCGGAGAAAGTCTTCTTCGTACTAACAACCTTTGGTCTGTTGGAAGAATGGCTCTGTGTGGCATGATTACATCATTGAAAGAGTCGTTATTTTATTTTTGTTTTGCAAATCAAACACAAATCAAAAGTTTTTTCTTTTATTTTTTTTCTAACATAAAAATATTATCTATAGCATCGTGGAAACGATTTGGTCAAACCAATCACCATTCCTTGAAATGAAAGTAAAAACCTTTGAAAACTCTAGTTCAATTCATCACGAAAAGCACTAAACATCCTTGGCTATGTTGTAAAAGGCGTTGGGCGAGCCTCGCCTAGGCGCCCAGGAAAAATAAAATTAGTTATGTCTTGGCGCCTTTTTTGCTAGGCGCTAGACCTACGCTCAATGCGCTTTTGGCGCCTAAGCGCTCCAGGCGCGGGCCTTTTACAACATAGCTCCTTGGCACTTGTATGATTTCATAAATTAAGCGTTCTATATATGTAATCTCCGGATGTTCTTTCTACCATATATAAGGAAGTAAATCAAGCGATAGACGGACTAGCTAATCATGCAACAAATATAAGTCAACGCATTATAGAAAGCTTCTCAACCATAATATGGGATCTTATGATACCAAATTTCTTAACCCAAATTATACCAAACGACTGCATGGGATAACTTCGTGTAATCTTAGTTTAATTTAATACATTTCTTATCAAAGGCTGGAGAGTGAATAACCTATCCATTACTGGTAAATGTTTTTGGCATTTGCTGCCTGCAACTATTTGTTGGTGTATTTGGAATTGTCGGAATGATATCGTTTTCAACAATGGGACGACAAGCTTCACGACACTTATACAAAACATAAAAACTCAATCTTTCTTCTGGTGTTAAAACTTGGAACCTTTGAAAGGGTTATGCCTTGATCAAGTCGTTGCTAATTGGGTTTTTTTTTTTTTTTTTTTTTTTTTTATATATATATATATATCTTAGTTTTTGTTCCTTTCTTGGTTTCTATCCAAGATGTATTAGGTTCTCTAATGTCTGGGGAGGTTGAGCATGTTCTTCCGCTCCTTTTGGGTTGCTTGCTTTATCTGTTTCCTGCTTACTCTTCGTAAGCTTCTTCAATATACTTCTTTTGCCGAGTAAAAAGAGAGAGAAAAAAATAAAAAAAATAATATGTATTTAATTATGCAGATGACCACCAAGTCCATGATTGATTTGAAGTCAAAATGGATTGACGGTTTGTATTTGTATTTGGTTTAATTTTCTTCTTTGACTTAAACTTTTCTCTTCCAAAAAAATCGGAGAGATTTCTTTCGAGCACTCTTGAAAAATCCAAATAAGAACCCCATTAGATGAGGGTATACCCAAAGAAATTTGGGTAACCGCCATTCTAGAATAATTGGTGCAGGAACATTTTAAGTTCGACTTTGTGCGCATTCGTCGCTGAATCTCATCCTTCAATCGTAATTTTGAGAGTCATATAACAAGAGACGAGATACTTAGTACATGTGGTGGTGTAACCATTCATTATTACTTTACCACTTAAGAAAACATGCCAAATTAATACTTTTTAAAAGACTGTGCACAAAAATGAATCCGAAATCTCCATAGTGACATTGTATTTCCTATATTGTTGGTATATTGGATTTTTGTGAGTTTTGATGAAAAACGGTCTCCAACGGAAATGCCAAGAGTGAATGTAGAATCTGATTTTGTGCACGCTTTTGAAAGAATATCTTTGTGACATTTCAATCTCATTCTCTGATATGATTTTGATTTTTGAGCGTTACTTAGCCAAGAAGATTCACACGATGCGTGGTCATTTGACTCATTTCTAATGAGTTGTTGTGTGGGCCTAATGGGCTTCCGACTGTCTTTCTTAGTAACTTCCCTCTGGCTCCGGGGCTCCGTAGATTGAATCTTTTTCTTTCAAAACAAAAGAGAAAAAGTACTAACAGTTTATGTCCTGTTCCTTTGTCTTTATTTCGTGTACATAGAATTACTTTCCTCTTCAATATAATATACGTGGTTTGCAGAACCAATCATGGACAGATGCTAGTTCCCTGATGTGACAAAACAGTACTTGATAATTCCTTATTTGGTATCATTTTGTCGTTACCTTAACGTCGTCTTTTCACTTTCTTTCTATGTTCTTTTGTTTTCAATAGGATGTTTAGAAAAGCCTAAAACATAAAAGGATCAAAAGGAAGGTACATAAATTAGAGCCAACAATAGAATGGGGTATTGGTGGTGTTAAGTTATTTATTGGGTGGTTGACACGGGTTTTCCACCAAAAAAAGAAGAAGAAAGAAAACGCATTACATAAAAGAAGCTATCAACATTTTCTCAATTTAGTGCGCAGCTTAACAAAGAAGCCCATCAAAATGATCTTAGGTGGGGTGGTGACTTTCGACTATGGATATTAGCTTTTAGGGTTTGTTTTAAGTCATTGAGCTATGATTTGGGAATGATTAGTTGATTACTATAGGTTTACTTTCTTTCTTTCGGTAATTTGTGGATTGTTAAAGACGCATTGATCCTTAAGGAAGGAATCGAGTAATTATGATTCGATAATTATATGCTTTAACACAAAGAAAAGCCACTTACATGCCATGGAAAGTTCGGTAAGTCGTTGTTTAATTTTAAGCATGCTAGTAACAACGAGGAGAAAGATTTTCATGCCTATGAATAGTTTCTCGAAAAGAAAGCAAGGTTAAGAGACCAACAATTGATTATCATCCCTAATGGAAGTGGGTTGTGAAGTAGATCTCAAAGTGATCATGAGCCTAAACCAACTGGTGAGCAAAATATTGCTCGCACCAACACAATATAGTTGTATGGTTCATGCACCCTCATAATGGAGCATATTAAAAATATAATTAGGGTAATGTGAATGCATGATACAAGATAAACAGTACTTTTAGGTAAATAAAGATAAATCGTACCACTAGAATGGGTTATTCATTTTTAAATTCTTTAACTTAGGTGTTAAATCGAAAATGATAGGTTAACCGACAACCAAATTCCTAGACTAGTCCCGCAACACACATATGGGGATCCAATTTTTGCCTTTTCTAATCAAATGTTGAGTCTTTTTTTCCGTCCATCAGATCCTATATCGGGATGAAACGCGGGTAAAAATTCGGTAAATGTATCGTCTTCCGTGTTAAATGTTAAATAATAGCAGGGTAATCATTGAATGATCAAATAGAGTTTTTATGTTGATAATCTTGTGTACTTATATTTTTATTTTGTAATTTTTTTTTTAATGTTTCGCTAAGGCTTATTCCTATGGGTGTTAATCTAGCTGCTAGATTAGCAGTCCACGTCAGCCAGGACTACTTCCTAAGTCCTATGAGAGTGCTAATCTAGCAGCTAGATTAGCAGCCCACGTCAGCTGGGACCACCTCCCAGCTCTGTTTGGTTCAGCGTCAGCGCTGTTTGGTTCAACGCGACCAATTTCAGCCGTCAGATCAATTTTTTATTGATTTTTGTGATCCGTGTGATTTTTGTGATGTTTGTGAGCGATGAACCATTCAGCGTAAAGGTGATTTTTGTGGTGCTGAACCATTCAGCGCTTCAATCTCGCTGCTACTTCACCTGCGAGCACATGCTAGGAGAAAGAACTAGTGTTAACTTTTAGGCCACACTTTTTTTTTTTGAATTGGAACACTTAACTGCTAATCTAGCCCATAGGACTTGGTCTAAGTCATTTGTTGTGATTCTAGTAGTGCCTTGATTATAACCAGGTTATATTGAATTTGTTGCGATATCATATGACCCCCAATTTCGAAAACAATAAGAATGTTAAAGAAATAGACTTCTAACAATATAGAAACCACATATGAGTAGGGGTGTTCATGGTCGGTTTTGGTTCGGTTTCAAGCCAAACCAAAACCGAAACCAGTACTATCGGTTTCTAAAAATTGAAACCAAACCAATCCATTAACCATTGGTTAGGTTTCCAAATGGTTCCGCCCGGTTTCGGTTTTTCCGGTGTTTTTGGTTAACCAATAATTATGTCAAACCAAAAAAAAAATTACACTAATTTACAGACAAAAATAGTATTGGTTTACAAAAATTTACAGACAAAAAATAAATAAAAAGAATATCAAGAGTAGTTAAAGCTTACTCTAAATCTAGAGATCAAAAGAAGATTTAACTAATGGTAGTGACATCTCTAATGAAAATTTAATCAATGATTTTTTTTTATCAATATTCGGTTAACCATTGGTTATTGGTTCGGTTTCTCTATCATACCAAAACCAAACCATTAATCTCGGTTTTCATCTTTTCTAAACCAAAACCAACCATTAGTTAATGGTTCGATTCGGTTTCCCCCTAATCGGTTTGGTTTGGTTCGGTTAACCAGTAACCATGAACACCCCTACATATATGAGAGAAAATCTTTGAAAAGTAGTTGCATAATGTAAAGGGAATTGAAAGAGTCGTAACAAAATAAATAAATAAATAATCCTAGACTCAAGTTGTAACCACGCCCTTAATAGCGAGTCCAAAACGTGATGACTCAATTTGGGTATCTGAGTGTCTTGTTTTATCTTTTGGTCATTAGTAACTTTATCTTGTAGTTATTTACTTTTACTGTTAGTGTAAGTTTTGTGTAAGATTATCTTTGTGAGTTGTCTTATACACTATCTTTTCTTTATAAGGACTATCAGGTGACATTCTGTTTCTTTGAGATTATTAATAAAACTACATCTTCTTGCAAATTTATCATGGTTTCATTCATCTAAGGGTTAGGATCCTTTAGGGTTGTCCTTTCTTACCTTTACTTACCTCGTCATCAAACTTTAACACACTTTATTAAATTTTAACGAAATTTATTATACTTCACTGGACTTCTAACTTATTTACCCATGATTATTTCTCTTTACCTAGTGGTTCTATATTTTTTCCACCTACCTTTCTATGTGGATAGGGAAAATCACGCTGCGCAAGACCAGCGCGCAGTCGAAACTCCCTGGTGCGCCACTCTAATGCCGGTGACTGGGCCTTTAAACTTCTTTTGTGTCAGGAAAATAAAAGTCGGTTTTCCGTTGCAAACATCCTTTCGTGAGCATGATATCTTAAACTTAGCTTCCACACCCTTTCAGCTTACCCTTGTTCCGCGAAGGGTGCAATGCCATAAAGGCTAATGCCGATGCATTCTTGCATGCATCACTGATTTCCGACTCATGTACAGGCATAAGGCATGCCTTAGACTTGCACTTATGCCTTCGGCGCCTAGCCGCGCAAGCCAAAACTTCTCGATGCACCACTTTGATTCCAATGACCAGGCCTTTAAACTTCACTTTGCGCCAGGCAAATGCACATCCATTTTTCTTTGCAAGCATGATGCCTTAAACTTAGCTTCTACACCGTTCCAACGTACCCTTGTTCTGCGAAGGGTGTAAGGCCATAAAAGTTAATGCATTCTTGCATGCATCGCTGACTTCATAGTCATGTACAAGCATAAGATATGTCATGGACTTGCACATAGGTCATTGTAAGCATGTTTCCATCTTCCTAACTTCACTTTGACATTGCTGAAAGCATGCACTGATCTTGCTCATGCCAAGGGTGTATCATTCATGCTCATTCCATACTTGTATTGCATCATCCTTGTGATGCATGTGGATTATTCAAGCTTACCTAACTTTTGTGCCAATTTAGCTTACTTTCCTTTCAATTCCCAATTCACAAATTGTTCATGCCTACGTTGAACGACTTGATAGGAAGTATGGACATTCATGGATATTGCCTACAAATCACATCATCAAGTATGGAAACAACAATCACTAGCGTCAAATAGCCGAGCCAGATGATTTGAGTTATTATAATGTTGTAATCACCTCACAATTAGATAATATGAGCGACAAGGTGATGGACCATCAATGATGCAACTCATTGCGGCTGCCTGCGTACCCTCCTCCGTACCTTAAAGGGATCAAATACTAATTATAGTTCATCGTCGTTGGGATAAGAAACTAAAGCCAAGTCGTGTTGCAAGTCCAAAGCCAAGTAATAGCCTAGTCCGCATAGGCAAAAAGGTAATTTAAAAATGATGCGCAAGAGTGAGCATCATTGGAATTTCCTTCGTTATGCACCATGGTTATGAATTCTTGGTTTCACAATGCCTAACGATGATGCCTAAGCATCATGAATCTCTCTCGAGTAGCTAGGCGCCATAATAATGCTTTTGTATCATGTGGGATTTACTGGCTAAGCTTTAAAGCTTAAGGCACATTCCTCATTAATGCACCTTCAACCAACTCCCCCTCCTTATATATATATATATATATCTTATTGACATTTATGCAACTTAAAATTAGGCAGCACTTTGACATGGTTGCTTCACTATTCATGGTCGTTTGTTATATATGCACCCCAAGTAATGCGCCATAGTGGTGCGTTATTCAGTTCTGGCTTGTTGGCCAACTTGAATATTGCACCATGATGGTGCTATATTGTTCTCGTCCAGTTACCAACTGGCGCGATGCATCATTGTGGTAAAACTTTTGGCCTTGGCCAACATGCCCATAATACGCAACCAAAGCTTTAAGATGAAGCTTCATCTCATGCAAATGACTCATCTTTGAGCATGCGCCATGCGAAAAAGTAAGGGTATTACATCTTCAGATACCTTTCTTCTCATCTTGGTAGTGGCGTAGCCGTCCACACCATCCCAACATGTACTACAAAATTACAATTACTTTTCCTTTTAAAAATATTGCTCGCTTTATCTCTATCAAACTTGATGAAACTGTTAGAACATAGCTCGGTTGAACCCACCAAGTGTTAGTATGTCAAGTTTGGTTGTCATATTTAGTGTGTCAAAACTTATCTAAGAGTCGCTTGATTTTGTACTAGAGACAACTTCGTTTAGGTTAGACTAGAAAGTCTAGGAATGTTTAGACATACAAGTATTACTCGAAGACCTGAAGAACGTGAAGAAGTAACGAACTACAACGATGACATCATCCTTCCTCTTGAGGTTAGTAATATTAACTTGAACTGTTTCATTCCTAACGTATCTTTCAAGTCGTGCTATATTGAAAACATAAGCTATGAAGTTGTGTATTGGATATATTACTCTAGTAGTGAGACATGATCACATGATCATAGTATTAGGGAATTAGACTACGAAGTATAACGCTTATCTTTTGAACTTCGTAGATATGACATCGACATAATCTTATGAATGTTGTTATGATTATGTGAATGGGTAATGGTGAAGATTTCATCCTAGGAATCAATGTTTTACATTTGTTTAAAGGAAGTACATTCATGAACTTGTTTTATGAATCGAAAGGGAAATCGCTAGGCTTCTTGGTACGGCTACTCATTGCAAATATTTGGATTAACAATATGTGTAAGATGGTAGAACCGATCGTAACTTTGTTATGTATCTTGGTACAAGTAATCACAATGCATGACTTATGATTTGGTATGACTGGTTTTTATTAATTAGTGTAACCTATCCTAAGTAAACACCTGAGATGGTATGATCGATATTTGTAATTGGTGAGACCGATCCTAGTAATTGGTGTGACCGGTCACAAATTGTTGTCTAATCGATCATAGTAAAACCGATCATGGTAATTGGTGTAACCGATCCTAGTAACTGGTGTGACCGATCACAAGCAATACCATGAGTAGTTGGTAACTAGTCCTGGTAATTGATGTAACCGATCCTGGTAACTGATGTAACCGTACCTGGTAACTTGTGTGACCAAACACAAGTGTTTCCATATTAAGGTATAACCGATCATAGTGATTGGTAGAACCTATTGAACCCATGTATGTGATTTGATATTTGATCAATCACATAGTAGTCTTGGAATACAGGTGAACCAATTCTAAACTTGTTTGGAAGTATGGTAAAGCCGATTCCAAGAATGTAAATATGAAAGATGATTTACAGAGAAAAGATGTCAACATACTATGAACACGGACAATAACTCTTATCATTTATTGTTCAAAGATATTCCTTAATACCCAAGGAGATCCTGGACCGAAATTAATTGAGAATCTTTTAATTGAGGTTTTTGGTTATATATGCTTTTAATTACCAGCAATTAAATGCATATCTCTACAGAATAAAAATTATTAATGAGCATTTACTAATTGAAGATTTTCTATTGAGAGATTTCGGAAATATTGGACAAGCATTTACTGGAATTATGAAAACCGAATCTTGCCATTCATTGCATATCTTGAGAATATTTTCGGTTTTGGAAATTCCTTGGTGTCCAAACATCCTTGGTCTATAAATACCTAAGTTTGCATTTCTAGCAAACTATCCTAAAAGCCAGGCAAACTTCGTCTTTTTGTTGTTTCTGGTGGAGCCGTCTATCCGGAGAGGAAAGTACCCTAATTAGGCGAAATCTCTTACGATCGCTCGTTTAAAGACTTTGGTGGGATCAAGAAGCTCTACGAGTACCGTTGGTGGGAAACTAGATATTTATAGTGTTATTATTTTTCGATTGATTTGATTGATTAACGGTTGTTGAAACTTTGATTGCACCTAGTTTTTTTATTCTTGAGAATCTTCTCTTCTGATATAAGATTCTCTCAAACTAGATCGAAGTATCGACCGGGATCTTTAGAACTGTTTGTAGCTCTAAAGACAACTTGTGATAATCCATTGTTAATAGACTCCGTTCTGTGCATGATTGATCACAAGAGATTCAAGTGGTGTTGTGCAGGTTTTAATTGAAGATCTAACATTTTCTGATATAACATTCTTGCATGCATTGCTGACTTCATAGTCCTGTACAAGCATAATGCATGTCATGGACTTGCACATAGGTCATTGCAAGCCTGTTTCCAGCTTCCTTACTTCACTTCGACATTGCTGAAAGCATACACTGATCTTGCTCATGGCAAAGGTGCATCACTTTGGATCATTCCATACTTGTATTGCATCATCCTTGTGATGCATATGGATTATTCAATCTCTCCTAACTTTTGTGCCAATTTAGCTTACTTTCCTTTCAATTCCCAATTCACAATTGGTGCATGCCTGCGTTGAACGACTTGATAGAAAGTATGGGTATTCAAGGAAATTGATTGCAACTCACCTCATCAAGTATGGAAACAACCATATCTTGCGTCGAATTGCCGATCTAGATGATCTGAGTTATCATAGCGTCGCAATCACCTCGCAATTAGATAATATGAGCGACAAGGTGATGGATCATCAATGTTGCTCATTGCGGATGCCTACGTAACTCCTCCGTACCTTAAAGGTATCAAATAATAATTGCAGTTCATCCTCGTTGGGACAAGCAACTAAAGTCAAATCATGTTGCAAGGTTAAAGCTAAGCAATAGTTTAGTCCGTATAGGCCAAAAAGTAATTTGAAAATGATGCGCAAGAGTGTGCATCATTGGAATTTCCTTCGTTATGCACCATGGCAGTGCATTCTTAGTTTCACAACGTTGTAACAATGATGCCTAAGCATCATGAATCTCTCTCGAGTAGCTAGGCACCATGATAATGCTTTTGTATCATATAAGATTTACTGGCTATGCTTTGAAGCTTAAGGCACATTCCTCATTAATTCACCTTCAACCAACTCCCCCTCCTTATATATATATATATATATATATATATATATATGTCTTATTGACATTTCTGCAACTTAAAATTAGGCAGCACTTTGACATGGTTGCTTCACTATTCATGGTCGTTTGCTATATATGTACCCTAAGTAATGCGCCATAGTGGTGCATTATTCAGTTCTGGCATGTTAGATAACTTGAATATTGTACCATGATGGTGTTACATTGTTCTCTTCCGATTACCAAATCGCGCGATGCATCATTGTGGTAATACTTCTGGCCTTGGCCAACATGCCCTTAATACGCAACCAAAGCTTTGAGATGAAGCTTCATCTCATGCAAATGACTCATCTTTGAGCATGCGCCATGCGAAAATGTACGGATGTTACATCTTCAGATACATTTCTTCTCATCTTGGTAGTTGCGCAGCCGTCCACACCATCCCAAGTGTACTACAAATTTACAATCACTATTCCTTTTAAAAATATTGCTCGCTTTATCTCTATCAAACTTGATAAAACTAATAATCTTATCTAGAAATCTTAACTTTCTTCTATCCTTATTAGTGCTTATCTTTTTGTCTACTTAACTGTATCTCTTGTTGCGCCTCTAGAAACCATTACCAGTTGCATATCAAGATACACATAATCTTTCCTACTTCAAATGGCTGAAATGAGGCAAATTCATGAATAACTGCTTGAATGCTACTTTCTATCGTCATGTTACTACTGATGTTCACGGATGTCATAAAATTGTTGAGGTTTGGAAATATCTTACTGCTTCTTTTACAAATCAATCTATACAAGAAAATCTATGCTTAGAAACCAGCTTCTTAGTGTCTTCATGGTTCTTTGCCTAATTATGCTTATCTTCATGAGAAGGAAACTATCATTGATTCTTTGGCTGCTATTAATGAAGTTTTCCTTATTAGTGACATTGTGAGGTATGTACTCAATGGTTTGGGAACCGAGTATCATGATTTTTTAATTGCAGTTTAGAATCGTGATGCAAAAATCTCTAAAACAATATTATTTTAGATCTTGCAAAAAAAATTACTGTAAGAACTTTTAAATCTAGTTATTCGGATTATAACCTGTTAGAGCATTGCTCGGTTGAACCCACCAAGCGTTGGTATGTCAAGTTTGGTTCTCATATTTTAGTGAACCAAAAATCATTTAAAGAGTCGCTTGATTATTTACTAGAGTCAAATTCGTATAGGTTAGCTTGAAAGTATTAGGATATGAGACATTACAAGTATTACGTGAAGACTTGAAGAATGTGAAGAAGTAAGGTGCTACAACGACGACATCATCCTTCCACTCGAGGTTAGTAACATTTGACTTGAACTGTTTCATTCCCTAATGTATCTTTCAAGTCGTGCATATTGAAAACATATATAACTGCGAAGATGTGAATGATTATACTCTAGTTAGACATAATATTAAGGAATTTCAATACGAAGCATAACGTCTATCTTTTGAACTTCGTATATAAGACATTGACATAATCGTATGAATGCTATTGTGATTATGTATGGGTAGGGGTGAAGATTTCGTCCTAGGAAACAATATTTTACATTCGTTTAAAGGAAGTACAATTCATAAACTTGTGTTATGAATCGAAAGGGAAATCGCTAGGCTTATTGGTATTGTTATTCATTGCAAATCTTTGGATTACCAATATGTGTGTTTAGTATAACCGCTCATAACTTGTTTATGTTCTTGGTAAAACAATTCACAAGGCCTGACTTTTGTATTGGTATGACTTTTATTAGTGAAGCCGATCTTAAGTAATCACCTGAGATGGTATGATCGATTTGTTGTAATTGGTATGACCAACTCTAGTCATTGGGTAACCGATCCTAGTAAGAGGTGCAACCGATCACAAAAGGGGAATCGATCCTTGTAAGAGGTGCAACAAGTTTTTAGTAATTGGGGAACCGATCCTATGAACATGTGCACCAAATACAAGTTAGATACCATATATATGTGGGAACCGATCCTAGTACCTAGTCAACAAAGTTTTGGTAACTTGCGTGACTAATTCTAGTACCCACATGGAGGTAGAACAGAAACTTGTTTTGGTAGAACCGTGAAACCCATGATTGGTGATTTGATAGGATAATCAATCACATAGTTCTTGGAAGTCAGATGAACTAATTCTAAACTTGTTTGGAAGTGTGGCAAATCGGTTCCAAGATTGTAAATATGAAAAAGGATTTACAAAGTAAAGATGTCGACATACTTTGAACATGTGCAGTAACGCTTATCTTTATTGTTCAAAGATATTCCTTAATAGCTAAAGGAGAATCTCGGATCGAAATAAATTGAGAATCTTTTAATTAAGGTTTTTAGTTTTATATGCTTTTAATTTCCAGCAATTAAAATGCATACCTTTAGAAAATAAAAATTGGTAATGTGTATTTACTAATTGGAGATTTTTTACTGAGATTTCGGTCAATATTTGGACAAAGCATTTCCAGGAATTATGGAAACCGAATTTGGAAATATATTGCATATCTTGAGAATATTTTCGATTTTGGAAATTCCTTGGTGTCCAAACTTCCTTGGTCTATAAATATTGAAGTTTTCATTTCAAGCAAACTAATCCTCAGAGCCAGCAAAACTACCTTATTGTGTTGTTACTGGTGGAGCCGTCTATTCGGAGAGGAAAGTAACCTAATTAGGCGAAATCTCTTACGACCGCTCGTTTTAAAGACTTCTTTGGGATTGGTAAGATCTACGAGTACCGTTGGTGGGAAACTAGATAATTGCAGTTTATTATTAGTTTTCGATTGATTTGATTGACTAACGGTTGTTGAACTTTGATTGCACCTAGTTTGTTTATGCTTGAGAATCTTCTCTTCTGATATAATATTCACTCAAACTAGATCGAAGTTTCGACGGGGATCTTTAGATTGTTTGTATATCTAAAGACGTCTTGTGATAATCCATTGTTAACAGACTCCGTTCTGCGTGTAATTGATCACAAGAGATTCAAGTTTATTGTGTGCAGGTGTTTATTGAAGATCTAAGAAGATTTGAAGACGAAGAAGATTTCTGATTTGGGTTCATAATCTTTGGTGTGCACAAAACTTGATCGGCCGGGGATCCAACTATAATCGGTTTATCCTTGTGATAAATTTGATTGATTAGTTGAGTAGATCGGAATCAATACGATTCTTTGTGATTCAAAGTATTGATTACTTAATCTTAACAATTACGTTGGTAGTTGTTGAAAAGATAGATCTAAGGACCGGACAAAGGAGTTTATTGGAATAAACATAAGAGACTTTTGTCAAACTCATATCACTTGATTGAAAAGAGTTGTTACCGAACAGATTTGTTGTTCCTTTACTGTGAATACGAACCAAAGGAATTGTTCCAACTGCGTGACTTATTGTAAGTTGGAGGCACAGGGATATAGATGGAACTAGGTGAACTATAGGTTCAGTTGCTTGGTCTCAACTATACGAAGTTGGTTTAGATTTTGTATAACGGATTAATCCGGTGATTCAATCTAATCAATATTCATGCAATTATTTGCGTTTGAAGTGATTCTAATTTATTGCCTCTAGTAGATATTCCTTAATAGCTAAAGGAGAATCCCGGATTGAAATAAATTGAGAATCTTTTAATTAAGGTTTTTAGTTTTATATGCTTTTAATTTCCAGCAATTAAAATGCATATCTTTAGAAAATAAAAATTGGTAATATGCATTTACTAATTGGAGATTTTCTACCGAGATTTGGTCAATATTTGGACAAAGCATTTCCGGGAATTATGGAAACCGAATTTGGAAATATATTGCATATCTTGAGAATATTTTCGGTTTTGGAAATTCCTTGGTGTCCAAACTTCCTTGGTCTATAAATATTGAAGTTTGCATATCAAGCAAACTAATCCTCAGATCCAACAAAACTACCTTGTTGTGTTGTTACTGGTGGAGCCGTCTATTCGGAGAGGAAAGTAACCTAATTAGGCGAAATCTCTTACGACCGCTCGTTTTAAAGACTTCTTTGGGATTGGGAAGCTCTACGAGTACCGTTGGTGGGAAACTAGATAATTGCAGTTTATTATTAGTTTTCGATTGATTTGATTGACTAACAGTTGTTGAACTTTGATTGCGCCTAGTTTGTTTATTGTAGTAGCAGGAAATCCCACACTACACCCCTCACAAGAATTCACATAATCAAATCATTTTAAGATGAACAATTATAGTCTTTATTGATTAAACTCACAAATGTTACAAGATGAAAAGGAAATAAGCTAAAGAACTAACAACCGTTCTAAATTTCTCTCTCTTAATGACTTGCCCAACACTCGAAAAAGATCTCCCCTCTCTTAAGCCTGTTAAGCTCTTTATATAGGACATTAATAGTGGATGACAGCTAAGCTGTTCTTTATTTTCGGATCTGACTTGCGACACTCTCGCAAGTATTCAAATGTTAAATCTCGCAACACTCCTAAATCTCGCTAGGTCTTCACATCTTTCTCGTGTTCATGCTGTCGTCATCCGTTGCGTCATTTATATTACCCATCTGTGATACCTTCGCAATGTGACGTTTATGGATTTCGCAAGGGTCTTGGTGTTGCGATATTCTGATCCTACATCTTGCCTCTTCTCATGTTTTCTCTGCGAAGGAGAGAATGTCATGAGAATTAGTACTTTCAAAATGCCGCAGTTGTTCATTTTTTCATATTTTTCTGTATTGACATGATTTTGTACTTTTACGCAGAATTTATTACACGTATCTCTTCCTCCATCCATTTCTTGACACGTCTTTTTCAACCGTCACTTCTCAACCGTTCATGTCTACTCTTCGCATTAAATTTGTTTGCATTTTCGAGAATCCTTCTCTCTATATATATCTTTCTTACTCCTCTCTTCTTCTTTTTTACTCTCCTTCTTGTTTTCTCTGCAATTTTTCTTCTTCATCTCTCCGTAACTTCCGCTTCACATCAGAACTTCTTTTTTACTTCTTTTGATCTTCAATCTTCTATTCATTCCCGTACTCTGAAAGATGCCTCCAGTTGGTCGCAGATATGAAAGTCTTTTGAAGTTCAGAAAGATTTTGAAGAGAAAGGTTTCATATTATCCACTATTCCCAATCAAGAATCTAAATCCATTCTCTCTGCCAAACTGTTTGCTGATCATCATTGTGATGATCAAAAAATCATAATTTGCTAGGTTAGATTCTCGCTGGCCTTCTCATTCCTCTCTATGACCCTGATCTTCCCCTGTTTTATGAAATTCTTGCTAATGCGAAATTATCGCGAGCTATCTACCAATTGAGCGGAGATTGTATCCGCTTAATGCTTGGGTTCGCCAACCGTGGTGCTGGTAAGGGATCTCTTTATCCCAAAGAAGTCAGAAATCCTAAATTTGAGGACTTAGAGATATTCGCTGAAAATATACAGTAGAGAGCTTCTTCGAAAACTATGAAATAATAAACATGAAGAACGATAGAACTCGCTGGGGTGCACGCTTGAAGAGAAAAGAAAATGTTGCCAGCGATAAAATACTTATGCAGGATATCGACTGGCATTCTGGAAAGAACAATGTTCCTCGTCATTCCAAAGACGACAAATGGTGCGTCTTCCCGCTACTTTTGAAAGGACCTTATATTTCAGGTTCAAATGTGCTCCCTGCGAATCTAGCGAATTATCAGCCTTGGGTTTTTAACTGGCCTGAGAAATCAAAAGAGGTATGCTTCTTAAATTTCGCTCAATTTATAATCTTCACTCCTTTTTATACCTATTAATCTTGCGAAATTTTCAGATTATCAAGTTGAGAAAGAGCTACAAAAGAAATGCTATGGCAAGTACCCTAGCAGCACTCCATTCGATCACGGATGAAGTAAGAAATACTTTTCTTTATTATTTTTAACAATATTGTTGCCTCTATTTCTTATCTTCATTCTTGTGCGAAGGTTGGTGCTGAAGTTACTGAAGAAGAAGAAAGTTCTAAGGTTGCGAAGACCAAAGGCAAGGGTAAAGGTTCTCTTCGTAGGGAGAAGTCTACTGCCCCACCTTCAAAGAAACGAAAGATTCAGTCCAGCGAAAGCTCTGATGAAGATAATGATGATGTTGATACTTCTCTCGCAAAGGAGAATTTTCCGACTGAATCTTCTATGGCACAACTGTCCAGCATCTTCTCTGACTCCATGTAAGGGATTGGAGATGATCGTCTCTCTCGTACGTGCAAAGCTCTCGCGAGTATCTGTGATGCTCCTTTACTAGAGGGTGATGATTCTCTTCATGGGCTCTCCAGATCAGTAACTCCCAGCTTTTTAAATTCGCTTGGTGTCTTGGTATGTCTTTGTTCCCTTATTTCTTCATAATTTTGATTTTAAGTTATATCTTGATAATTTATTTACTTTCCTTTATAGTCCGGGAGAGCTTCCTTCGTTGTTGCCTCAGATATTGAGAAAAGGTGCAGTATTCTCGAAAAGAAGAATCTTCAACTTCGCAAGAAAAATGAAGAATTGGAAATCAAGTCGCTGTTGCTCTTCGCAAGAGAAATGAAGAATTTGAAACTGAAGCTGCTACTCTTCGCGAGAATACCAAGCAACTAGAAGTTGATTCTTCCGCTCAGAAGAATAAGATATCTAGTCTTCAAAGCGCCAACCAACAACTTTATGGTATGAGACTTTTCTCTTTTCCTTTGTTTTGTTCTCTCATTATCTTCCCTTATCTGACTTACCATTTTCGCAGACGTTTATAACCTTTCTGATGAAGCCATTATTCTTAACTCATTCCCTGATCCTATGGATAACAATGCCCTTCTTGATCACCTCAACGATTCTTTGAATAATTTTTCAAATAACACGATTAAATCTCTTCCTCTAAACGAACTTCAATCCAAATTTCGCCTTTTAGAAATTGATCATAGATCTAGTTTAGGCTTAGCCAACCAATTTAAACGTCTATATCTTAGTTCTAAAGAGAAAATTAATACTTTAAGGAAGAAAATCAGTGATCTAATAGATGACAAAGATCGCATCGCTAGTCAAGGTGCTCAAGCATTAGCGAAATTCCAAAAGACTCTTCTTGAGGTTCAAATTGAACGGGATGAATCCATCCGCAAAAATGCTATTCTTAGCGAAAGAGAGAATCAAATTCGCTCCCTTCTTCTCATAAACAATGACGATGAATTCGCTTGGGCTGCGAAGGTTCTAGATGACGCCAAAAATAATTTAGGTGTTAACGTTAGTCTTCAAGCTGAGCATACGGCCTTGATTAGGGATATGATTTCTGACAAAGAAGGTTGTTAATTATTCTTCTTTATTTAACTGTTTGTTTTTCATGAAATTGTCATTAAGTTGCTGATTCATTGTCATATATTCGCAGAGGCTGAAGAGAGATTTCGCAAAAGAATTGAAGAACTTGAATTGAGAAGGAGCAGCTCGCAAAGAACCTTTCTTCTCGAGATGACAAATATTCTAGATTGAAGAGGCAACTACAAATTACTATTGTGAATTTCAAGAATGATGCTACTCTTTTTCGCAATCAGACTATTAAGATGGTCTGTGACTACAACAGCATTCCTCATTCTACATACCCTTGCCTCCTTGATGAAATCCCTAAGAATGTGCCTTGTTTGGATATCTCTGACAGCGATGCTAGCGAAGAAGAGGAATCTGATGAAGATGAAGAAATAGAAGAATATGATGAAGATAAAGAAAATGAAGAAGGAGAATCAATCAAGAAATAGTTCTGTTTTCTTCCTTCTCTTTTTGTAATATCTGTACATTCATTTTTTTTAATCTTCTATTTTTGTAATCTTTTGTTATGAGTTTCTTGGATCTTCAAATCCAAGCTCTACTTTTCTTTGTTCCTTTTCGCACATTGTTAAAAGAACAATTCTTTTTGCAATATAGTTAATCAATACATTATCAATCTTTTTCATACTATGAGTGCATAAATCTATCATATGAAAACAAATAACATGTTCTTATTTTATTCATTCCCATACTTGCCTCTGTTATTTGTTTACAAATGAAAGATTAAGCAAGTTATTTTTGAATGATAACATGCCTCAATCTCGCAACTGTTATTATTGAATTTTCGCAATCAAGTATTTCTTGGTTGTTTCCAAGATCCTCTTATATGTGGTCTTATTTTGCCTTCCTAGTTAAAGGTCTTACTGTGCCACCTCTTGTCATTGCGACAAAATCGCAGGACGTCTTTACACTTTCATGTAATGAATCATTGATCTTGCCTTATCATTTCTTTAGTATTGTAGCCTCTGCAGGATATTTTTATTGCGACAATATGACAGGCCTAAAAATTCTTGCGAACATAAAGCCCCATGACATTGCCGTCTTGCGACGAAATCGCAGGACGTCCTTACATTTTCATGTACCGACCCATTGATCTCGTCTTATCTTTGTCTTTTGTATTATTGCCTCTTCAGGATTGTCGCACAAATATGACAAGCCTAAATTTTCTTGCGAAAATAAAGCCTCATGACATTTGCGTCTTAAGACACTTATCAGCTCCCTAATGGAGGGTGCCGCCTTATCTTCCCCCGGCGCCCCTTCAATGAGGCATACTTCGCCATACAAGGCTAGCTCCCCCATCCGGTCTTAACAACAACCAGGTTGTTTTCGCAGCCTCTTATCCCTTTTGCCTATAGGGCTTATGGTTACGAGACTGCACCTTAAGTGGAGTTTTCTTCGGCCGAGTGAAAGATAAGCCAAGACTTGCCAAGAATGGCCGAGACACTTCAAATGCCCCTGCACTCTTGGCTCAACCGTGTACCTCGCGCCTTAGTCAAATGTCGACTCCTTAGAAGAGACCCTCGGTCGTCCAATCTAAGTCATAAGCTTAGATTGAAAATCCAAGGTACCTCCCCTGGATGGGCTTTATTGACCCCAATTCTCCATGACTCGGGTTACAGGGGCGGTGTAACATTTTCCCTGAGCCATGCAATAGGTACCCCCTTCTATGACGCACTTTAGGTCTTACATTTGCCTCTTGCGAAATTTTGATTTCGCGAACTAGGTGTACGCCATAGTTGGTTCGCCTCTGTCTGATTAATTTGTTGATTCTTCTGCATATAAATTCTTTTGTAATTTTGCAATCTCATCTTTATCATTCATAAAATATATTCTCTTCTTCTGCATATCAACTCTCTTTCGCAATCTCATCTATGTTATTCATAAGAAAATTTTTCATTTTTTTTTTTTTTAAAGTCAAACCAATTATACATTTTTCTTTCACCTCCCAATTTCTACTTCGGCAGTCAACAAGTACATTCATTCTTTAAGTCTCTTATTTCTGCTACTTTCTGCCTCTACATTTTTGAATTTTTCTGTCATTTTCTTGTCTGTTGTGAAGCCTTCGCCACTTCTTATCTTCATCATATATTGGTTTCGCAGCATTTCTTCTTCTCTCTGTTCTATTACATCTACCATCAATCTTTCACCTTTTTGTTTTTCTTTGATGTTGTGTTTCAAATTCTTCTTCTTCGCAAGATTCTATATCAATCTCATAACACTTCTTTCCTTCAACCCAATCTCCTTTTATGATTCCAACACCAGTGGGATGAGGGAACTTGATACATTGATGGAAAGTAGATGCCACACCTAAAATCTCATGTAACCAAGGTCGCCCAATCAATGCGTTGTAGGGTGATTCTACATCAACTACGCAGAATAAAATTTCAGAGGACAGTCCTTTCAGTGGAATTCGCATATGAACTTCTCCTTTAGGCTTATTTGCAGTACCGTTGAAACCATAGATTTTGTAAGTTGAAGGTATCAGATCTTCATCTTTCCCTCCCATGGTTTTGTAAGTATGATAAAAAAGGATATTCACGGAACTTCCAGTATCAATCAAAATTCTGTTGATTGCCCATGAATTCTTGGCTTCATCATCTTCATCCTCGCTAGGTTTTGGGTTAATCTCCAATCTTACCACTAATGGGTTGTCGTGCATTTCTCCATCCTCAGGTACTTCTTCTGCAGTAAAAGATATAATCTGTTTTTGCCATTCCTTCAGTGGCGATGTCTTCGCAATATTCATTATTTCTCTATTATCGGCATCTCTTGCGAAAACCCTATTGAGAATGTTATCATGAAAATCTTCAATTGTCATGTACGAATGTACGATAGAGTTACAAAACAGATTCTTTGCCTTTGCTCCAACTTCTATGACAAATGTTTCTCCTCCTTTTGTTGTATTTACTCTGCGAATTTCTGGCGGTGGTGGTAATGGTTGAGACTGAGATTGATTTTTTAAAAAATGATCTAGTTTCCCTTGGTATATCATTCTGAGGATAATTCTTTTTATGTTTCTGCAATCATTTATTGAGTGTCCATGAAATGGTGATAAGAACAAAATTCATGACTTCTATCGCTCGGAGGTGGTTCACTTCCCATGTTCCATGGTGCGGGTATGTTTTCCATTAAGATTATAGCTTCCCATATTTTCTCCACACTAGCATTCAATGGCGGCATCTTAATTTCTTCCCATATTATCCTGTGATTTCGCTGCCTTCTGTGATAGTTTTGCCTCTGACCTCCATAAGTTTCTTGTGGCTGATCGAGTCTTTGAATTTTGGTCAAGAAGCACTCAAGAGCAAAATAATCAAGATGGTTATTGAAATCACAATATCAATCTTCAATCAATCCCTGTTTCTAGCGCCATATGTAGTAGCAGGATATCCCACACTACACCCCTCACAAGAATTCACACAATCAAATCATTTTAAGATGGACAATTATAGTCTTTATTGATTAAACTCACAAATGTTACAAGATGAAAAGGAAATAAGCTAAAGAACTAACAACCGTTCTAAAATTTCTCTCTCTTAATGACTTGCCCAACACTCGAAAAAGATCTCCCCTCTCTTAAGCCTATTCGGCTCTTTATATAGGACATTACATAGTGGATGACAGCTAAGTTGTCCTTTATTTTCGGATCTGACTTGCGACACTCTCGCAAGTATTCAAATGTTAAATCTCGCAACACTCCTAAATCTCGCTAGGTCTTCACATCTTTCTCGTGTTCAGGCTGTCGTCATCCGTTGCGTCATTTATATTACCCATCTGCGATATCTTCGCAATGTGTCGTTTATGGATTTCGCAAGGGTCTTGGTGTTGCGATATTCTGATCCTACATTTATGCTTGAGAATCTTCTCTTCTGATATAAGATTCACTCAAACTAGATAAAAGTTTCGACGGGGATCTTTAGACTGTTTGTAGATCTAAAGACATCTTGTGATAATCCATTGTTACGAGACTCCGTTTGTGTGTGATTGATCACAAGAGATTCAAGTTGATTGTGTGCATGTGTTTATTGAAGATTTGAAGATGAAGAAGATTTCTTATTTGGGTTCATAATCTTTAGTGTGCACAAAACTTGATCGGCTGGGGATCCAACTATAATCGGTTTATCCTTGTGATAGATTTGATTGATTAGTTGAGTAGATCGGCATCAATACGATTCTTTGTGATTCAAAGTATTGATTGCTTAATCTTAACAATTACTTTGGTAGTTGTTGAAAAGATAGATCTAAGGACCGGACAAAGGAGTTTATTGGAATAAACGGAAGAGCCTTTTGTCAAACTCATATCACTTGATTGAAAAGAGTTGTTACCGAACAGATTTGTTGTTCCTTTACTGTTTGGAATACGAATCAAAGGAATTATTCCAAGTGCGTGACTTATTGCAAGTTGGAGGCGCAGGGATACAGACGGAACTAGGTGAACTATAGGTTTAGTTGCTTGGTCTCAACCATACGAAGTTGGTTTAGATTTTGTATAGCGGCTTAATCCTGAGAGTATTCAATTCTGGACAAGGTCCCGGGGTTTTTCTGCATTTGCGGTTTCCTAGTTAACAAAATCTTGATGTGTCTTTTACTTTTCTATTTCCGTAATTATAATTGTTTTATTATAATTAGAAGTAAAATACACAAACATTAATTCTTATTTACTTGATAGCAATTATATTGTGTTTGGTTAAGTTTGAACCTTTTATCAAGTAAACATACTTCGTTGTTGTATTGTCTCGATCTTGTATCCATAGTCAATCACACAAGTTATCTTGTTGTCGTATTGTCTCGATCTCGTATCCATAGACGATTACACGAAGTGTGAACCGATTAGTTGTATTGTCTCAACTCAGTCTATAGACAATCACTTTCGGAGAAAGGACTTATAGGTGGAAAAGTTTTAAATTGAGGTATATTTGGGTACCCTCGTCTTTTCATAACCAACCCAAAGTTTACAAATCTCACAAACCCCCAACTTCTTATACTGATTACTTATCCATGAAATGTTAGGTCCGTAGGCAAATATGTCACTTATCCAACAAATATAAATAAAAATACACCTCATTCAGAATGGTGCACCTCAAGCAAAAGTACCCATATCACACCACATAATCCTCAAGTAAATATATGTATTCAAGTAAATGATGCCTCCTTCTCTGAAATTTCATGCTTCTTCGTAGCAACTCAATAGTTACCTGATTCTGCAACTTCTCAGCGACCAATGATTCAAATCTTCTAACCAACACATTCAACTATAATGGTTTTTCTCAAGTTATGATTGGTTGGTGGTTTTGTTTTTCTCAACAAACTAATAGGTCAAGTTTTACCTATTAGTTTGATTGGTGGTTTTGTTTTTCATACTTCTATAGTAACATTTCACTTATCTAATGTTTGTTGTGTTCCTAGTTTTTCAGAAAAATTTAATATTCGTTGGCTAATTTACTGAGGAAAAAAACTGCACATTTTTCTTTTGAACTTGGGGTATGAGATCAAATATTTTAAACCTGTCCAAATTTTAGCAGAGGGTCTTGAAAGTAAAAATTTGTACCCAATTTCATCTCATATCGTATCTATTAGATAATTACTCGGTTTAACCCACTGGCATTGGTGTGTCAAGTTAGTTGTCAAATTTAGATGACAAAACACATTCTTGATTTAGTCTCTTAAAGTCAGTCTCGAACTAGATTAACTTTAAGAAGTGGAGTATAGAACAAAAGTTATCCTTGAGATTAAAGACTCAAGAAGACATCTATGGAGAACTTCATCAAAGGTTAGTATCAAATACTTGATTCTCTTATTTGCTCTATCTCTCTATCTATCGAAACAAAGTGCTCACTCTATCGAACAATTCTGATGAAGGTAAATATAAATCTATTTATACACTTTGAGGATACTTGAGCCCAATAATTTAGTGAGAATGACCTTTATCCCTGGAAATTTCCTCATGTTGTACGTAGTAAATGACAATACGAACCCAACTTGCCAAGAATTACTTACTTCCGAGTTATAACGAAGAAATTATGAGTGATTTACTAAAGTAACACTTTGTAAGAGCATAGCTCGGTTGAACCCACCAAGTGTTGGTATGTCAAGTTTGGTTGTCATATTTTAGTGTGTCAAAACTCATCTAAGAGTCGCTTGATTATGTACTAGAGACAACTTTGTTTAGGTTAAACTAGAAAGTCTAGGAATGTTGAGACATACAAGTATTACTCGAAGACCTAAAGAACGTGAAGAAGTAACAAACTACAACGACGACATCATCCTTCCTCTTGAGGTTAGTAATATTGACTTGAACTGTTTCATTCCTAACGTATCTTTCAAGTCATGATATAATAAAAACATAATCAAGTTTGTGTATTGGATATATTACTCTAGTAGTGAGACATGATCATATGATCATAGTATTAGGGAATTAGACTACGAAGAATAACTCTTGTCTTTTGAACTTCGTAGATATGCATCGACATAAATCTTATATGTTGTTATGATTATGTGAATGGGTTATGGTGAAGATTTCATCCAAGGAAATAATGTTTTACATTTGTTTTAAAGGAAGTACATTCATGAACTTGTTTTATGAATCGAAAGGGAAATTGCTAGGCTTATTGGTACGGCTATTCATTGCAAATCTTTGGATTACAAATATGTGTGAGATGGTAGAAAAGATCGTAACTTTTTTATGTATCTTGGTATAACTAATCACAATGTCTGACTTATGATTTGGTATGACTAGTTTTCATTAATTAGTGTAATCGATCCTAAGTAATCACCATGAGATGGTATGATTGATATTTGTAATTGGTGTGACCGATCCTAGTTTATGGTGTGACGATCACAGAGTATTGTGTAATCGATCCTTGTAATTGGTGTAACCGGTCCTAGTAATTGGTGTAACCGATCCTAGTAATTGGTGTAACTGATCCTAGTGACTGCTGTAACCGATCACAAGCAATACCATGAGTATATGGTAACCAATCCTGGTAATTGATGTAACCGATCCTGGTAACTTGTGTGACTGATCACAAGTGTTTTCATATTAGGGTATAACTGATCCTAGTGATTGTTAGAACTGATTGAACCCATGTAAGTGATTTGATATTTGATCAATCACATAGTAGTCTTGGAATACAGGTGAACCAATTCTAAACTTGTTTGGAAGTGTGGTATGGACGATTCCAAGAATGTAAATATGAAAGATGATTCACAGAGAAAATATGTCAACATACTTTGAACACGTACATGATAGGTGTAGAATACACCGTATTTACTATATAGAGTTTATGCTTTCTTTGCTATTTTTCTTGTGAATTATGTACTTTACGCGTGCTTTTGAGTTATTAGGTACTCTGGAGTCGCACGGAGGAAAAGAAGTTTTAAATCATCCCAATTGGAGCAAAAGGCGAAGCTATCGGCGAAAGAACGAGGCCATTCGGGTCCGTATGAGAAGGTTGTAAGCAAAGTCAACAATTAAGCTTATCGGTTCCCAGATCGACAATACAAGAGATTTATTGGTGGCCCATATCCATTATCAGGGTGCCCTAATAATGGCCGTACAGGCAACCTTATCATTTGGTCGAGAAATTGTTCTCAGCCTCAGAATTGTTGTTTCTGTGAAAGAGAAGTGAGAGCTGAAAGTGAGAAAAATGGCTGCTGTTGAATCCAGAAATGGATCTGGGAATTGCTAAATCGATGAGCTCTGGATTTGTCTTGAAGAACCGATGGGCACGAGAAGAGCAAATGGTAGAGGAATTGGAGTGAATTAGGGTTTGAACAGGTGAAGCTGTGATGATGGAGTTGAGTTAAATCCTAGAGATTTGAAGGTATGGTATATGCTTGAAGGGCTTTAGATCGAGATGGAGAGTGCTGTTCTGCTGATGGATTTGTGAAGAGCTTTTGGCGATTGAATCTGGGGGTTCTCATGGAAGAAATAAGGGTTGGCTGCTGTTGAGAGTGATTGATTGAGTCGATGGATTTGACATTGAGTGATTAAGACACTGCTGCTGTGAGATCAGAAATTGGAAGGGAGTGAATGGGTTTGTGATAAACAAGGCAATGATGCGGCTCAGTGGCTCGAGGTGAAGTTTGAACTCGAAATAAGAGAGAGACTTTGATTCAGTTGCAGGGAGATGGTGTTGGTAGAAGGAGTTGGTACTCGAGTCTGGGTTGAACTACAGGAATTGAGGCTCAGGTAGTGAGACTGATGCTGTTGAAGCTGCAGTGAGGACTGGTGGCATTGAGAGCTTGGCAGGGTGACTTGAGGATGTGGTGATCGAAGCTGCAACTCATGTGTTGGGTCTGTTGCAGGCAATGCAATGAGCTACAGGTGTGTAAAGTGGTGGTGAGCTTATGATGGCTCAGGTTGAAGTTATTACAGGACTGTGAGCATTGAGCCAAGAAGTGTAGAGCAGGAATTGGCCTGAGAAGAGAACTGGTGCTGCTGGATGAATGGAAAATGGCAGGTTGAATGAGTTGTTGCCAGTGAACAGAAGGGATTTGAGCTCAATGCAGGTTAAACTGAGAATAGCAGTGATGAAGGAAGTGTTTTGCAGTGGGTTTAGGTGGCTGTTTTTGTTCCTGTTATGAACTGGAAGGAGGGTTGAGCTGAAGTTAGCTTGAAATTGCAGCTGGAGTCAAATGCTGCCTTGTTGCCTGGTGATATAGGACTGAGCTTAAGGTGGAGCTACAGAGGATGCTATGGTTGTAATGGTGGTGATGTGTTTGCTTGCCAAGAAGTCCAGTGTAGTGAGGCAATGTTTGATGAGGTTGCAACAGGTAGGCTAGGTTGTGGCTATGGTACAGATTGTAGGTGGAGTATGACTCTGGCAGTGATGCGTGTGTGGTAGTGAAACTGGAGGCTTGAGCTTGGTATTGCAGTCATGGCACTGTGGTTGGATTGTGCAAATGAGGTGGTCTGTAATGGGTGTTTCAATGTAAGTGAATAGAATGGCTAAGGTTACGTGTTGGTGGAGCATTTGGGATTGCAGAGTTGTGTGCACTCGGGTGCCAAGGTGAACATTTGTGATCTTGTTGAAATTGTGCCACTGTAGGTGGTCTTGACTTGCAGGAGTGTGTTTGATTGAATGACTATGGGTTGTGAATGAATGGATTTGCTATGTGATATGAGGTACAGGGAATGTGATGTGCACTAATGGGTATTTGAGCTATGCAAGAACAGGTTCAGCCAAGAATTGGTGAAGCAGCTGTTGGAGCTGAGCGCACTGCACGATAGAGTTGCATTTGGCAGGTGTTCAGTGCAGCGATGGACTGAGGATAGGAGCAACTGAGATAGCAGGTGGGCTAGTGCTAGTTATCAGTGACTAATGGAGCTGTATTTGATGATGCTTGGGTCTGTGTATGGGTATGAATGGCTTGAGGCAAAGCTGCAGAGTTATGGAACTCAAGGGGCTGTGGCATTGAGTTCAGGTTCAGTTTGTTATGGTCTGAGCTTGTGTAGAAGCTGCTTATGGTGCCATCATGTGTTGAGGTGTTATGAGACAGCAGAGTATAGTTGGAGCGGTGGCCTGGATGCAATGGCCTGAGCTTGTGTAAGTGGAGTTCAGGAGCAGGGGCTTACCAGGATTGCAGGTGGACTGGCTGGTGAAGTCTGAGCTGCTGTTGAAGTGCAGTGTAAGAGTTGCACTGTGAATGTGGCAAGAGCTCAAGGCCGGGATTGGAAGGCTCACGGCAATAGTCGTAAGATGAGGAGCATGGAATGGCAAGGCATGAATCTGAGGAATGATTGCAGGGCCTGAGAAGGAAGGAGCTCAGGATGGAGTGAGCTGTTGCCTGAGATGGAAAGGGTTCGGTTGAAGTAAGGCAACAATGATGCTGGTGGTGCTAGGCCTGGTTGATGCCGATGGAATTACTATGTTGCACTGTACCCGGGGTTGGAGCCGAAGTTCATGGCTCTGGGATTTGTGATGTTTGCATAGAAGGAGTGATAGAGATGGAGTGGGCTCGACAGATTTGGAGCCGCAACTGTGTAATGTGCAGCTTGAGAATGGGTATTGCAGGAGGTGGCATTGTAGCTGAGTTGGAACTGCAAGCCTATGGAAATGACAGGTAATAGAGTCACAGGGTGTTTCAAATCTCGGTAACTTGGTTTTGAGATGAAGATGGCTTTGAATCTGGCAAAGTGGCTGCTGGTCAAGAGAATGGTTATGAAGTAGTGAGCTGTAGTTGCTGCAGAATGTTAGTGGAATTGATATGAGTCCATTATGGCTGGGTAGGTAGCTATGATGCACTAGGATGATGCATCACAGAGTTCAGCCTGTGCAATTGTGCTACAAGTCTGTCCAAGTGCAACTAGCCTGGGCCTAAACTCGTAACTAGCCTAGGCCAAGGTGACTAGCCCCGATGCACCTTGGTTTGACTCAAAGAACCCGACCCGATCAGACTCGGGAGTAGACCCGCCGAGCTGACCTGGTCCCGACCCGTTGACCGGTGGCCGGAGGCGGACTTTGCCGGCCACCGGGGCCGATTTCCGGCCAATTTCCGGCCACAATCCCGGACTTCCATGACCGTTTTTGGGGCATATTTTCTACACGGGTTTCTCCTCCTAGTGGGCTTGGTGGACTCTCACCTAATGGACTTCAAGACTAGACCTAATTTTAGAAGTTGGAGAAAAGCTATTAAAGGGAGGTTTTCTACAACACAATATATATCTTTTTCTTGGGAACTTTTGGAGAGCCACTTTTTTGTTTACGCTTCTAGGGTTTGGTTTTGTTCTTCTTCTTCCTTGTTTTATTATTGAATATTGATGATGATGAACTCCATAGCTATGAGTAGCTAAACATCTTATTGGTTATGGGATAAAAGTTGATTTCTCAACATGCTTTTGATTCAATGAATTAGTTTTGTCTCGGTAATTATTGTTTGTGATTCACAATTAATAGTGTCATAAGATTTGAAAACTTGTTAGGTTGAGTCCTAATCAATCCGATTTGTGTTCATCTCTAGAGCTATATTAGGGTTTTCAATACGAAAAGTTGTTTATCCCCGATTCTAAGTAGCATAATTGTGGTTAGTGCTTGTAGTGATACATCCTATTAGTCACAAGTGAATCATAACTTTTGTTAAAACGTCTAGTGCTTTTACACATTCGTTTGCATTGATGAGTCTTATTCCATAAAACTTAATGCTCTTAGGGAGTTAAACTTAATTGTGCTTTTACACTTTAGGTTGCTTTCGACGAAGAATTCACATATGCATCTTTTAATGTGGTTGTGATGAAAACGAGGAATTAACGGGTTATACTTGCGATCAAGATATCCTAGGACTTTTAATAAATACGAGATTAAAATACCAATTCTAATCATTGATGAAATTACATGTTTGTGAATGATACTATCCCTTGACCAATATCTTCTCCTTATTGATTTCTCAAATTATTTACTTTGCTTTCAACTACTTTTATTTCTTAAACAACAAACATACCTTGGGTTACTTTAGAAACTGAAAATTACTTAACAACAATTGCCTCTCTGTGGATACGAACTCTTCCTTACCTTGTGCTTCATTTAAATTTAGTGCGTAAGAAAGTGAAATTATATTTGTCGGGTGACGACCGACCAAATTTTGGCGCCGTTGCCGGGGAGGCATACGGCTTGTTATTAAGTTTTTAGTTTCTTTTTACAATTTCTGCTTTTATCTTTGCTTTTCGATTCTTGTCTTGTTTCTCACTTGTTTGCGAGAATTGTTTGCAGTGCATAATCTCGGCTTCTAAGGATTGGAATTATCCAAGGTGCGGGATAGCTACTAGACGCGGCACAATACTCCAACCAAGTAAAGACACAACGGACGAGCACGAGGAGGAAGTAGGAGAAGAGATTTTCCGACAACGAGAAGAAGAAGAAATGGGTGATGCAAATCGTTCACTCAAGGACTTAGCATCTCATAGGCTTGATACACAACAAGGGTGTATTCAAACGAACTCTACTTTTGAGATAAAGCCGGGGTTGCTTAGAGAATTACCAAAATTCCATGGCATGGTGAATGAAGATCCTAACAAACATCTTTTGGACTTCCACACCATTGTCACGGCTATGCTTCCAAAGCAAATGTTGAGGCGGATGGTGCAATGTTGAAGGTTTTCCGTTTCTCTTTAATGGATAGTGCTAAGGATTGGTTGTATTATTTACCTCCCGGAAGTGTCACAACATGGAATGGGTTGAAGAAACTCTTTTTGGAGAGATATTTTCCTGCATCCAAGGCTACTCAAATTCGCAAAGAAATTTGTGGGATGAAGCAAAACGTGGGAGAATCCTTATATGAATGTTGGGAAAGGTACAAGAGATTGGTTGCAAGCTGCCCTCACCACCAATTTAGTGACGCTATGATAATCCAATACTTCTATGAAGGACTCCAATCAAGTGATAGGAATCTTATTGACGCTGCGGGTGGTGGTGCACTAGTTAGCAAGACGGTGGCACAAGCTAGAGAGTTGATTGAAAACATGGCAGCGAACTCACAACAATTCTTAAGTCGTGGTTCGGATGTGATTCTAAGAAGGGTGAGTGAAGTGAGCGAGGTGGAGGAACTTCGTCAACAAATGGGTAACATGACTGCAATGTTGCAACAAGTGGCATCCGCGGTTATACCAACTTCTCCTCAATATTATGAAGACGAGCAAGCTAATGCGATCTTTCCGAATCAACCGAGACGGTATGATCCCTACTCCAACACTTACAATCCGGGATGGAGAGATCACCCCAATTTTAGCTATGCCAACAAGCAAGGTGCCGTTCAACAACCTACTTTCAACCGTCCTAGTGGATTTCAACCACAACAACAACAATTTCAACAACCGCAAGCACAACAAATGCAAAATCAAGGTGCTGATATTGATGCAAAGCTTCAAACTTTTATGCAAGGTATTTCTACCATGTTCAAGGAAAGTCAACAAGAGACTAAGAGTGCTATTAAGGAGTTGCAAACACAAATGGGCTCCATGGCGGTTGATATCAACAATTTGAAGGCACAAAATAGTGGGAGACTTCCTTCTCAACCTATTAACCCAAAAGAGGGTGTCAATGCTATTACGTTGAGAAGCGGTACACAACTTGTGCCACCCGAAGTTGCTGATTCGGGCAAGGTGGAGACACCAAAGGAACCTGTTTTGGAGGAGAAAGTCGAGGATTCTCCCCAAACTTCTGAGGTACCTATTCCTAACTCTAAAACTCCGGTTTCTACTTATGTTCCTCCTCTACCTTTTCCTCGCAGATTTGCAAGTTCTAAGAAGGCGGAACTAGAAAAGGAGATTTTAGACGTTCTTAAAAGATCCATGTGAACATACCACTCATTGACGCTATCAAGCAAGTTCCAAAGTATGCAAAGGTGTTGAAGGACTTGTGTACCAACAAACAAAGGCTCAAAGGTAATGAAGTGCTTAGTGTGGGGGAGAATGCTTCGGCAATCTTACAACACAAACTCCCACTTAAGTGCAAGGATCGGGTAGTTTCGACATTCCGTCAAAATTGGTAACACAACTTTTAACAAAGCTATGTTGGACTTAGGTGCTTAGTTAATGTTATGCTTGCGTCAATGTATAATTCACTTGATCTTGGTCCTCTTAAAAGGCTGAAATTGTATTGCAATTAGCCGATCGCTCTAATGTTTACCCAATGGGTATTGTTGAGGATGTTCTTGTGCGGGTTAATCAACTTGTATTTCTGCGGACTTTTGTGTGTTAGAGATGGATGAAGGTTCACCTAGGACTCATCTCTTCCATTGCTTCTTGGGCGTCCTTTCATGAAAACGGCGAAAACCATAATTGATGTGGATAAGGGAACGCTAACTATGGAGTTTGATGGAGAAATAATACGTTTCAACATTTTCGAGACGATGAGATATCCTAGCGATGTCCACTCTTGTTTCTCCATTGATGTGATGGATACATTGGCACAACAAATGTTTGAATTAAACGGTGATGATGCTTTGGAAACCGTGTTAACTACATCCATAGATAATGGTGTAGAGTGTGGTAATGAAGTCAAGGAAGCTCTTGGTGATCTTAATTCACTCCAAGGATGCCCGGAAACTCATAATATCTCTTTTATTTCTTTACCATGCAGTGATGAAAAGCTTGTACCTTCAATTGTTAAATCTCCAAAGTTAGAATTGAAACCTCTTCCCGACCATCTTAAGTACTTGTACTTGGGTGATAATGAAGAGTTACCTGTGATTGTTTCTAATAAGCTTAGTGATTTACAGGAGCAAAAACTTCTAAGGGTGCTAAGGAAGTACAAGACGGCCATAGGATGGACAATTGCCGATATCAAGGGTATTAGCCCTGCCGTTTGTATGCACAAAATTCGTTTGGAGGATGATGCAAAGCCTACTAGGGAAGCGCAACGTCATTTGAATCCTCCCATGATGGAAGTTGTGAAAAAGGAGATACTCAAGCTTTTGGAAGTGGGTGTTATCTACCCCATATCCGATAGCAAGTGGGTGAGTCCGGTACAAGTAGTACCAAAGAAATCAGGTGTGACGGTGGTGGAGAATGATAAGAATGAACTTGTCCCAACTCGTGTGCAAACCGGTTGGAGGGTTTGTATTGATTATAGAAAATTGAATGCCACCACTAGAAAAGATCACTTTCCTTTACCTTTTATCGATCAAATGATTGAACGTTTATTTGGACACTCTTACTATTGCTTTCTTGATGGCTATTCGAGGTTATAATAAGATTGTGATAGCACCGGAGGACCAAGAGAAAACCATTTTCACTTGTCCTTTCGGTACTTTTGCTTATAGAAGGATGCCTTTTGGCTTATGCAATGCTCCGGCTACTTTTCAAAGGTGTATGGTAAGTATCTTTTCGGAATATGTTGAAAACATAATCGAAGTGTTCATGGATGACTTTAGTGTATTTGGTGATTCATTTGACCTTTGCTTGAACAACTTGTCTCTAATCCTTGAACGATGTGTTGAAACAAATCTTGTGCTAAATTGGGAGAAGTGCCATTTCATGGTAACTCATGGCATAGTTTTAGGCCATATAATATCTTCTAAAGGCTTGGAAGTCGATAAATCTAAGATAGACCTTATTCGTGCTCTAACCCCTCCCACTACGGTGAGGGAGATACGTTCTTTTCTTGGTCATGCAGGTTTTTATCGTAGGTTCATCAAGGACTTTTCCAAGATAGCATCACCACTATGTAACTTATTGCAAAAAGATGTGGTTTTTGACTTTGATGAGAAATGTATGGCGGCATTCAATCGTTTGAAAGAACTTTTGATTTCAGCCCCCTATCATTAAACCACCGGATTGGAGTAAGCCGTTTGAACTCATGTGTGATGCTAGTGATTATGCGGTTGGTGCGGTGCTTGGGCAGCGTGTGGGGAGGCTTCCTCATGCTATCTATTATGCTTCTAGAACGTTAAATGAGGCTCAACAAAACTACACAACCACTCGAAAAGGAGTTATTAGCCATTGTTTTTGCTTTAGAAAAGTTTCGCTCTTATCTAATTGGTACAAAAGTTGTTGTCTTTTCGATGATGCAAAGACTTAGATACTTGCTTACAAAGAAAGAGGCGAAACCGAGGCTCATACGATGGATATTACTCTTGCAAGAGTTTGATATTGAAATCAAAGACAAGAAAGGAATTGAGAACACCGTTGCGGATCACTTGAGCCGACTTGTGTGGAAAAGGAGACTATCCCGTTGCGTGAAAGTTTCAGGACGAGCAACTATTCTCAATTGCCCTTGGAGAACCATGGTATGCCGATATTGTCAATTACTTAGTTTCTAAACAAATCCCAAAGAACTTGTCTCGTCTTTGAGAGGTAAAAACTTAAGAGGTTAGGGAACCAATACATATGGGATGATCCATACTTATGGAAACATGGTAGTGACCAAGTAATACGAAGGTGCGTGCCAGAATCCAATTTAACTCTATCTTGTCTTTTTGTCACTCTTATGCTGCGGAGGACATTTTGGGAGTAAGAGAACCGCGCACAAGGTACTTGAAAGTGGTTTTTATTGGCCAACTTTGTTTAAGGATGCACATATATTTTGTACAACTTGTGATAGGTGTCAAAGAAGCGGCAATCTAGGTGTCCGAAATCAAATGCCACAAACTTTTATTCAATTTATTGAAGTTTTGATGTATGGGGTATTGATTTTATGGGGCCTTTGTCAACTCCCATGGAAATTTTTATATCTTACTTGCGGTTGATTATGTTTGAAATGGGTGGAAGCTAAAGCCACCCCAACTAATGATTCTAAAGTTGTTTGATTTCGTGCAAGCTAATATTTTTGCAAGGTTTGGAATTCCAAGGGCGATAATTAGCGATGGGGTTCTCACTTAAAAACAGGTTCTTGCAAAGCTTGTTAAGGAAGTACAATGTGTCGCATAAGATTGCAACACCTTATCATCCCCAAACCAATGGACAAGCCGAGGTGTCTAACTGGGAGGTGAAATCAATTCTAGAAAAGACGGTGAATCCAACGAGGAAAGATTGGAGCATGCGACTCAATGATGCTTTGTGGGCGTATAGAACCGCATATAAAACACCTATAGGAATGTCTCCTTTTAGGCTTGTGTATGGTAAACCTTGTCACTTACCCGTGGAAATTGAGCATAAGGCGTTTTGGGCTATTAAACAATGCAACAATGAGATGGATGGGGCTGGAAAGCAAAGGAAGTTACAACTCCAAGAGCTAGAGGAGCTCCGCAATGATGCATTTGAAAGTTCACGGATTTACAAAGAAAAGACGAAAGCATTCCATGATAACATGATTTCTAGGAAACAATTTTGCATAGGGCAGAAAGTGCTTTTGTTTAATTCTCGCTTGCATTTATTTAAAAGGTAAATTAAGGTCACGATGGATCGGACCTTTTATTGTTACTAATGTGTTTTCTCATGGTGCGGTGGAAATTCGTAGTATAGCTACGGGAAAGAACTTAAAGTTAATGGGCACCGGTTGAAACCATATTATGAGAATTTCACTTCCGAAGTGGTGGAAGGAGTTAACTTTGTGGATGTGCTCCCTCCGGAGGAGTCATAGGAAGCAAGGAAATAGTCGGGCTGACGACTTTAAACCCAGCGCTAATTGGGAGGCAACCCAACGGATGAGTATTTCTTGTCTTGTATTTATTTCTTTTCTTGTTTTTAGTTTTTCTTGTTTTGTTTTTACTTTGTTTTTGTTGATTTCTTGCTAGGATTTCCCACCTTGACTTACTTTGGAAGATTCAATTTACATTGAGGACAATGTAAAGTTTAAGTGTGGGGGAGTGGTTTATGTTGTAAATTTTTGCAATTTTTCAACTTTTTTGTGAACTAGTGAATAAGAAAACTCCAACTTGTAGTTATTTAGAGTCACATAGTATACATGTCGCTAAGATTACATCGAAATTCTCATGATAGTGACTGAACTTAGAGATGACAGAGAACATGATCGGGTTTCTTAATTGTATGAGAGTTAAAGTTGGATTTAACCATGCCAGTGGCAAATAAGGTGCAAGTTGAATTCGGTATTAGAAACAGTGATCCCCTATAGTGGAGACTACCCATGTTACATAATGTGAGACACCAACCTTCAATTCTTTGTACTGCCTAAATTGTGCTTTTAGAGTGTGTGTCACCGTACGTAAATTCGGGCGAGAATGGTGAGTTGTCCAATTTCCCACCATAGAAGCACTATTTTGATCTCTTGAGTGCTATTTTTATCAACCATGTTGGTGACATCGAATTGCTAACTTACATACCACTTGTGATCTTGTTCGCATTAGCACCATCCACCTTATCTCTCTCTACACCAACATGTCCATAGAAACACCATCATCATCAACAAGAGGAGCATCACAAATTCGAAGGAAAGTTGAACATGTTCGAGGTTTACAAGCAACAATACAGAAATGGGCAGATTTCAGATTTGAGTAAAGCAACAAAATAGGGAGCAGAATTTTTATAAGTTGAAGACTAATATACAAGAGTGGAAATTATTAAGGATGAGAGTTCGAGAAGTCTATGATATCAAGACATATAAGTTGTGAAGATTCATGCGGTAAAGTACTTACACCATGGCATTGTACTTACATTTTTATTTTTTATTTTATTTGTATTTTGTTTTCTCTTGTCTCAAAAAAAAAAAAAAAAAAAAAAAAAAAAAAAAAAAAAGAAAAAAAAAAAAAAAAGAAAAGAAAAGAAAAAAAAAAAAAGAAAAGGAATATCTATAATGAAGTTTCAAGCGACAAGGAATTTGAGGAAAGAATTATATTGTCGACATTCTACGAAGTTCGAGAGTTATCATCAAGAGTTGAAGACCGAAGACGAAGATGAAGACACCGATAGAAGACCGAAGACGTTTCTATGGATGTTTGTGGAGAGTGGTGCTAGCTGCACGTTGAACGGATAACAAGGTAAGTAAGCATATTCCCACCTTCGTTAAATGGTTGATTTCTTTTCGAAGAGATCGTCAGAAAAATGGGTTTTCAAAAATATATAAAAGATGTGGGTTTTCAAAACATTCGGAGGGTTTTGCCTTCCTACCATTCAACGTGTCGCAGGATTCTCTCTTCATTCCAACCTGGACACATGTGTGACCCATAAAGAGCTGTTTATTATTGAGAGCAATATCATAAAACCCTTTCTTGTGAGGCAGAGTCGAGACTTTTGATCACTCCGAACCCAAATTTTAGTCGAGAAGGGATGGTTACTTCTCTTTCAACTTTTAAGAATGAGATTGTGTTCATTTATGTGTCTAACTTCTTATGACTAGTGTGCAGAATCTCTATGTCTTCTTAGCGCGTGGATACTATCATTACGGAGAACTAGTAAGTTGGAAAAATAGGTTTTGTGGGTATATCTCTAGTAAACCCTCACGAGACTATAACTCGTCCACTAGGGACACCTAGGGGTTTAAAGGCTTGTTATTTATGCTAAAAGTGACCGTAGCCTCGACGATACACTGGAGTTGTTGTATTTTATTGTTTTGTTTGATTTGCTCGAGGACTAGCAAAGTCTAAGTGTGGGGGAATACGATAGGTGTAGAATACACCGTATTTACTATATAGAGTTTATGCTTTCTTTGCTATTTTTCTTGTGAATTATGTACTTTACGCGTGCTTTTGAGTTATTAGGTACTGGAGTCGCACGGAGGAAAAGAAGCGAAATCATCCCAATTGGAGCAAAAAGGCGAAGCTATCGGCGAAAGAACGAGGCCATTAGGGTCCGTATGAGAAGGTTGTAAGCAAAGTCAACAATTAAGCTTATCGGTTTCCCAGATCGACAATACAAGAGATTTATTGGTGGCCCATATCCATTATCAAGGGGTGCCCTAATAATGGCCGTACTGTGCAACCTTATCATTTGGTCGAGAAATTGTTCTCACCTCGAATTGTTGTTTCGTGAAAGAGAAGTGAGAGTCGAAAGTGAGAAAAATGGTTTCTTGTTGAATCCAGAAATGGATCTGGGAATTGCTAAATCGATGAGCTCTGGATTTGTCTTGAAGAACCGATGGGCACGAGAAGAGCAAATGGTAGAGGAATTGGAGTGAATTAGGGTTTGAACAGGTGAAGCTGTGATGATGGAGTTGAGTTAAATCCCAGAGATTTGAAGGTATGGTATATGCTTGAAGGGCTTTAGATCGAGATGGAGCTGCTCTGCTGATGGATTTGTGAAGAGCTTTTGGCGATTGAATCTGGGGGTTCTCATGGAAGAAATAAGGGTTGGTCACTCGTTGAGAGTGATTGATTGAGTCGATGGATTTGACATTGAGTGATTAAGACACCGCGCTTTGTGAGATCGAAAGTGGAAGGGAGTGAATGGGTTTGTGATAAACAAGGCAATGATGCAGCTCAGGTGGCTCTGAGGTGAAGTTTGAACCTGAAATAAGAGAGAGACTTTGATTCAGTTGCAGGGAGATGGTGTTGGTAGAAGGAGTTGGTACTCGAGTCTGGGTTGAACTACAGGAATTGAGGCTCGGGTAGTGAGACTGATGCTGTTGAAGCTGCAGTGAGGACTGGTGGCATCGAGAGCTTGGCAGGGTGACTTGAGGATGTGGTGATCGAAGCCGCAACTCATGTGTTGGGTCTGTTGCAGGCAATGCAATGAGCTACAGGTGTGTAAATTGGTGGTGAGCTTATGATGGCTCAGGTTGAAGTTATTACGGATCGGTGAGCATTGAGCCAAGAAGTGTAGAGCGGGAATTGGCCCGAGAAGAGAACGGTCTTTCTTGGATGAATGGAAAATGGCGGAGTTGAATGAGTTGTTGCAAGTGAACGTAAGGGGATTTGAGCTCAATGCACGAGTTAAAGCGAGAATAGCAGTGATGAAGGAAGTGTTTTGCGAGTGGGTTTAGGTGGTTTATTTTTGTTCCTGTTATGAACTCGGAAGGAGGGTTGAGTGAAGTTAGCTTGAAATTGCAGTGGAGTCAAATCTTTGCCTTGTTGCACAGTGATATGGGAGGTGAGCTTAAGGTGGAGCTACAGAGGATGCTATGGTTGTAATGGTGGTGATGTGTTTGCTTGCCAAGAAGTCCAGTGTAGTGAGGCAATGTTTGATGAGGTTGCAACAGGTAGGCTAGGTTGTGGCTATGGTACAGATTGTAGGTGGAGTGTGACTCTGGCAGTGATGCGTGTGTGGTAGTGAAACTGGAGGCTTGAGCTTGGTATTGCAGTCATGGCACTGTGGTTGGATTGTGCAGCTGGAGGTGGTCTGTAATGGGTGTTTCAATGTAAGTGAATAGAATGGCTAAGGTTCTGTGTTGGTGGAGCAGCTGGGATTGCAGGTTGTGCAGCTCAGGTGCCAAGGCTGAACAGCTGTGATGCTGTTGAAATTACAGGCTACTGTAGGTGGTCTTGACTTGCAGGAGTGTGTTTGATTGAATGACTATGGGTTGTGAATGAATGGATTTGCTATGTGATATGAGGTACAGGGAATGTGATGTGCACTAATGGGTATTTGAGCTATGCAAGAACAGGTTCAGCCAAGAATTGGTGAAGCAGCTGTTGGAGCTGAGCGCACTGCACGATAGAGTTGCATTTGGCAGGTGTTCAGTGCAGCGTTGGACTGAGGATAGGAGCAACTGAGATAGCAGGTGGGCTAGTGCTAGTTATCAGTGACTAATGGAGCTGTATTTGATGATGCTTGGGTCTGTGTATGGGTATGAATGGCTTGAGGCAAAGCTGCAGAGTTATGGAACTCAAGGGGCTGTGGCATTGAGTTCAGGTTCAGTTTGTTATGGTCCGAGCTTGTGTAGAAGCTGCTTATGGTGCCATCATGTGTTGAGGTGTTATGAGACAGCAGAGTATAGTTGGAGCGGTGGCCTGGATGCAATGGCCTGAGCTTGTGTAAGTGGAGTTCAGGAGCAGGGGCTTACCAGATTGCGGGAGTGGGTAGTCGGTGAAGTCCGAGTCATTGTTGAAGTGCGGTGTAAGAGTTGGGTGTTGTGAATGTGGCAAGAGCTCAAGGTCGGGATTGGAAGGCTCACGGCAATAGTTTGTAAGATGAGGAGCATGGAATGGCAAGGCATGAATCTGAGGAATGATTGCAGGGCCTGAGAAGGAAGGAGCTCAGGATGGAGTGAGCTGTTGCCTGAGATGGAAAGGGTTCGGTTGAAGTAAGGCAACAATGATGCTGGTGGTGCTAGGCCTGGTTGATGCTGATGGAATTACTATGTTGCAGCTGGTACCTGGGTTGGAGCTGAAGTTCATGGCTCAGATTTGTGATGTTTGCATAGAAGGAGTGATAGAGATGGAGTGGGCTCTGACAGATTTGGAGCTGCAATTCAGGTAATGTGCAGCTTGAGAATGGGTATTGCAGGAGGTGGCATTGTAGCTGAGTTGGAACTGCAAGCCTATGGAAATGACAGGTAATAGAGCTGCAGGGCTGTTTCAGTGCTGGTAACTTGGTTTTGAGATGAAGATGGCTTTGAATCTGGCAAAGTGGCTGCTGGTCAAGAGAATGGTTATGAAGTAGTGAGCTGTAGTTGCTGCAGAATGTTAGTGGAATTGATATGAGTCCATTATGGCTGGGTAGGTAGCTATGATGCACTAGGATGATGCATTACAGAGTTCAGCCTGTGCAATTGTGCTACAAGTCTGTCCAAGTGCAACTAGCCCAGTCTAAACTCAGAACTAGCCTAGGCCAAGGTGACTAGCCCTGACAGACCCGGTTTGACTCAGCAACCTGACCCGATCCGACTCAGAGTAGACCCGCCGAGCTGACCCGGTCCTGAATCGTTGACCGGTGACCGGGCGGACTTTGCCGGTCACCGGGGGCTGATTTCCGGCGACTTTCCGGCCAATTTCCGGCCACAATCCCATACTTCCGGCGACCGTTTTTGGGGCATATTTTCTACACGGGTTTCTCCTCCTAGTGGGCTTGGTGGACTCTCACCTAATGGACTTTGAAGACTAGACATAATTTTAGAAGTTGGAGAAAAGCTATTAAAGGGAGGTTTTCTACAACACAATATATATCTTTTTCTTGGGAACTTTTGGAGAGCCACTTTTTTGTTTACGCTTCTAGGGTTTGGTTTTGTTCTTCTTCTTCCTTGTTTTATTATTGAATATTGATGATGATGAACTCCATAGCTATGAGTAGCTAAACATCTTATTGGTTATGGGATAAAAGTTGATTTCTCAACATGCTTTTGATTCAATGAATTAGTTTTGTCTCAGTAATTATTGTTTGTGATTCACAATTAATAGTGTCATAAGATTTGAAAACTTGTTAGGTTGAGTCGGAATCAATCCGATTTGTGTTCATCTCTAGAGCTATATTAGGTTTTCAATACGAAAAATTTGTTTATCCCCGATTCTAAGTAGCATAATTGTGGTTAGTGCTTGTAGTGATACATCCTATTAGTCACAAGTGAATCATAACTTTTGTTAAAACGTCTAGTGCTTTTACACATTCGTTTGCATTGATGAGTCTTATTCCATAAAACTTAATGCTCTTAGGGAGTTAAACTTAATTGTGCTTTTACACTTTAGGTTGCTTTCGACGAAGAATTCACATATGCATCTTTTAATGTGGTTGTGATGAAAATAGGAATTAACGGTTATACTTGCGATCAAGATATCCTAGGACTTTTAATAAATACGAGATTAAAATACCAATTCTAATCATTGATGAAAATACATGTTTGTGAATGATACTATCCCTTGACCAATATCTTCTCCTTATTGATTTCTCAAATTATTTACTTTGCTTTCAACTACTTTTATTTCTTAAACAACAAACATACCTTGGGTTACTTTAGAAACTGAAAATTACTTAACAACAATTGCCTCTCTGTGGATACGAACTCTTCCTTACCTTGTGCTTCATTTAAATTTAGTGCGTAAGAAAGTGAAATTATATTTGTCGGGTGACGACCGACCAGTACAGTAACTCTTAAGTTTTATTGTTCAAAGATAATCCTTAGTACTCAAGGAGATCATGTACCGAAATTAATTGAGAATCTTTTAATTAAGGTTTTTGGTTATATATGCTTTTAGTTACCAGCAATTAAATGCATATCTCTAGAGAATAAATTAGTAATGTGCATTTACTAATTGGAGATTTTTTATTGAGACATTTCGGAAATTTTGGACATGCATTTATTGGAATTAGGAAAACCGAATTTTGCTTGCATATCTTGAGAATATTTTTGGTTTTGGAAATTCCTTGGTGTCCAAACATCCTTGGTTACCTAAGTTTGCATTTCTAGAAAACTATCCTTAGAGCTAGGCAAACTTCATCTTTTTGTTGTTTCTGGTGGAGCCGTCTATCCGTAGAGGAAAGTACCCTAATTAGGCGAAATCTCTTACGACCGCTCGTTTAAAGACTTCTATGGGATCAAGAAGCTCGTTTCATTTGTGTCTTGTATACTTCTTTGAGAATATAAACAATTGAACAACTCTATAACTATTTTCATTTGATTCATTTGAACTAGTTGTGTTAAGATGAACAATGTTGATATGAAAGTGTTCATATGGCTAACTTCGGTTAACTATTGTTGAGCCAGCTAAGTGTACACGTTTAGATACGGTTACCTATATCAAAATGAAGGTACATTTCATTTGTGTGTAACAAGCCAAGACAATCTAATGGTTGAAAGATATTGGCTTGAATCTAATAAGGTTTTTATCTAACGGTGAATATTGATTGCTTTGTTCCAAAGCTATCAAACCCTGATTTGAAGACTATATAACATAGAACTCTAGCAACTGGGGAATCTAATCCCCACATCTCATGTGTGATACTAGTTACGACTAGAGTCGATTCTCCTTTAACTTAGGTTTTTCCTAAAACCATTATAGGTTAACGACTTAAAGATTTCATTTGGATTGTGAAGCCAGACCCAACTATTTTCTCTGTAGTTGTGTATTCTGATCTTACTTTGTTCTATCATATTGAGTACTATCTTCTCTAAGATTTGCTCGAGATTTAATCTCCGATAGGTAAGATAAAAAGTAGTTACAAACATCTTCGTCTCATCGTTTGTGATTCCACAATAACTTATTTCACCATCATATGATTAAGTTATTGTGAGGTGATTGATATTACTTGGATGTTCTTCGAGAATATATGTTCGGTGTATCAATTGGTTCTTGTTCACCTTGATTTATCAAAAGACGGAACAAAACTCGTAGGTATGTCTGTGGGAGACAGATTTATCTATTCAATAGACTTTTTTGTGTGAGACAGATTTGTTCATTAAGTCTTCGACTTTGGGTCGTAGCAACTCTTACTTGTGGTTGAGATCAGCTAAGGGAATCAAGTGCGCAGAATCCGGCGTGGTTCTAGAGGCGTAAGGAACGCGACTGTACCTTGATCAGTGTGAGATTGGTTAAGGCTCAACTACATTCCAGTCTGAAGTTAACTTGTAGTAGGCTAGTGTTTGTAGCGGCTTAATACAGTGTGGTGTTCAAACCTGGACTAGGTCCCAGGGTTTTTCTGCATTTGCGGTTTCCTCGTTAACAAAATTTTTGGTGTCTGTGTGGTTTCTTTTCCGCATTATATTTGTTTATATAATTGAAATATCACAGGTTGTGCGTAGTTCAATCAATTAGATAATCCAACCTTTGGTTGTTGATATAAATTGATTGACACTTGAACATTGGTCTTTGGTACCGTTCAAGTTGTTTCTCATAATAATCAAAGCTTACGGATTCTATCTGTTTGATTTGCTGATTACATTGTGAAACAGATATACAACTCTTGGATATATTTCCATTGATTGATTCTGACTGTCTAGTTGATTCTCTTGGAATCATATTGGAGTTTGTCCATATAGATTGTTAAACGAAATATTGGGTGTGGTTGTTAGACCCCCGCTTTTTCAATAAGGACATATAATAGACTTAACTTTTGACATATATGGGACAATCATAGTTCACGGACGTAAACACTCATATCCCATAACATTATTTTTGCAATATATAAAACCAATAAAGATTAATACTACAAAATTTGCTCTAGGACATATATAAAACCAATAAAGATTACATTGAGAAACAGAGATATAACTCTTGCATATATTTCCATTGATTGAGTCTGACTGTCTAGTTGATTCTCTTGGAATTATATTGGAGTTTGTCCATATATATTGTTAATCGAAATAATGGGTGTGGTTGTTAGACCCCGCTTTTTCAATAAGGACATATAACAGACTTAACTTTTGACATATATGGGACAATCATAGTTCACAGACATAAACACTCATATCCCATAACATTATTTTTGCAATATATAAAACCAATAAAGATTAATACTACAAAATTGCTCTAGGATAGGGGTTTTTTACTATCAAACTGGAGAATATGGGATATATGAATCACATCAAATTAGGTAAATGGGAAGTTCTTGATCAAGTTTTAAGGGTTCGGAATTGGATGCCTAATTTTAGACTAGAAAATCAAAGAACATCATTGGCTATGGTGTGGGTTCATTATCCTGGACTACTAGGATGAAAAAAATCTATTCACCATTAGCAGAGCAATTAGAATGCCTGTGAAAGTAGATGAAGTGACTCTTAATTATGAGAATGGTTTATATGCAAGAGTGTTGGTTGAAATTGATTTAGCAAAGAAGATTCCTCATAAACTTTGGATTAAAACTAAATATGGAGGGTTTATGCAGAGTGTACTACTTACCAAGCTCCCTAAATTCTGTCCAAACTATCAAATTATTGGTCATAGTCAGCCAGAATGCAGAGCAAAGAAGGAGTCACATCAGAAGTCTGAAGAGAACCAGAAAGAAGGTAGTGCATCTAAAGTAACTGTGAATGTGAAACCAGTTAAAATTATGAAGAAATTTGATATATGTGAAACACCAGTGACTCAAATTAACATTCCTGAAGAACCAGTTCAGAGCAAAGCAGGTAACATTCCAATCAATTCTGGTAGATTTGGGTCATTACAAACTGTAGCTGATGAGGAGCAAAATATTTTCATGGACATGATAAGTCCAGCAAAAGTTCTACAAATTATGGATGACAATTTTCTGGATACAAGTGTGATTAAATATGTAAATGATAAAAATGGATCAGTATCTGAGGAAACAGTTCCTACTACATCTTGGTCCAAAGCTATTCAAAAACCAGGGGCACCTGCACAAACTGATACTCAAAAGAAGAATGCAGAACCAAAGGTAATTCCTCAACAAGCTCTAGTGAAATATAATTTTAGGAAAAACCAAGGAAAAGGAGGCACAATAGGCCTCCATCCTAAACAATGAAAGTTCTATTCTGGAACTTTAGGGGCTTTAAAAGACTTAGGGCTCAAGAAAAACTTCGGTCTTTAGTAAATCAGTTTAACCCTTCTCTAGTTTGGGTTGTAGAACCTAAACTTTTTTGCACTTCTTCTTTTTGTAATAAGTTGAATCTACCCGGCATGCAAAGTATGGTGATTCATGATTCGATTTCAAATAAAAAGGGAACATTTGGTTATTTTGGAATAAGACATTACCAACACCGATGAGTTTCAATGTCAAGTCAAATGATCACCGTAAGTATAGGTGATTCTCTAATATCGTGGGTTCATGCTCATGTGGGGGTGGTTCAAAGAAGATTCTTATGGTCTGAAATGGAGATGATTAGTGAATTGAAGAAGCCATGGTTAATTCTTGGGGACTTCAATGCTATTACTCGTGCATAAGAAAAGATTGGTGGAAAGGCTCCTAATAGAAGATCAATGTTAGATTTTATAAACTGTATTGATGTTTGTGAATTACTTCAAGCTCCAAAGTCGGGTATCCAACATTCTTGGTCAAATTGTCAACATGGCAGTAAAAGAATACTTTGCAGCTTGGACAGGGTAATGTTCAATCAATTATGGTTACATAATTATGAATATTGGGGTTTTAATGTGGAATTAAGGATTGTTTCAGATCATGCACCTATTCTGGGAGGTTGTGCCAATATTCCAAAACAAAAGAATTGCCCCCCCAAGTTTCAGAAAATGTGGATATTACATCCCAATTTTATGGAAACAGTTCAAAATTGTTGGTCAGACCCTATTATAAGAGATCCTGCTTTTGTGTTTCAAACAAAGTTGAAGAGGTTAAAAAATGTTCTTGAAGAATAGAATTGGAGAGTTTTTGGGAATGTAAATGTCCAAATAAAAGAAGCTGAAGCAAAAGTTCAAGAAGCAATGGTAAAGTCTGATAATAATCCTTTTGATGAAGAAAACTTAAATGAATTGGTGGAAGCACAAAATGTGTTTAACACAAAGGAGGTTCAACTAAGTGCAATGATGAAACAGAAATCTAGAATTAGATGGATAAAGAAGGAATCTTCCAACACAAGTTTTTTCCATACCACTCTCAAGATAAGACAAGCTCAAAATTATATAAATGAAATAAAAGATAGTGTTGGGAATGTTATTTCAGATCAAAAAAAAAAAGATAGCTGATGTTCTTGTAAATCACTTTGAGAAAAAATTCCAATTTAAGGAAGTTGAAGTAGCAGATTCTTTATTAGATGTAATTCCAAAGAAGATCACTGAAGAGGATCAAGAAATGTTGGATACTATTCCTAGCACAGAAGAAATCAGAAGTATTGTTATCAGCATGGACCCAGATAGCTCTCCAGGTCCAGATGGTTTCTCCGGATGCTTTTATAGAGCTTGCTGGCAGATAATACAGGAAGATGTAATTCAAGCAATCCAATAATGTTGGCAAAAGAAATTCATTCCCAAAGGTCTCAACTCTAGCTTCCTTGTTCTACTTCCAAAGGTGCGGGGAGCTAAAAATCCTAATCAGTTTAGGCCAATTGGATCGAGCAATGTGAGCTTCAAAATTATTGCAAAGATAATTACTGTAAGGATAAGTAATTTAAAAAATGAGGGTACCCAAATATATCACAATCTTAAACTTTTCCACCTATAAGTCCTCTTACCGAAAGTGAAAAGACGAGGGTACCCAAATATACCTCAATCAAAAACTTTTCCACCTATAAGTCCTTTCTCCGAAAGTGATTGTCTATGGACTGAGTCGAGACAAGACAACTAATCGGTTCACACTTCGTGTGATCGTCTATGGATACGAGATCGAGACAATACGACAACAAGATAACTTGTGTGATTGACTATGGATACAAGATCGAGACAATACAACAACGAAGTATGTTTACTTGATAAAAGGTTCGGACTTAACCAAACACAATAGGATTGCTATCAAGTAAATAGGAATTAACGTTTGTGTATTTTACTTCTAATTATAATAAAACAATAATAATTACGGAAATAGAAAAGTAAAAGACAAAACAAGATTTTGTTAACGAGGAAACCACAAATGCAGAAAAACCCCAGGACCTTGTCCAGGATTGAATACTCTCAAGATTAAGTCGCTATACAAAATCTAAACCAACTTCGTATAGTTGAGACCAAGCAACTAAACCTATAGTTCACCTAGTTCCGTCTGTATCCATGCACCTCCAATTTGCAATAAGTCACGCACTTGGAACTATTCCTTTGGTTCGTATTCCAAACAGTAAAGGAATATACGAAGTTCAAAAGATAGACGTTATACTTCGTATTGTATTCCTTAATACTATGTCTAACCAGAGTATAATCATTCATAGCTTCGCAGTTATGTTTTCAATATGCACGACTTGAAAGATACATTAGGGAATGAAACAGTTCAAGTCAAATATTACTAACCTCAAGTGGAAGGATGATGTCGTCGTTGTAGCTCCTTACTTCTTCACATTCTTCAAGTCTTCACGTAATACTTGTAATGTCTCATATCCTAATACTTTCAAGATAACCTATACGAAGTTGACCTAGTAAATAATCAAGCGACTCTTTAAATGAGTTTTGGTTCACTAAAATATGACAACCAAACTTGACATACCAACGCTTGGTGGGTTCAATCGAGCAATGCTCTAACAATCTCCCCCTTTGTCAATTTTAGTGACAAAACTCTTACATCATATGGATAAACAAATTACAAGAATTCATTACACATACGCTTGATTCCCAAATTCAACAACACAATAACCTGTATACATTTAATCCATAAATGCCGTTGTTGACATTATAATAATAACAAAGCTAATACTCCCCTAAAGGTAAGATAGGTAGATTTTCAATCCGCACGTCTTTGTTATTCCCTTTGTAGTCCATGTAACTACAAGTATGAATATGATATGCTACTCCCCCAATCCCAAAGAAGTCTTTAAACGAGCGGTCGTAAGAGATTTCGCCTAATTAGGTTACTTTCCTCTCCGAATAGACGGCTCCACCAGTAACAACACAACAAGGTAGTTTTGCTGGCTCTTAGGATATTTTGCTCGAAATGCAAACTTGGGTATTTATAGACCAAGGAAGTTTGGACACCAAGGAATTTCCAAAACCGAAATATTCTTAAGATATGCAATAAATGCCCAAATCGGTTTTCATAATTCCTGGAAATGTCTGTACAATATTAACCGAAATCTCACTAGAAAATCTCCAATTAGTAAATGCACATTACCATTTTTTATTTTCCAGAGATATGCATTTTAATTGCTGATAATTAAAAGCATATAAAATTAATAACCTTAATTAAAAGATTCTCAATTTATTTCGGTCTGGGATCTCCTTGAGTTATTAAGGAATATATTTGAACAATAAAAGATAAGAGTTACTGAACATGTTCAAAGTATGTGGACATCTTTTTCTTTGTAAAGCCTTTTTCATATTTACAATCTTGGAACCTATTATACCACACTTCCAAACAAGTTTATAATTGGTTCATCTGACTTCCAAGAACTATGTGATTGATCAAATATCAATACACTAATCATGGGTTTACGGTTCTACCAAACAGAAGGATCGGTTCTACCTTAATATGGTTCTCGGGACTGGTTTCATCGGTTACTGAGGATCGGTTACGTCAATTACCAGGACCGGTTACCATATTCTCATGGTATTACTTGTGATCGGTTACACTATTCACTAGGATCGGTTACACCAATTACCAGGAACGTTTACGCTAATTATAAGGATCGATTATAACTCTTTTGTGATCGGTCATACCAATTACCAGGATCGGTTACACCAATTACAAATATCGATCATACCATCTAAGGTGATTGCTTAGGATCGGTTACACTAATAAAAGTCATACCAATACATAATTCAGGCATTGTGACTAGTTTTACCAAGATACATAACAAGTTATGATCGGTTCTACTAACTCACACATATTGGTAATCCAAAGATATGCAATGAATAACAATACCAATAAGCCTAGCGATTTCCCTTTCGATTCATAAAACAAGTTCATGAATGTACTTCATTTAAGCAAATGTAAACATTGTTTCCTAGGATGAAATTTTCACCTTTACCCATACACATAATCACAATAGAATTCATATGATTATGTCGATGTCTTATATACGAAGTTCAAAAGATAAGCGTTATACTTCGTATTCCAATTCCTTAACACTATGTCTACTAGAGTATAATCATTCACAGCTTCGCAGTTATGTTTTCAATATAGCACGTCTTGAAAGATACGTTAGGAATGAAACAGTTCAAGTCACAATATTACTAACCTCAAGAGGAAGGATGATGTAAATCGATGTAGCTTGTTACTTCTTCACATTCTTCAAGTTTTCAAGTAATACTTGTATGTCTAATAATCCTAATCTTTCTATCCTAACCTATACGAAGTTGTCTCTAGTATATAATCAAGCGACTCTTTAATCGAGTTTTGATTCACTAAGATTTGACAACCAAACTTGACATACCAACGCTTGGTGGGTTCAACCGAGCTATGCTCTAACAATCTCCCCCTTTGTCAATTTTAGTGACAAAACTCTTAATACATATGGATAAACAAATTACAAAAAATTCATTATACATATGCTTGATTCCAAGTTTCAACAACACAATAACCTGCATATATACAATCCATAAATGCCGTTGTTGACATTTAAATAACAAAGCTAATACTCCCCCTAAAGGTGAGATAGGTAGATTTTCAATCCGCGCACCTTTGTTATTTCCCTTTTGTAGTCTAAATAACTACAATCATCATATGCTATGTTTCTCCCCCTTAGTCAATGCTTTACTCTTTCGTTAGATATAACGTTTAAGCATAATTGTCCCTTCCTAAGTGATTACAAATCACTTGTTTACTCCATATATTTCTCCCCCTTGTTGTCACAAAATGACAAAGGTCCGATCAAATACCAAAACCGAAAGGATCTTACAAATCTAAAAGAATTGTACAACCTATAAGAGTTAAGCACGAAGGTTTCACATACCATTTTAGATAACCAATATCAAAACCGAAACTACAAGTAATTTGGCTTTAATATGTTATCAAGGAAACAACTGCCTGAAGCAATTTTCCCTAATAGTTTAACAAAATTGACTAAGAAACTTAGTTCCCTTGCTAAACCGATTGCACAAATACAATCGCTTATTTCGATAAGACCAAAATAAAGATCAGAATTAACTTCATTTTTCTCATCAAGCTCTAATTGTTCAGACAATAACTTAGACCTTACACTTTAGACAAGACAAATACTAGGTTAGTTAACTAATATTTCTTGTTAAGGCATTCAATTAGACTTGAATAACCGAATCCTTTTCTTTGATAAGTCTAACTAAGATCAGAATTAACTTAGTTTCTCTCATCCGGAATCGAATTGGACTAAACAAATGATCTCGTATTTTATTAAGCCATAAAAAATACATACAAACCAAATAAATTTACTTGCACAATTATTTCTCTTAACCGGAAGCAATTTAAACAAACATAGACATTAAAGTACCGCAATCGCACCGAAATTTCGTTAAGTCTAAAACAATTGATACCAAACAATAAAGAAAGATATCTGTAGGATCATAATATCGCAACCTCAATACTTCGCGAGAGTAATAAACGACAGCATCACGAAGGAGTCGCGGGGAAGTAAAATAAATGACGCAATGGATGACGACAACCAGAACACGAGGAAGATGTGAAAATCTGGCGAAGGTTAAGAGTGTCGCGAGGATGAACACTTATACACTTGCGACACTTCGCGAGTTATTCCTGAAAATAAAGGACAGCTTAGCTGTCATCCACTGTGTACTACCCTATATAAAGGGGATGAGTAAGTCTGTTGTGGAGGGAGTTCTTTTTGAATTGTTAAGCAAGTCATTAGGAGAGAGAAAATTAAGAGTGATTGTAATTTCTTTTGCTCTGTTCTTCCTTCCTCTGTAAACATTTCAAGAAAATAATCAATAAAATCTATAGTTATTCATCTTCAAATGGATTAATTGAGTAAATTCTAGTGAGGGGTGTAGTGTGGGATTTCCTGCAACTACATATGCGCTAGAAATAGGGACTGAAACAGGATTGAAGATAAAAGATTGCAATCAAAATTATTCGAATCAAGAAAATGAGAGAGAAAAATGTTAAATCAGATGAGGGAGAGAAGTTAAAAAACAAGGAATATGATGAAAATACGGAGTAAAGTACAATTACAAAAGCAATGATTAATGAATTTCATGAAAACATCAGAGGAAGAATACATAAACGAGATTTTGAATGAAAGAAGATTATAGATGGGGAGAAGACATCGTCTTTGAAAGAGTGGGAAAAGCAGAAAATAACATTCACAGCAGCAGAGGTACCTAAAGAGGGTTTGAGCCATACATCCCCATTAGTGATCACAATAAATGCATGCAAAAATGGAGAAGAACCCGGCAAAAGCAACGGAAGAATGGGCGGTAAATAGAACTTTGGTGGATACAGGAGTTTGGTGAGCATCATGTTTTACCATACTTACAAAAAATTAGGATATAAAGATGAAGAAATGATTTCCCAACAGTATTATATCCATGGTTTTGGTAAATCTATAACAAAACCTAAAGGAGAGGTAAAATTACGAATTCGCTTGGAGAAATTGAAACACAGTGACATTGAGTGTAGTGGATATGGAATCGCCATACAACGTGTTGTTAGGGAGGCCATGGGTACATGCAATTAAGGTCAGAGCGTCAACATTTCATCGTGTATCAAGTTTCCTATGCCAACTGGAATTGGTGAAATCGGAGGAGATATTGATAAAGGGAGAATATATCATCAAGACGAAGTAAAGCATTATGAAGAACGAGTGAAGAAGCGAAAAGATCGCAAGAAGATGGTAAAAGCAAACTAAAAAAGAAGAAGAATTTAAAATTTACATGATAAGAGCAAAAGAAGGAAAATGAATACCTAGCGCAATCTCGCAGATAAGGAAATGAAAGGACCAACCCCTATGGGAGAACCGAAAGCTAGCTATATCGCAGTGAGAACAAACAAAAGAAGTGAATGTTGAATCGAAGAAGAGCCCAAGATGTTAAAAATTGGGACTAAAATGGAAGTAGATGAAGAAAGAAGAACTATTGATTTGCTGCGAGATTATAAAGATATTTTCGCGTGGGATATGGATGAAATGCCTGGTATAGATCCATTTGTGGCTTGCCATAAATTGGAAATTGACAGAAATGTAAAACAATTCAAACAAAGAATTAGAAAGATCGCAACAAAGATATCATCCTCAAATAAGAAGAAAGAAAATGCTAGATGCAGGAATCATTAGACAAGCAAAATATCCCGAATGGATAGCAAATATGGTTATAGTCCCAAAGAAGAAAAAAGGGATAAGAATTTGTATAGATTTTACCGATCTAAACAAAGCTTGTCCTAAAGATAGCTTCCCGTTACCAGATATTCCGCAATTGGTTGAAGCAAGAAGAAAACGAAAGGATATCATCTCTTGATGGATATAAAGGTTACAATCAAATTCCTCTCGCCGAAGAAGATCAAGAACATAATGCTTTCTTCGCTCCAAGAGGATTATACTGTTATACAAAAATGTTGTTTGGTTTGCGAAATGCCGGAGCAACATACCAAAGGATGGTAGAAAAGGTGTTCGCGAGATGGATACACAAAACATTAGAGGTATATGTAGATGATATGTTAATAAAAAGTAAGAAAGCAAAAGACCACATACAGGATCTCGAAAGAAATTTTTGAACAGATGAGACATTTCAACATCAAAGTAAATCCAGAAAAATGCACCTTTGGAGTTGCATCAGGAAATTTTTTAGGTTACATCGTATCAAAAGAAGGAATCCAAGTCGACCTAGAGAAAGTACAAGCGATTCGCGATATGCCAACACTGCGACAAGTAAAAGATGTTCGAAGTTAAATGGGTTACTAGCTTCGCTAGGAAGGTTCATCTCGCGATCATCTGATAAATGCAAGCACTTTTTCAACATCCTCAAAAAGGGATCAAAGTTTAGATGGACAGATGAGTGTGAGAAAACCTTACAAGGAATAAAGGAACATTTAATGGATATATCAATTTTGCAAAAAGCAGAACCAGGAGAAGAATTATTGATCTATCTTGCGACGACCTCGCATGCATTAAGTGCAGATATTCGCGAATGGACGCAGGGGTAGAGAAAATCTATTAATCTTTCAATGCCGCAGAAAGGAATTACTCAAAAAATTGAAAAACTAATCTTGGCATTAGTTTACACAACATTTAAACTTCGCATATACTTTCAAGCGCACATTGTTAAGGTAGTGACAAAAATACCAATCGAATCAAAAGTAATGAAAAATTCAAAAAGATCGGGAAGAGTTGAGAGATGGAATGCTCAAATAAGTCATTGCAAGCTCAAATACGAAATATTATCTTCACCAAAATCACAAGTTGTCGCAGACTTTCTAGCAGAATTTCCTTTGGAAGAGGATGAACCAGTGGAAGAAATGATGGACGTAGAAGAAGAACATGGAGATCCAAAAGACTTGTTAACTGAGCCAAATAGATGGGAAATATTAGTAGATGGGTCATCCAATGGAGAAGGTAATGGGGTTGGAATTGTTGTGATATCGCCAGAAGGCAATAAAATAGCTTTTTTCTTTCAGATTGGAGTTTGCGTCAACCAATAATGAAACAGAATATGAAGCTATAATACATGCTTTGCGATTCGCAATAGAAATGAAATTGGAAAATGTGAGGATTACCAGTGATTCGCAATTGGCTATTCGCCAAATAAAAGAGGAATATACTACAAATGAACCATCTTTGCAAAAGTACAAGAAACTTGTTGACGAGTCATCGATGCGAGATACCGAGAATAAAATGGAGACATATATCAAGGAGAAATAATAGACTCGCAGATGCTTTTGCCTTTATATCAAGTATGATGACAGAACCGACTGCGAGAAATATAAAAATACAAACACTTTTAACACCGTCAATTAATAAAGAAGAAGAGCAGGAAACAGATGTAATGCTAATAGAAGATGGAACACAAACACTTTGCGAAGAAGATTGAGAGAGAGAACTTCATGCATACCTGATGAAAGGGGAAACACCAAGAAATAGATTAGAGGCACACAAATTAAAAAGCCGTGCAACAAATTATGAATTAAGAGATGGAGTACTATACCGACGATCTTTTAATGGACCTTCATTCAGATGTGTAACAAGGAAGGAAGGAGAAACCATATTGAAGATGTTGCATAGCGGGGATGCTGGTAATCATAGTGGTGGAAGATCTTTAGCACATAAAGCAAAAATGCAGGGCTATTACTGGCCGTATATGCATGAGGACGCGAAACAAATATCAAGGCGTTGCGAAGATTGCCAAAGGCATGGGAAGAAGATACATGCACCGGGAGCGCCATTAAATTCTTCAACAAGTGTGTGGCCTTTTGGAAAATGGGGCTTAGATATTGTGGGACCATTCCTACCGGGGAAAAGGACAGAGAAGATATTTAATTGTCGCCACTGATTATTTCACAAAATGGGCGATGTGAAAGCGGTACAACACATTCGCGATAAGGATGTTTTTACTTTCATATTTGAGAACATTATATGCATATTTGGGATTCCAAAGACGGTTGGTATCCGACAATGGGAAACAGTTTGAAGGACAAAATATAGAATTGTCATTAATGCATTTTAGATACGATGTGGAAAATCAACTCCTCTATACCCAAGTGAGCTAATGGCCAGCGAGGCGACAAATAAAACAATTGCAGAGACATATTGAAGAAGAAGTTAGAAGGATACAATAAAGGATGGTGCGAACAAGTGCACAATGCGGTATGGGCTTATAATACAACCGAGAGAGAAGCTACGGTGAATGTCACCTTTTTGTTTAACATATGGGGTTGAAGCTGTACTCCCGACCGAAGTTATGATTCCAACAACAAAGAAAGAAGCTTGGGAGAAAAAATCTTAGTGCGGGTAACATTTTAATCAAATTAGATGAATTAGAAGAAAAAAGAGAGAGAGCACTACAACATATGGAGAATTATCAATATTGGCGGAGAGAATATAACAAACGTGTCAAGATACGTGAATTTCAACCAGGGAGATCTCAGTGCAGCGAGAGACACCAATATATCAGCGTGAAAGTGGTGGCAAGTTGGCAAGAAAATGGGATGGACCTTATATCATTAAGGAAATAATTAGCACAAGGGCATATAGATTAATGGATCCTGAAGGCAAAGATGTAGGACAAAGATTGGATAGACCATGGAATAGGTTGTATCTCAAGAAGTATTACCCATAAAAGATGGATGAAATGAAATGAATTTGGATGAAATGTTTTGCGATGTAATGATTGCGAAGTTGAATATAATAGAGAAAGATTGTGCGAATGTCTCGTAAACAATACATTAACGAAAATGAATGATTGAATGAATTGACAAAATGATAGAGTGAGTGAATGGGACGAACCTTTATGTCGTACACCCTAGTTCTCGAATGATATTTCGCAAGAGGCAAATGTAAGACCTAAAGTACGTCATATAAGGGGGTATCTCTTGACATGGCTCAGGGGAAAGGTTACACCGCTCCCGGAACACGGGGTCATGGAGATTTGGGGCCCATGAAAGCCTATCCGGAGAGATACCTTGGATTTCCAACTATATATATAAGGTTATACCACAGTTTGACGCCCGAGGGTCTCTTCCAAGGAGTTAGTGTATGCTCAAGGCGCGGTACACGGTTGAGCCAAGAGTGCCCAGGGCATTTGAAGTGTCTCGGCCATTCTTGGCAAGTCTTGGTATATCTGCACTCGGCCCAAGAAAACTCCACTTAGGGTGCAGTCTCGTAACCATAAACCATATAGGTATAAGGGATAAGAGGCTGCGAAAACAACTCGGTTGTTGTTAAGACCGGATGGGAGGAGCTAGTCTTGTATGGCCGATGTACGCCTCCTTGAAGGGGCAACCAGGGATAAGATAAGAGCGGCACCCTCCATTAGGGAGCTGATAAGTGTCAAAAGACGCAGATGTCACGAGGCTTTGTTTTCGCAAGAAAATTTAGGCTTGTCATATTTGTGCGATGATCCTGTAGAGGCAATAATACTAACGCAAGGATAAGACGAGATCAATGGGTTTTTTGCATGAAAATGTAAAGACGTCCTGCGATTTCGTCGCAAAGACGGCAATGTCATGGGATTTTATATTCGCAAGAGTATTTAAGCCTGTCATATTGTCGCAAATAACATATCTGCGAGAGGCAAAAATACTTAAGAAATGATAAGACAAGGTCAATGGGTCATTACATGAAAATGTAAAGACGCCCCTGCGATCTTGTCGCAACGAGGGGTGGCGAAATAAGACCTTTAATTAGGAAGGCAAAATAAGACCACACAATCAATGATAAGACAAGATCAATAGATTTCTTCATTTGTGAAGATATCCTGCGATCTTGTCGCAAAGATAAATTTCAACATAAATAAAGGTAAGCGAACATGCTTGCGAGATTAGAATTGCAAATCTAAAATGAGATAGAACGAGAGAATAAGGGATTATTCACCAAGGGATTTAGTCTTTCCAATCAAAAAGAATACTTCAAATGTAAATTGAAAAGCATCTTATGCAAAAAGTCATACGAGATAAAGAGACTGGAAGATGTAAAATTACAAAAATAGCTTAATTTTCTACATGGCGTTTCGACAACAAGAGAGATGATAAATGTTCTTCAACAATTTTATCACCTTCACGCTTCGATTGGAGGATGTTCATCGAAATTTTTTCATTTGGATTCTTATCGACAATTTCATTGTTCGCGAGATCTTCGCACTTTCATAATCGTAATCACTATCGGGAGAATTAGGAACTTCATCATCTTCAACTTCCAAAGGTTCAATAGAGACAGGGTCAAGGGATTTAGAAAGTAAGATCTTATTCACAAAAACTTCACTTTGGGATGAAATTGACGAAGAAGTGCCTTCGTTGATTCCTACTTTGGATATCTTTAAGATGGCTAAGATAATTAAGCTTTCAAGCACGATCACGAGAATGGGCAAGAGTAGCGACAAGTGTTGCATTTTCCTTGCGAATCTTGGCATGGGCGGATTCTAAAGTATACAGAGAGGAGCGAAGATCCTTCTCAGATTCTGTGAAAATAAAGAAGAACAGCAGAGTTACAAATAAAAAGTAATGTAAGAAATTAGTAAAGGAAAACGGCGGAAGAGGCAGTCAAATTTTATGACTACCTTCCTTTTGCGAGATAATATGTTGGGTCAGGGCCAAGCAACTATTCTCCAAATGATCCATGGCATTATGAAAACCATCACCGATAAGACCTTTTAACCGAGAACGCAAGCTTTTTTCATTAGAAATCAGTAAATTATTTTCCTTCGCAAGGGAGGAATGAGATTCTTTTAACTTGGTATATTCATCCTTGAGCTGGTTTGTTTTCACACTTAGAGTTATTCTACCCTGAATAAGCTTATCTCTTTCGGTAGTGGTTTCTTTGAGTTTATTTTTCAATGAGCAGATAGATTGTTCTTGCTCATTCAATGCTTTTCGACAAACATCAAGTTGTTGCGAGGATATCGCCACCTTGTCCAACAAAGCTCGCTTCTCTTGAGACAAAGTTCCATTTTCATCTGATAAGGTTTCCAACTCCAAATTAGATTTAGTCAAAGAATATGAGAGATGCGACAATTCGTTACTTAATAATTCTTGCTTCGGACTAAGTAGGCGTTTTCTTGGGTTAGATTATTTATCCGGTCAACAATAATATGTATGGAGGTTATCTAATCGGTTATATTGCTCCATCCAAGCATCTCTTTCCATTCGAGTTTCTTCCACGATAGATTCCACTTGATATATCTCCATTTTACGTTTCTGATTCAAAGCTTGAAAGGCGAACAAAGTCTTCAAAAAAAAAAAAAAATGGGGAGGAAATGATACCTTTTAGTTCTTCATTCTTCCTACGAAGATTGTCACGATCCAGCGAAGTATTATGAAGGCTATTCTTCAAGGTCTTAATTTCTTGTTCCAAGGATGCTGTGACATGGTATCATAACCAAAATACTTACTCAAGGATTCATAAACACTAGATCTGATAGGATCAGTGGAAATTTTCTTAACATCATTCATGGTATCCGATAAAACTTTAAAAGTTACATCTATCCCTTCCAAGTTTTCTTTAGTAAGAGAGATAAATCCAGAGGAAGAGGAAATGATGGAGGAAGAGGGAAAGGTTGAATCATCTTTAGTCATAAGAATGTCAGTTAAAGGAACCTGATTAACAAGTGGGGGCGAAGTAGAGGTATTAAGGGTAAAAGTAGAGAGAGGTTCATTTTGAAGAATTTCATTAACGGAAAATTCTGTGGATTGATTCATCATGCGAGATCCTCGCATGAGAAGGTGGGTCATCATGAGAGGAAGGAATTGGTTTATCTTGCGAAGAAATCGCTAGAAAAGATGAATTATCCTGCGAAGGTACTGTAGGAGAAACAACAAGCTTAAACCGTGAAAGAAACAGGAGGCTTAAAAGGTTTAGGAAAGGCGAGGCTTCTTGGGGATTTATCAAGATCCTGCGAATTACAAGCTAAATAAGAAACAGAGGCAACAATATTGTTATTAAAAGAGTAAATGTTTCTTAAATACCTTATTATTCGCAGACTTTCTTTTAGAGGCAAAGGATTTCGGTTGCAAACCCATGGAAACACTAGGATTCGTAACAGTGAATTTGGTGCTAGTTTTGTCCTTGCTGAAACAAAAATGGCAAGAGAAACATCAAAAGAGGAATAGTATCCAAATAAAAAACTTCAATAAGAAAGATCAATCATGAAATAATCAAAATTAGCAAAATCAACAGACTTTGATGCCATAGAAACAGTAGCAGAAGAGTTGTAGCAGAAGGACAATGAAGAAGACGATGAAGGAAAACGACAGAGAAAGTTGCAGACAATAAAGAAGATGAAGTAAAAGAAAAGAAGAATTTTCATAAGGAACTCTCCTTTAAATAGATGGGAAAAGAGTAACCGGATAACATTAAATGTGCCGGTAAAAAGTGAAATTTTAGATACGTGCAAACAGTCATTCCTAAATTCACGGAATCTTGTCAGTAAAAAAATAGATAGAAAACAAACGGTTGCGACATTTCAAAATATTAATTCTCATGACATTCTATTCTTCGCAGAGAAGACATGAGAAGAGGCAAGATGTATGATCAGAATATCGCAACCTCAATACTTCGCGAGAGTAATAAACGACAAAGATCACGAAGGAGTCGCGGGGAAGTAAAATAAATGACGCAATGGATGACGACAATATGTAACATGAGGAAGATGTGAAAATATGGCGAAGGTTAAGAGTGTCGCGAGGATGAACACTTATACACTTGCGACACTTCGCGAGTTATTCCCGAAAATAAAGGACAGCTTAGTTGTCATCCACTGTGTACTACCCTATATAAAGGGGATGAGTAAGTCTGTTGTGGATGGAGTTCTTTTTGAATTGTTAAGCAAGTCATTAGGAGAGAGAAAATTAAGAGTGATTGTAATTTCTTTTGCTCTGTTCTTCCTTCCTCTGTAAACATTTCAAGAAAATAATCAATAAAATCTATAGTTATTCATCTTCAAATGGATTAATTGAGTAAATTCTAGTGAGGGGTGTAGTGTGGGATTTCCTGCAACTACAATATCAAACCAGTTTTTCTTAACCGGAAACACTGGAATCACACACACACATACATCCATACACACATAATGGAATCAACACCAATTGTACCGAATTTTGTTAAGCAAAAGCAAAATATATGCAATAAACTCAAGCTTTTCTTAAACAGGAAAACGATTAACTAACAAATTCGTTACCTCAGATTTCGCATCCTCTTCTCCCCAGAAAGATATATCATTAAGCGCAAGTTAAAGTTAGAACTCTCCCCCATTGTGTTGTCATTCTCTCGCAAGAATAAAAGAACAACAACAAAAGAAACCTTTACCAGAGAAAGGTTGAATCGGTTTTAACTAATGCGTGCCAATAACAAAAGTTGAAAACCCGAAACACATATGCTTTTATGTTAAACACAAATGTTTCAACATATTGTGACTTTTTCACATATGAGTTTCAATCGGAACACCTTATGATCCTTTGATAAAGCCTACCAACATGGGCTAGAACTTAATCCCGCTAAATCAAAAAGTCACGCAAACTATAAGGTTCCACACATCATATGAGATTGAATATTAAGGTTAAGAAACCGAAATCAAACATCCTATAAACACATAGCAATAATATAAAGCATTCAAGCACATGTTATGTAATCAAAAAACTATCACAAGAAAAATTATAAAATAATAATTTTATTCATAAATAGATAGTTTTATTCAGCAATAGACCTTATACAATAATTGAAATAATCAAAAATTGATGTCTATTTTGTTTGGATTAAGTATTACAAAGATATAACTTAATCTCTAGTGGTGCACTTATTGTTCACTCAAGTTTCTTGATTGTTCAAACTCTTGAAGCATGTCTCCAGGGACTTGTCAACAACCACTTCCTGTTTCTCAAGTTTTTCAACTTGAACCTTCATACCCGCAAGATCAGCTTTTGTTTCTTCAATTCTATTCTTGAGCCAATCTTGATGACGGATCGTCATTATGAAGTTAGTTCTTAGTTCTTCAAAGCCATGGATATAGTCAATCATACTATCAGAACGTATTCACTTGGTCTTTGTTGGATCTTGAAGGTTGTAAGCCAACAAACATGACTCATCTTGTGATCTAGTAGAACTATCAGAATCATAATCAGACAAGATTTTTGATATGATTTTCTTCTTCCTTTCTGTATTGATTCCTTGACAATCCTTAACCTTTTGAGATTCCTCCTTATTGACCTTTGTGATACTGCGAGTTATTGGAGGAATGCTAAGTATTTAAACAAGGATTGATCAGGGTTTCTTAATACAAGCAAGAGTTTGTTTCTCATAATAAAAAACAATTTTTCTGATGAAAATACTTGGGAAATTCCGAAAAATATATTCGGGAATATATTTTGTTTCCTTTGTCCGAACTTCTCATCTTTCGGAAGGTTTATTAAAATTCGAAAATTTTAAATAAAACCTAATTTTGGAAGATCATGATAAACATGAACAATCTTTTAGACAAAAATGGATGTGCATTATCAAAGTTGATTGTCACAAACATTTTCTCGATACAAAACACAAAGCAAAAAAATTGTGCTCTTGTTTTATGTGCTTCTCATCCCAAAGGTTATGAGCACGAACTAGGATGAGAGTGCACTGTCTCCATACAACTAGGTTGCATCGGAGTAAGCCTTTTCTTGCTTACAGTGAGTATCAGAAACATAGTTCATGTTTCTCTTTGGAAATTTCTGCCCAAAGTATTTTCTCCCAAGAAGGTGATCCTTCCTTAATCTAAAGGTATGATCATGTGGAGAAACAGTACTGATGTGAGAAATTTCTGAGATAGATAAATCTCTCTTAGTTCTGTCAATGAGATTTTCATAAGATTTTCTCATTCTAAGGATTTCCTTATGATGCACATCAGCATGATTACTTGAAACAGTTATCGAAAATTCCTGATTGTTTTCTTCGACAGAGATTCTCTCTTTCCCTTTCTTATGGAATCGTTCTTCATGTAAACAGGGACTGTTTCGACATGAGTGAGGATGAACCTTTTTCCAGAAGCGATTATCAACTCTTACCCCTGATTCTTTAGAGTTAACTTTGTTGGGTTGAGGTATATTCTATCTTTCTACTGAGGAATGATCTTTCAGTTTTTTAAGACAAGAAACTTCTTTCAATACTTTTACCACAGTATTTTGAAGAAGTATAAGTTTCCTGTCAAGTGAATGAAAGTTGTATCTCTTAAGATCACTTTTACGGAATCGGTTCAAAATTTCCTTTGGACAAGATTTCGTTTGACCATCAGTAGATATAAAAGGTGGTTTCTCATCCTCTTCTGACTTGATGTGGTTATGCAACTACCATCATCATGGTCTATTTCAGAAGTGATTAAACCGGTTTTATCACAATCTGTAAAAGCCGAGCAAGGACTTTTAGTTTCCTCATTATCAGAATAAATTAAAACATCATCATTAGTCAGAGTCTCTTGATTTTGAGTAAGACATTTACCAAAGGCTTCTAATTTAACAGTGAGGTCCATATTCTCTCTGGCTAGAATATTTAGTTGAATGTCTTTTTCTCTGATCTCATTATTAAGAAGATTAGATTCTGTCTTTAATATTAATATCCGTGTCGACAGAGATCTTATTGGCTTTAGGAGTTTTACCAACTCTTTATCAGTATCTTCTTTTCCATCAGAGATAGACTCAGATGTTTTCGTAACTCCTGGATCATGAGACAACGAAGTATTAACATCTTCAACATTTGAGTATTCATACTCTTGCATAACGTTAACTGAATCATTCATATATTCACTTCTTATAGGTTGGATCGCACCAAACGCAGATTGTTAGATCTTTTCGTGTTTGCCTGCTCTGATACCAATTGAAAAAACGAGGGTACCCAAATATACCACAATCTTAAACTTTTCCACCGATAAGTCCTCTTATCGAAAGTGATTGTCTATGGACTGAGTCGAGACAATACAACGAATCGGTATTCACACTTTGTGTGATCGTCTATGGATACGAGATCGAGACAATACAACAATCAAAGTGTGATTACTTGATAATAGGTTCGGACCAAACTCTATAAGATCGCTATCAAGTAATACAGAGTTAATGTTTGTGTAATTTACTTTAAATTATAATAACAACAATTATAATTGCGGAAAACAAAAGTAAATGACACAGTGAGATTTTGTTAACGAGGAAAACGCAAATGCAGAAAAACCCCGGGACACAGTCCAGAATTGAATACTCTCATAATTAAGCCGCTATACAAAATCAAACCAACTTTGTATAGTTGATACCAAGCAACTAAACCTATAGTTCACCTAGTTTCTTCAGTATCCCTGCGCTTCCGACATTCAATAAGTGCACGAACTGGAAAATTTCCTTTGGATCTAATTCCAAACAGTAAAGGAACAACAAATCTGTTCGGTAACGAGCCTTTGTCAATCTCAGTGATATGAGTTAGACAAAGGCTCTTCTGTTTAATCCAATAAACTCCTTTGTCGGGTTTAGATCTATCTATCCAACAACTACAAAAGTAGCAGAGTTTAGATATTGCAACTAATCAATCAAATCTATCAAGGATAAACTGATTATAGTTGGATCCCAGCCGATCAAGTTTTGTGCACATCAAAGATTATGAGACCAATAAGAAAGCTTCTTTGTCTTCAAATCTTCTTTAATCTTCAATAAACACCTGCACACCACAACTTGAATCTCTTGTGATCAATCACGCACAGAGCGGAGTCTGTTAACAATGGATTATCACAAGACATCTTTAGATCTACAAACAGTTCTAAAGATCCCGTCGACACTACGATCTAGTTTGAGTGAATCTTATATCATAAGAGAAGATTCTCAAGAATAAACAAACTAGGTGCAATCAAATTTCAACAACCGTTAGTCAATCAAATCAAATCTAAAACTAATAATACTGCGATTATCTAGTTTCCCACCAACGGTACTCGTAGAGCTTCTTGATCCCATAAAAGTCTTTAAACGAGCGGTCGTAAGAGATTTTGCCTAATTAGGTTACTTTCCTCTCCGAATAGACGGCTCCCCCAGTAACAGCAAAACAAGGTAGTTTTGCTGGCTCTTAGTATATTTTGCTCGAAATGCAAACTTGGGTATTTATAGACCAAGGAAGTTTGGACACCAAGGAATTTCCAAAAACAAAATATTCTTAAGATATGCAATAAATGCCCAAATCGGTTTTCATAATTCCTGGAAATGCTTTGTCCAATATTAACCGAAATCTCACTAGAAAATCTCCAATTAGTAAATGCACATTACCAATTTTTATTTACCAGAGATATGCATTTTAATTGCTGGTAATTAAAATCATATAAATTTAATAACCTTAATTAAAAGATTCTCAATTTATTTCGGTCCGGGATCTCCTTGAGTTATTAAGGAATATCTTTAAGCAATAAAAGATAAGAGTTACTGAACATGTTCAAAGTATGTCGACATCTTTTTCTTTGTAAATCCTTTTTCATTTTTACAATCTTGGAACCGATTATACCACACTTCCAAACAAGTTTAGAATTGGTTCATCTGACTTCCAAGAACTATGTGATTGATCAAATATCAATACACTAATCATGGGTTTATGGATCTACCAAACACAAGGATCGGTTCTACCTTAATATGGTTACTGGGACCGGTTTCATCGGTTACCAGGATCGGTTACGTCAATTACCGGGACCGGTTACCATATTCTCATGGTATTACTTGTGATCGGTTACACTAGTCACTAGGATCGGTTACACCAATTACCGGACCGGTTACGCTAATTACAAGGATCGACATAACTCTTTTTGTGATTGGTCATACCAATTACCAAGATCGGTTACACCAATTACAAATATCGATCATACCATCTAAGGTGATTACTTAGGATCCGTTACGCTAATAAAAGTCATACCAATACATAAGTCAGGCATTGTGACTAGTTTTACCAAGATACATAATAAGTTATGATCGGTTCTACTAACTCACACATATTGGTAATCCAAAGTTATGATCGGTTCGACATGTTTAGAAAGAGTTTTCAGAACATTCTGAATTCTGAAAACAGGGTATAGGTACGCATATCAAGTGCGCATACCTGTTTTAAGTTCTGGAATGACGGGAGGTACGCATACTTGGTACGCGTACCCCTGAGATCTAAATTCACGAACTGGCTAGGGTATGCATACCTGGTACGCATACCCCTGGAGCCCGAATTCATGAAATATCCATAGGTATGCTTACCTTATGCATACCTACCCAGTTTTGAAATAAATAGTTGCTCATAAACCATTTTTATAAATATGTTTGGTATTGTTACAACTCTCATAGACACTTCTAAGAAAAATTTGTTCAGTAGATCACTCTGTGTTTGTGAATCATGGTTTAAGTCTTGGGTGTTTTTGAATACCAATATTGCCTGAATGTTCACAACCTTCTCGGGGTTCATATGTGAACTCATAGTGCACGATCCTTAATGACTTACATATACATATATGTGCATCTTCTTCTTAGTCAAAGGAATATTTTCATACCTATATGATAGCCATTCTTGGCGTAATTCCTTGTGGAAAAGTTTAATTCTTCATATAAGAGTAGCCAAATCTTATTTTTACAAGTTTGTATCTTAGTAAAGTTGATCGCAATACTTAATCTTCATGGTTATATATTGTGTATTGCTTGGTTACTATGAGATAGTCCTAAAGTTGCCATTCTATGGTCCTTGATTAGAAACATGATCTCATGAGAAACTCTTAATCGTTGATTCTTAGCTCATATTTCCTTATGGTATTGCTGAAATCCAATATTTGAAAATCCTTCTCTTCAGAGAAACGTCAGTTTTGTTGTTCTCTTGGTAATGACATCAAATTGGAGAGAGCTCAATTTAAATTGGTACTTAATTGATATTATCTTTCTGGGGAGTGCGGCTATGGAATTGTAGGAGATGAGTGTACCTTTAGATCTCCATGATAAAGACGCTAAGTCTACTTGGTGAAATCGTCTAAATAAAAATCTGGTATATCATCTCTAGTTTCAGTAATTCTATTGTGTAATTCATTACGGTCCCTTGTTTTCGTCTTTGCCAATTTGTTGACAAAAAGGGAGAGAATTATTTAGTAATATTTAACTATAACATATGGATTTTATAAGCATTATGTAAGGGGAAATGGATTATAAACTATAAGTTTTACCTATTATGCGAAAGAGGCAAGTAAAGACTAAGGAGCAGAACATACCACCGTAGTACTGCTTCAAAGTTTTTGTATAATTGGACTTTGAGGAAGGTAACTATACTATGCATAAACATAACAACCATAGAGTTGGGTGATTTTTTCTAGAAAATCTCTAAAAGAGTATCTAGTGAGTTGTTAAGATGATACTTATCTTCAACAAGCATAGAATGAAAACATCCACATCCGAAAGCATTGAAGATTCAAAAAATCAATAAGCATTGTGAAATTAGAGCATAATGTTTTTAAAAGTCCATAGGTAAAATGGTTTTGTCACCAAATTAACAAAGGGGAAGATTGTTAAAGAGTTTCTAGCAATGGTATTTCAAGTTAGTTGTCAAATTTAGTTGACAAAACGCATTCTTGATTTAGTCTCCTAAAGTCAGTTTCAGAATATATTAGCTTTAAGAAGTAGAGTATAGAATCAAATCTATCCTTAAAGATTGAAGACTCACGAAGACATCGATTGAGAAATTCATTATAGGTTAATAAAAAATACTTGATTCTCTTGTTTACTCTATCTCTCTATCTATCGAAACAAAGTGCTCATTCTATGGAACAATTCCTATAACGGTAAATATACATCTACGTATACACTAGAGGATATTTGAGACCAGGACTTTAGTGAGAATAACTTTTATCCTTTAATAGGTCCTAACATTATAGTGAATGAAAATATGAATCCAATGAGCCAAGGATCACTCAGTTCTAAGTTATGACGAAGAAGTTATGAGTGATTTATTAAAGCAACACTTATATGTGTGGCTAAGGTTGATTTTGTGAATGGAAAATTGCCCACACACTTTTGGCAACAGTCCGCGAACTAAAAACGGAAATACGTGACTAAAGGCATATTTCATTCATGTACTTGGTGTTTCAGTTCTTAAACAAAGTACATTTTTTTTACCAAGAAACCTAGCCTTGATCATTCACTATAAATAGAGGTTTCATGTAACCACACAAACCATCCCTTGGAAAATTGTGTGTGTGTGTGTTGCGTATGGTTGTTTTCCACATCTTTGTTCTTCATGAACAAGAGTGAGATTCCAAAAAACTTTACTTGGGGATCGTAAAGCACAGGGAAGCTATATTATTTGATAGTTATGGAACCTATTTCTAGGTGTTTTTCATAAATCCTAGATTTAATAGATCAAGATATATCTAGATCATTTCTAGGTGATCTTGTGAGGGATAATCAATTAGGTTATGGAACACCTAAACCCTAATTGTTGAGGGTCATCTTCTAAAGAGAATTGGCGTTATGCTATAAGATTTACAAGAGAAATTCCTAAAGAGAATCGGTGTTCATCTGGGAGTTTTACAAGTGCATGAATACAATTGAAGCAAGTATTATATCTAGTCTGAAATATAATAGTAGGTAATTGATGTAACAACTTAAATCAGTATGTGTTTAGTATGAACTTGGTCCCAGGGTTTTTACTACAAGTTTGTAATTTCCTCGATAATAAATACATCTGGTGTTTGTGTTATTTCTTTTTCGCATTATATTTTTTTATCTTTATAATGGAAATATCACAGGTTGTAAGTTAAACCTTGATAATATTATCTCAATTGTAAACAATCTTCAAGACCCGTTCTTATTGAATTCGTATCTTGAAATATAGATTATAAGACTTGTTCTTGTTGGAATTCGGTTCGCATATGATTCTGGTATATTTAAAACAATCTTAAATACAGTTTTGTAACCGAAGGTATAAATTGTACAAGGATTTTCCGTATAGCTTCCCGAACGATAAAGTTGGTGGTGCACTAGTTACCCTCTCTTTTTCAGTATCTGAATAAAATGCTGATCCAAATACTTGGTACAGGAGAGTGCACCATCCAAGTTATCTAACTCAACCCATTATTTACAAACTTTGTGAGAACATACCACATTACCTTGTTATCATCTGCCTTTGATTCTCTTTGTCACACATGCCAACTTGGCAAAATTAAGAAACTCTCATTTGAACAATTCATCTGGACATTTATTTCTCCTCTTTCAGTAATTCATTGTGATATATGGGGGCCCTCACCACACTTATCCACTTTGCTTCATAGATACTTCATTTTTTTTGTTGATGGATATATTATATTCTATGAAAGGGAGGGTATGAGAGTTTCACATGCTTCAAACATTTCAAGATAATGAATGAGAATATATTATCATGAACTATCAAGGTAATTGGGTATGATGGTGCCTTTGAGTTGGTCAAACCAAAATTCAGAGAATGTACTTGGAATTTTTATTGTTTTCGTCATATCCACACACACCTCAAAAGATTTGTATGGAAGATGGGAAAATAAGACACATTACGTGTAAGTTGACAATACAACATCTCTTCAAGCTTGTTTACCAAAGTTGTTACGGTTTGATTGTTTTCCTCCTGCAACTTACTTAATCAAATAGGACACCGCCAAACTCGCTAAGCTTCATCACTCAATTTGAAGTATTATTTCAAACAATCAGCTAATTACTCTTTACTCAAAAATTTTGGTTGTACTTGTTATCCTCACCTTGGAGCTTACATGCTAGATAAGTTAATGAAAAATCATCCAAATGTACCTTCTTTGGTTATAGTACCAATCACAAAGGTTACATATTCTATGACAACGCCTCAAAGAAAATATATATATACACACCTTCCCTTTTGCACTTGGAATTCTTCTTCTTCTGAATCCTCTTCAGTGGCACTTTATATACCTTAAAACAAAATTCAAAGCCAACTTATTCGAGCCAATCGGACGAAACTTGAAGCATATCGAAACCATTACTCATCCGATGAAAAACAGATTCTGAGCTGGCATTAAGAAACCAAAGTACTTGCCTGATTTTATGTGATACTTTCACTAATGCAACGCCACTTGAATAAAAAAACATACAAATCTACAAACAAAAGATCCTAAATAGATTACTTATATGAGAAATGAATAAACATGATATCTGCAATAAGATGACATGGATTACAATGATACGTTTAGTCTAGTGGTGTAATCTACTACTATAAGAGTTGTTCTTAATATAACATTACCTAGAAAATGAAGCATTATACAGTTAGATGTTTCAATTTCCTTTCTTCATGGAAATCTTTCTGTAACTTTTTACATGGAATATCCTCAAGGATTAGTTGATCTCAATATACCTGCACATGTATGAAAACACTGGGGGTACCAAAATACACCACCAACTTTTCGTAGGCAATCTGTATGGACAAACTCAACACAACTCCGAGAGTAAAACTTAATCAAGAAAAGTGTATAGAGTTATATCTCTATCTCTCTTGTGATTATAACATTTACAGAATTGAGTCTGTGAACCTAATTACAAAGAGAGTTATTAGACGGTACCAAAGACCAATATCCAAGGATCAATCAAGTCCTATCCAGCAAACTAGGTCGGACGTATATATTGTGATTCATCAACGACAACCTGTGATATTTCAATTATAAAGATAAACAATGTAATGCGGAAAAAGAAATAACATAGCCACCAGAAATTTTGTTAACGAGGAAACCGCAAATGTAGAAAAACCCTGGGACCTTGTCCAGATTGAACACCAAACTGTATTTAGCCGCTACAGACACTAGCCTACTACCAATTAACTTCGGTCTGGAATGTAGTTGAGCCCTAAAATGTATCCAACTAATTAAGGTACAGTCTCGCTCCTTACGCCTCTTGAATCCCAGCAGGACTCCGCGCAATTGATTCCCTTAGATGACATCACACCAACTAAGAGTTGCTTCAACTCAATTGAAGACTTTAAACCAAATATGCCTCCCACAGATTCAGCCTATAATTGATTTTCTGATTTACGACCGAAATAGATCATCAGATCAAACGTAGGATCAAGGTGATGGAAATCGATAGCAACTTGACAAAAGTCTGGCTATCCTCAAAATCTGGACTTATGCAACCCGAAGTGCAACCTAGATTATTATTCACCTCACAAGTATAAAACTTGCGGAATCACAAAGTTTGAGACGAAGAGAACTTTGTGATTTATATCTATCTTGTTCAAGTGATACACCAATGATCGAACAAGATCAGGATTCTCAAGTTATCAAGATAAAGATAATTGTAATCTGGTTTTTGAATCCCAATGAAGTCTTTGATAGTCGCTAAAGGGTTTATGGAGAGGACAACTCTAGATACAATTAGGACACACCAAAAATTAGTGTCCGGATTCAAAGATCCTAGTTGCCAAGAGTTCCCCTTATATAGACATTCAAAGCATAAGTTGCTTTAGGTTTAAGCTAAGTTAGCTTTGGAACCAAGCAAACAATCTTTACTGCTAGACTAAAAACTTTGAATCTTATTCACATAAACAAGATACACACTCTGTTAGGTAAACTATAACCAAACCGTGTATAAAGACTATGTCCAACGTGGTTAGCCAAAACTAGCCAGTTTGCACTTAAAAGCTTAATACTCATTTCCATGAACACAAAGACATTGTTCTTGAGTCACAGTCATGTAATCAAATAAGTTTAGTGTATTATAGAGAATTGATCAAATGCAAACTATCTCAGAGAAATAATTTAATCGCAATTGAATTATAATCGACATAGTTGGTAAATGCACAAAGTACAGATACTTGAGTAGTTCGTGAATCGGCTGAAGTCAAGGTATGCGGACCGGTTTGCAAGCTTATAAGCAAAACCGAGTTCCTGAGTTAGATGAGAACTTTTTCATTTTGCGTACCGGTTTGGGTACTAAGTTGGTTCTAAAATATATAACTGTATTGGTTCACATACCGATTTGAATACTTTAACCCGGTTTCCTTACCACTGTTCCAAAATTGTTTGCATAAGAATATGCATACCTATCCAGGATCACGAAACAAACAGATTTTCCCGTGATGTGCATATGAGTATTCTTATCACACAAACCGAAAGTCGATATATAGCTACTCCGCTACGTGTACGAGTACATGTAATACAACTGCAGGACATATAACAATTATCTCAGTTGTAGGACTAATAACACTGTCTTGTATTCCGAATATAATAGTTCTATATTTCTCTAAATCAATTCGAAACATAATTGAATAACATTAATGGCACATATCACTGTTTCAGGCTATTTTTCGAATGATAAACTTGAATCATGATTTGGTTCTGAACAATAAATTGTTCTCCACCGAAATTGATCAAGTATGAACAAATGTTCATTAAGCTTAGTCATTATATTTCGAGAAATTCGTAAACTAAATAATTATTTCTGGACTCGAAATTCTTGTCTATGCAAGCTAGTCTTATTAGTTATGCGTAAAAACGCCCTCAAGGATAGAAAAGTGAATATAACTCTGAGAAATAGGTAGTTCAAAGCTTCACGTACCTTTTGTTGATGAAGTTCTCCAAAACTTCCGGTTGATCTTCACCTTCAAACGGAGAGAACGCAAATGATGATTGGTACGTTTCTAAACAGTTCTTTAAGAGTTGATCAGACTCACATGATATATTACTGTTAGAATTGGCAAAAAGTGCATTGCAACTTTATATTCCTTTATAGGGTTTTTCCTCCGGGATATCATCAAGTGTAGAACCATAAGCCTTGTTGCACTTATGAGTTTTTCTGCTAGAACAATGTTTTGCCATATGTCCGAATCTACGACTCTTGAAACATTAGATTTCTTCATTACTTTTTTCATGACAAAAAGATAATGAATCGGGACTAGATTTATATTTCAATAAAACATCCTTAATCCATTGTGTTAGGAGTACAATTGTTGAGTCAAGCTCTATTTCAACAAGTAGTTTATCCTTTTGACAATGTTTCTCAGTCAGATTTATACTTACTTCTTTCGAATAATGATTTGTATTGATCGAGGTATGATATCCAACATTTCAGTGTTCTTGGTGAGTTTCTTTGTCAAAGATCTTTAACTTTCTTACAAGAGAGCTTCGATAAAGTGTAGAAAGATCATTGGCTTCTATTATGGCATGTTTCAGACTCGTATTTGGATGGTAACGATCCGAGAATCTTGCATACTATTTCCTTTTCAAGTATAGTTTATCCAAGTGAGAAAGAAGCATTGACGATCTCGTAAAAGTTTAGATTTAAAACCTCAAAGGTATCGTTATCATCAATTTTAAGGAATTCCCATTCGGAAGAAAGAGAAAGAAGTCGATCTTCTCTTTCTAATCATTCCCTTCAAATACGCCTCCAAGAGTATCCCATGCTTCCTTAGAAGTTTCACATGACAGGACATGATGTAAGAGATCATGACTCACTGCATGTATTATGGCATTCAAACCATCAGAATTCTGCTTTGCAAGAGCTCTTTCTTCATATGTATAGAACGCTAAGCGTTTAAACTTAGTTTCCGAAAAATCCACTTTCGGTCGTTCATATCTTTCTTCGATTAATAATCAAGTATTAAAATCTCGGGATTGAAGAAAATATCTCATAGCAGATTTCCTTAATGGGTTATTTGTCCCATTAAATCTTGGTGGTACGTTAACAGAATCAGACATAGATTAAATTTCTTATAGGTTGGATCGCACCAAACACAGATTGTTAGATATTTTCGTGTGCCTCGCTCCGATACCAATTGAAAAGACGAGGTACCCAAATACACCACAATCTTTTATTTATCCACCTATAAGTCCTCTACCGAAAGTGATTGTCTATGGATCGAGTCGAGACAATACAACAAATCGGTTCATGTGATCGTATATGGATACGAGATCGAGACAATACGACAACAAGATAATTTGTGTGATTGACTATAGATACAAGATCGAGACAATACAACAACGAAGTATGATACTTGATAATAGGTTCGGACTTAACCAAACTCTATAGGATCACTGCCAAGTATGTACGGAGTTAACGTTTGTGTATTTTACTTTTAATTATAATAAATAATTATAATTGCGGAAATAGAAAAGTAAAAGACATGACAAGATTTTGTTAACGAGGAAACCGCAAATGCACAAAAACGACCAAGTCCAATTGAATACTATCAAATTAAGCCGCTATACATAATCTAAACCAACTTCGTATGGTTGAGACCAAGCAACTACCCATAGTTCACTTAGTTTCCTCAGTATCCATGCGCTTCCAACTTCGATAAGTGCACACACTAGAACAATTCCTTTGGATCGTATTCCAAACATTAAGGAACAACAAATCTTTTTGGTAACAACTCTATTGATTCTTTAAGATAAATTATTTTAAGTCATATGCAAAGGCTCTTCCTTTTAAGCTAATAAACTCCTTTGGCTGGTTAGATCATTCTATCCAACAACCTGGGGAAGTATCGGAGTTTAGATTCACACTAATCAAAATAAATCTCAAAGAGATATATTGAGAATGTCGATCTCACGCAATCGTATTGTATTCCTTAATACTATGTCTATCTAGAGTTCAAATATGCTTGCATTATGTTTTCAATATGCACGACTTGAAAGATACATTAGGGAATGAAACAGTTCAAGTCAAATATCACTAACCTCAAGTGGAAGGATGATTGTTGTCTTTGTAGCTCCTTGCTTCTTCACATCTTCAAGTCTTCGCAATACTTGTAATGTCTCATATCCTAATACTTTCAAGCTAACCTATAAGAAGTTTAACTCTAGTACATAATCAAGCGACTCTTAACATGAGTTTTGATTCACTAAAATATGACAACCAAACTTGACATACCAAGGCTTGGTGGGTTCAACCGAGCCATGATCTAAAAATCTCCCCCTTTGTCAATTTTAGTGACAAATCTCTTACATCATATGGATAAACAAATTACAATAATTCATTACAATCCGCTTGATTCCCGATTCAACAGCACAGTGAAACTGCTCACATTCAATCCTTGAAAAATGTCGTTGTTGACATTATAATAACAAAGCTATTACTCCCCCTAAGGAAGATAGGTAGATATTCAATCCGCACATCTTTCTTATACCAAACATATGACATGTTACTCCCCCTTAATCTGTGCTTTCACTCTTTTGTTAGATAAAAACATTCAAGTACCAATGTTCTTTTCCCTAGCAATGCCAATCAATATAAACATCAATGCCAGCATCACCCGTTTACTCCATATATTTCACCCCCTTTTTGTCACAAAAATGACAAAGAAACGAAAAAATAAAGGATAACACGAAAAGAATCTTACAAATCTCAGAATAGACTTGCATACCTGTAGAGTTAGGCATGAGGGTTCCACACATCATGTTCTGATAACCAATATCAAAACAGAAACTACAAGTAGTCTTATTTTGATATGTTACCACGGAAAAAATTGTCCGAAACAATTTTTCCAATTTAGTTTAGCAAACCAAAAACAACTAAGCATGTTAGTCCCTTTGCTAAACCGATTGTTCAAAAACAACCGCTTAATTCGATAAGACCAAAATAAAGATAAACTCCATTTTTCTCATCAGGTTCTAATTATCCATAAACTTAGACCTTTCAATTTTAAACAAGACAAGTACTAGGTTAGTTAACTAGTATTTCTTGTTTAGGCATTCGATTAGACTTGAATAACCGAAACCTTACTTCGATAAGTCTAACTAAAATCAGAATTAACTTAGTTTCTTATCCAGAATCGAATTGGACTAAAAAACTCATCCCGTACACATATTATTTCGTTAAGCCATAAATAATTCATACAAACCAAAATAAATCAACTTGCATAATAATTTACCTCAACCGGAAGCAATTGAAACAACATAGACATTATAAGCACCGCAATTGCACCGTAATTTTGTAAGCCTAAACGATTGATACCATACAAAAGCAAGATAACAATAGTTTTTCTAAACCGGAACCAATTGAAACACACATCCACACACACATCATGGAATAAATATCAATTGAACCTAAATTTTTTTAAGCAAAAGCAACAAATATATATAATATAAACTCAGGCTTTTCTTAAACAGGAAAATAATTAACTAACAAGATTGTTACCTCAAATTTCGCATCCACTTCTCCAATATGATTGCATCTTCGTCCAGGGAGAATTGATATTGAAATATCACCACTTTGTCATCCTTATGCGTGAACAAAAGAATAACAACACACCTCAACCTTTACCAGAGAAAGGTTGAAAACCGGTTTTAACAATTGCAAGAAAAAGTTGAAAACCGTCGAAACACATATGCTTTTATGCTAAACCAAAACCGATTCAACATATTGTGACTTTTCACATATTGTTTCTATTAGAACCCCTCATAATCCTTTGATAAAGCCTACCTACTAGGGCTAGAACTTAATCCCGCTAAATCAAAAAGTCACCCAAACCACGAGGGTTCACACACGGTACTAATGTACCTTGATAATTCCTATGGATTTCCTTAGATTTTCAAACATTGCTCTATCTAAGGGTTTAGTAAGAATATCATCTAGTTGACGCTCAGATGGAACGTACTCTAATTTGATAACACCATTCTCAAACAATTCTCTAATAAAGTGATATCTAATGTCTATGTGTTTAGTACGAGAATGTTCAACCGGATTCTCAGTCAAGCGAATAGCACTTGAGTTATCACACATGATGTTCATAGTTGGAATATTTATTCCAACGAGCATCTATTTCATCCATAATAGTTGGGTACATCATGTACCAGCAGCAATATATTCTGCTTCACAGGTTGATAAAGACTGTGAATTCTATTTCTTGTTGTGCCCAGCAACAAGATTTTGACCAACGTAGAAGCAACCACCTGAGCTGCTTTTCTGAGCTTCTACACCCTGCTCAATCAGCATCTGAGTAGGCAACAAGACTATTATTTGTATCCATTGAGTATGATAGACCATAATCCACAGTACCACTAACATATCTTATGATACGTTTTACTGACTTTAAGATGTGACTCTTTAGGTCCGCTTGAAATGGCTTTGACATCCTACACTGAAAGCAATGGCTGGCCTTGTTGCAGTTAAGTACATCAAGCTTCCGATCATGGATCCATATAGTTTCTGATTAATAGATTTTTCTCATGGATTGGATTGAAGTTTTCCAGTAGTTGGCATTGGAGTTGACTGGTTTAGTTCACATTTCTCAACAAGATTCCTTGCATATTTTGTTTGAGAAAGAAGAATATTGTCTTTTTGTTGCTGTATTTGCAAACCAAGAAAATATGACAGTTCTCCGACATTACTCATTTCGAATTCTCCACTCATAAAATTTAGGAATTCATCCGTTAGAGTTTTTGAGGTGGATCCATATATGATATCGTCTACATATATTTGTGCTATAAGGACATGGTTACCCCTCCACTTGGTAAAAAGAGTTTTATCAGCACCACCTCTAGAGAATCCCTTTTGAAGTAGGAAGGATGTCAATTTGTTATACCAAGCTCGAGGAGCTTGTTTTAGACCATACAAGGCCTTTTTAAGTTTAAAGACATGATCTGGGAATGATGGGTCTTCAAACCCTCTTGGTTGAGCTACGAAAACTTCTTCTTTTAAACCCCCATTTAAAAATGCAGACTTGATATCCATTTGGAATAATTTTATCTTAAGATAGCAAGCATAAGCAAGTAAAAGTCTAATAGATTTTAAACAATCAACATGAGCAAAAGTTTCATCAAAATCAATACCTTCAATTTGAGAATATCCTTGAGCA